>CM040934.1:10362152-10847152 GCA_023029165.1 Gobiocypris rarus | reverse complement strand
GTGTAAGAGAGTGTGAGAGTCCAAGAGTGTGAGTGTTTCCAAGTGTATGTGTTTCTGTGTCCAAGTGTGTGTGCGTGCGTGCATGTGCGTGCATGTGTGTGTGTGTGTGTGTGTGAGAGAGAGGGAGAGAGAAAGAAAGTGTGTGAGAGTCCAAGAGTTTGAGTGAGAGTAGTGTGAGTGTTTCCAAGTGTGTGTTTCTGTGTCCAAGTGTGTGTGTGTGAGTGTGAGTCCACACTTTTTTACCCAGACACAAAAACATTGCTGAAATGTACACATAACAGGAGGGTTAATTATATTTCATCTTAATTTTGAGGCACACAATGTATTTATCTTTTGTCTATATAAAAAATCTATAACTATATTTTCTTCATAGTTGGTTAGAGATGAGTGTTCCATGTCTGAGGACTGGCCGAGTTCTGTAATAACCCATCTCTCTAAGGGCAGCAGGATGTTTCTCTCAATCTCTGTCTAATCCCAATCGTTTATCTGCATCAGATCTTGGCAGCAGAACAAAGGTCTCTGGAGATCTCGCCGAGCTGCTATACCCTCTTGAGACATGGAGATATTCTAGAAATCTTGAAAGATGAGGTTTGCATTGATCCACCAGATTTTCCATCCGTGCCTCATATTTGAACCGTCCTATTAACTCTGCGCTGTTGTTCTGCATGCAGACGTACATTACCGTCAATTCCAAATAGTTTTTGTCGGCAGATCTAATTTCGATGTTATTGGGCTTTTCAAGCTGAATTTTAATCATTATTACTCCATTCTTCAGTGTCACATGATCCTTCACAAAACATTCTGATATGATTATTTGATGCTCAAGATACATTATTACAATGTTTAAAACATCATCATTTTGTGTAAACTAAGGATCAGGTCTTTTTTAAAGCTGCTTTGAAGCTATCTGTGTTGTAAAAAGAGCAATATAAATGAAGGTGACTTGACTTGAATTTTAATGTCACTTTTGATTAATTTAATACATTCTTGCCGAATAAAAGTATTAATTTCTCAAAAGAAAATCATACCAACCCCAAACGCTTAAATGCTAGTATATTTTGGTGAAATTCATCTCAGGAAGCTGGTGTCTTTTGTATGCTGTTATTTGTTCACCTTGCATGCAGATGTCACAGTTATGCTTAGTTTTGGCTTCGTTTCCTATCAGTCTGTTTAATCACCTGTTTGCCTGTTCCTTTGTTCTTCTTTTCCTGCCGTAATCAGTTTCCATGGATATTCATTTCATCATTTAGTTCATCCCGTGTGTATTGAAGTTCCTCAGCTTCAGTCATTATTTGTCCAGTATTGTTTGTGCATGGCACACTGTTTTGAGTTGTTGGCTTTCGTTTAATAAAGACTCTTATTATTTGTATACCATCCTCTTCATCATTGGACTTAAACCGTGACAGCTGAAAGAACCAGGGTTTATTATTATGAATAAATATTTAAATATATTAAATATTAAGCACATTTTTAAATGAATCCACATATCACCAAGGCTAAGGGTGATGAGTTTCTTTAAAGGTGGTGTAAGAGTTCAATTCTTGAGAAAGAAGTTCATATGTGGCATATACAATGTTCTGTAAACTGGATGTTGGCACCATCAACACACATTTGTTATTAATAATTCATTGTGACCATCCATTTAACACATGGTAATGGTCTCAAACCATTGTTATGCTTTGATTGCGAGAGTGATGTTTATTTTCAGACCACAGTAACCTACGGTTTAGTGAGTCATATTCAACTATTGCATTTGAATCACCACTGAGAGGTTTCCTCTTCTACTGAATTGAATGTACTGATGTGGACAGTGTCTTACTGTAAGTCATAACAGCAAAATCCTGGCAAATTTATTCCACTTCCCTCCTTTGATCTACGGTATATTAACTTTGTTGTACTTGGTTGACACTGATGCATTCATTTGCAATAGTTTTTCAAATCCCACTACTCAAAACCTTTTCACAAATCAACTTTTGTTGATGTCCAAGACCACAAAGTCCACATGACATAGTTGAGAGCTTTTCCCCTCCAAAAGTAACAAATCAATTGACATAAATCGTGGTCAAGAAGCCTTTATGATGAATTCTGCCATCTAAACACTGAAGTGAAGTGCATGTCTTTTGTACAACAGAGTGTCTTCTGTGGCTGTTTCCAGCTTTCCGAGCTCTCATCCGTCACTCAACAGTTGGAGAAGCGCCTCTTCCATGACTTCACCTACAGTAAACTCAGCTGCTCAGCCTATGTTTCTCTATTTTCTGTGTCCACGTTTAAAAATTTAGACTCTAGATGCATCTAGCCTTCTCAGGCTGCATCTGTTGGCTTGTGTGTTTGTAGAGTCATATTTAGCTTGGCATCTGCTCATTTCTTTCCAGAAAGGATGCAGGTTAATTCCCTGGGAGTATGCTGTAGGAAAACAGCAACAGCTCAATGACACCGTTGTTTTGCTTTGCCGCCTGTGTGTGTTTGTGTGTGTGTGTGTGTGTTTGTGTGTGTGTGTGTGTGTGTGTGTGTGTGTGTGTGTGTGTCTGTGTGTGTATGTTTGTGTGTACATGTTTTTCTATCCCGGTGGGGACTTCAAGCTTAATGCACACTGACTCATGGGGACTTGTATCACTGTGGGGACCTAAAATTAGTTCCCACTGAGGAAACAAGCTTATAAATAATTAAGAATGAATTTGTGTGAAAATGTAAAAATGCAGAAAGTTTTGTGTGATGGGTCGGTTTAGGGTAGGGTTTTTGTAAGGGGAGAGAATATACAGTACAAAAACCATTACGTCTTTGGAGAGTCTTCCACAAAGATAATAAACCAGATGTGTGTGTGTGTGTGTGTGTGTGTGTGTGTGTGTGTGTGTGTGTGTGTGTGTGTGTGTGTGTGTGTGTGTGTGTGTGTGTGTGTGTGTGTGTGTGTGTGTGTGTGTGTGTGTGTGTGTGTGTGTGAGTGTGAGTGTGAGTGTGAGTGTGAGTGTGAGTGTGAGTGTGAGTGTGAGTGTGAGTGTGTGTAGGTGTGTGTGTAGGTGTGTGTGTAGGTGTGTGTGTGTGTAGGTGTGTGTGTGTTTTGTGTGTCTCTTTTGCTATGTAACATAAACATTATATGCCTATATACTAAATTTAAAAATCTATTTACAAACATTTTCTGAATCATGATGCACCATGGTGTCGATTTTTTAATATGATGCTACATGGTTGCCATGAATGTTATTGGAACTTTAGCAAGATTATAAACAAACGTTCTTTCAGGAATGTTGATAGAATGTTTATTCGAAGTTATCTGGTCTTTAACAACATTCTCAAAATGTTAACTAGCACAAAAACTGTTATTTATGCATTATTAATGGATTTTTTTGTTGTTGTTTTAGTTGGATGTTCGTCTAAAGGTAAACTGATTTTTACCACTTGCAACTTGTTTCAGAACGTTCAAAGAACATTCATAAGTAACGCTTTCATAATGTTTGCAAAATGATAAAATGCAATGATTCCTTAATGGTTTCTCTGACATTTACTTAACACAAAAATAACATTGTGAATGTTAAGAGAACATTCAGAAATTACGTTTTCTTAATAGGAATGTAAGCAGACAGTTAATTCTTGTTAACTGGTCCAGACCAGCATGTTGACTGTGTATAAACTTGGGTATAACCAACCGGATCTCACGGCAATTCGTACATATTTTACGAGGTGGCTAATTCGTACGAATTTGTACGACCTCACTCGTACGAATTCAAACGATTTTTACTAAATCGTACATATTTGACGAGTTGGCAAATTCGTATGAATTCATACGAATGACCTACCTCAACCCCGCCCCTAAACCTACCCATCACTGGGGTTTAGGCAAAACGTACGAATTCGTACGAGTGAGGTCGTACAAATTTGTACGAAATAGCCACCTCGTAAAATATGTACGAATTGGTCGTGAGATAGCGTTGGTATAACACTTTATTTTGATAGTCCACTTAAGGCCTCTTATAGTAGACTCTAACCCTAACCCTTTATTTTGATGCTTCCCCAACAGACATTCATTCTACTGACTATAAGTAACTTAATGTCAACCATAACGCTAAACTTATAGTCTACAATTATGAGAGTTGGTTGGCAGTTGCAAATTATTGAGAGCTGACATGTAAATAATTAATGACATGTTGTAAAGTAGACTATTGAAATAAAGTGTAAGTAACCAAAATATATATTATATATATATATATATATATATATATATATATATATATATATATATATATATATATATATATATATATATATATATATATATAAGTTTGTCACGTATATTGCTGACTGTTTTTAAAAATGGTATTTGAAACAGAATACATTATGCAAACGTATGCTACATTTTTGACACATGACCTCATTGCATACTTAATTCAGCAAATGTGTGTATATCATGGTTAGGTTTATTTGTGACCAGAAATAGAAGGAATTTTGAACACATTGCATTGTGAGATATTACATGGAGTGTACTCTGTTCCAGGCACGTGCAGAGGGGGCTTTGGGTGCTCGAGCCCTGCCCTTTATCAAAATATATCAAAAGTGCCCCTCTCAGACAAATATCAATGATAATATTTGTGGTCAATAAAAAAGGACAACGTGTCAAAAGTCGGAAAACTTCTGTTTATTTTTTCATATCAGTCGGTCTGAGGCGTTGCCATAACCCGTTGCTATGGGTTGCATGTGTTTTACTGGCTGATTTTCCTCAGTATGTTCGGAAACGGCTCTCGAGCCATATATGGTTCTTTCAGAGAGTGTCTGTGGCTTTACTGGAGAAAAGCATTCCCCCAAACAAACCAAAACATTTTTTCATCAGTAATTAACGCTAATGTGTTGATTTAATTAAAAAAAATATATTTTAGATATTTTTAAATTTTACATAAATCGTCAATGCCCGCCGTTTGTCATATACACCAACCAATCGTGATCTGGCAAAGTTCAGATTCCATTGGACAATGTGAAGTGGAGCGGTAATTTTCTGTTCTAATTCATAAATCGGTTGAAAATGACATGGACAGACGAACTAACGCTTGTGGAACGATTTCTGACGAAATGGATCATCCTGACAATCGTTCTGATGTTCCTGACAACAAACAAAGCACTGCACAAAACCACGCAGCACCAAAAGTTGCATTAATGTAAGTAGTGTTAAACTCACTTGTATTTATGTAAATTGATACACGTTTACTATTTGACGAAACTATCAAAGCTAATGAAGCCAAGTGCCAACGGCACCTACAGGCCAATTATGTGAAATGGTGGCATGAAAGGACTTTATTATATTACCATTTTTGATCATTATGCAGCATTATGAAAGAAGTCTCTTATGCTCATCAAGCCTGCATTTATTTGATCAAAACAGCAAAAATTGTGAAATATTTGTATAATAGGCTAATGGTTTTCTATTTTAATATACTTTAAAATTGAAAGTATATGTATACCTGTGATCAAAGCTGAATTTATTATCATTACTCCAGTCTTCAGGGTCACATGACCCTTCACAAATCATAGATTTGACGTCAATGTTGGAAACACACACACACACACACACACACACACACACACACACACACACACACACAAATATATATATATATATATATATATATATATATATATATATATATATATATATATATATATATATATATATATATATGTGTGTGTGTTTTTAGTATTATTTATTTTTTTAGATGTTGCCCCTTTTTACATTTGAGCCCCTGCCTCTGAAGAACTCTCTGCACGTCCCTGCTCTGTTCATTCTGTGAAAAGTATAAAAAATGCATTTTGTGCACATTATAGGCAACATATAAAGTAAAAGTATATTGCAGTATGCTTTCCGAACAGCCACCGTTTCTTAACTTGCTAGTCATGGTTATGCATCTGTTTCACAGCTGAATGGTGTTCAGGTTTGCACTCTTCATTATAGAGATGTGGTTTTCCCTCAACAGTGTTATTCGGAAAATAAATCCAAGATCAAACCTCTGCTTATTAACGCATTCCTGAAAACCATCAAGCTTTGAAATGCATAAAATGGGAATACTCTGTACTGTTATAGTTTAGGCTGACCGTCCAGATCTTGTTTCAGCCCAGGATTCCCTCTTGAGTGTTGTGCAATGAATATTTCCATGATAACGCATTGTAAAATGAAGATGGTGACTGATTTTTGGTCACCAATGAGCCTTTAAAGCTCAAACACCAAACTAGAAGCCAAGCCAGAGTTATTAATACACAAATGTAATTCAGAGTTTTAAACAAAGAACAGGAGCACGTCCGGAGCATTTATCAGTTTAATCATCTCTTTGATGGATGAGACTTTCTTACCTTTATGCATGCATCTTCTCTGTTAAGACTCACACCAGCACAAAGTCTTACTCATACGCTTACACAAAGATTGTCCCAAAGATTCAAACAGTTACTTGCCAAGATATAAATTGATGTACTCATGTTGTTCCAAACAAGTATGACTTTCTTCTGTGAACGCTCTTTTCCATACATAACGCATTCTAGGCACAGTCAAGCTCTATAAAGGACAAAAACACAAGTATTTAAAACCTATTAAAGTATCAAATATAACTTGTGTACTATGTTTCTATGATCTATATATCTCATTCATGTGTATATATGCATAAGGGAAGCTATTTAATTAATAACACCATCATAAATTTAGCTCTGTTTCTCAAATAAATAATACTGACTCATGTAATATAGTGCATGAGTCATATAGACTATTGTTATAGTACTTTCATAGTGCTTTTTTGTTGTTTTTGGAGCTTGACGGTCCTTCTTCACTACATTGTGAGAAAAGCAGCATGAACTTTATGCTAAAGTGTAATTTTTGCATTCCACAGACAATCCAAAGAAAGTCATGCGAGGTTAGAACAACATGAGGGTGTGTAAATTGTGACAGACTTGCCAACCTTTTTTAAATAGAAACTTTTTGTTTGCTCTCATTGAATGCATTTTAAGCCTGTTTGCTATAAGGCACAAATGTAAAGAACAACATGTTTTATTACATGGTCCTTTGGGGTTAAATGTCTTGCTCATGGTGATAAAAGATGAAAGCCAAGGACAGAAATCCTTACAGAACAGACATTCCCCTTCCTGCGTATGGGACCTTAGAGACAGACTTTCCTGCCAAAATACTGTACACCAGACACAGCTGTGTTAGAAGAACATCAATGTGTCTAGCAAAGAAGTAACCATATATTCAGAATTGGTAAAGGTAAAAATTGAAACTATCCATTTAAATTAAATGTATATAGTTGACCTAAAAATGAACTTTCTGTCATTATTTACTCACCCTCACATGTCCCTCCAAACCAAAAAAAAAAACACAATAAGAGTAGTACAACATCTATATTCAAAGTTATAGATCTATGAAATAGAACAGATCTAAATCAAAGCAAGCTGGGGACTACAGATCCACTGCCCGGTGTGTTCGCTTCACTCGGCAATGTTAAACTGACCGAACAAACACTTGTCTGACAATACTCATTTTTAGTAGAAACAACTCAGTAAACTTAAGTTCATGTAGTTACATGAGTTTAAGTAATGTGAACAAGGATGATTTGAGTGCAACTGACTATCGCTTTTGTGTTACACTACTGTTCAAAGTATTTGTTGGTATTCATCTTAATAATATGAATAATAAATACATTATTAATAAATTAAATTCAACTTTACATAACTGGAATAAATTACATTTTAAAATATATTCAAATAGAAAACAGTTATTTTAAATTGTAAGAATAATAGATTATTATTAATTAATAATAGCTGTTTCTACTGTATTTTTTTACTGTATTTTCTTTGTGAGAATAAGAGAAAACCTTTAAAAATCATAACTTTTTGAATGGCAGTGCACATTTTTATTGTGGACTATTTTGTTTAGCCTTTGAAAAACCCATTGGTCAATATTTATCTGAATATTTGTGTGACTTCATTCCCTGGCAGTGTATATGGTGGTTGCGTCTTCCTCCACTTCTTAGGCTTGTTGTGTTGTTGTCTTTTCGGTGTTCACACTCTTTCTCCAAGTCTTGCTAAGTGGGATAGTGTTTATGTTGGCCACGAGCTACGTTTCTGATGCCATTACGATAACAACATGATGGAAAGTGAGTTTTTCTGAGCAAAACATGTGTTTAGAGAAGATTTGCCAGTGTCTAAACAGATCTGACAAAGATAGAGCATCTCCACTGAAATTTAGCTCTGAAAGTCTCAAAGGACCATGCCTGTGGGTTTTTTTTAAGTGTTTTTTTTTAAGTGTTTCTCAGTTTATTTCCCCATCATGCCGTTTACTCTACTTTTCCTTCCTTCTCTTTAGGGTTTTACAGCCAGATGTGATGACAGAGTTATGTGGTAGTCCAAATTAATTATGATTAAATAAGCAAAAGCCTGTTCTTTGATGTGATTGTACACTCTTTGAAAAAAAGATTTAGTGGGGTTCTATATAAAACCCTATAAGTTTCTTCAATTTTAAAGTTTATAAGGTTTATAAGGTAAAGTGTTTTCTAGAGATAAAGTATGTTTATTAGCTGCTTAATTCATAAAATGTCATTTAAATTAAAAATGAATAAAAATAAAAATCCATAAGAAGATCCCATGATGGAACCCCTTCAAGTTTTTAAGTATGAAGCACCTGACAGAACCCTTCTATATACTGAACCCTTTCTTCTATAGTGAATGCGCGTCACACTGAATATGCATATGTATCTACTAATGAGGCTTAGGCTCATTTAATAATTTCTCCTTTATGACATTTGGCACTCGTTTGTGCCCTCAAAGTGGGATGTTAGCACAAAGCGGTTAAACATGCGTTTATTGGTACGGAAACTGTCGTGTGTTTCTCAACATTCTCTGGAGGCGAGTGCATCAAGGTTGCTTTCTCGTAACTCTGATTCATAGTTTGGCCCTGATCTTGAGGGACATGGAAAGCTTCTTTCCTTGATAACCAGTTTCCACTGGCTTTTTCTTAAAACATTAGTTTATTTTACATGCATGAAAAGCCTTTGCTTTACATTGTAAGTGGAATTTCCTTGTTTTCTTGGTTGACAGTCACAATCATGCAGCTGTGAGTGGATTAGATCTGTTCTTCCTGCTAGATGGTTGACAAAATGCAGCTGTGGGAGAAGAAGTTTTGTCCTGTTACTATCAGCAATATGTAAAGCCAGAGAACTATGTGAATGTGGAATGTGCTGCACATTCCATCTGAAACCAATTTAAGGCGGTAGCAGTGTTATTTTTACTTGGTCAAAACTGGGCTAAATTGGTCATTAGTTGATCCATTTTGGCCCGAACTGGTGATTACTTTCAAGCTGTTCCAAGATGATCCAAACTGGCTAGCTGTTCGAAATTAACAGAATTAGAAAGACAATAAAGATGCTCCTAAAAATATTAGTTTTACAGAACTTTGCCAAAAACTCCTGCTTTTAAAACACATTTACAAAGAAGTTGTTCTGAAGCCTTGGTCAGAGACCAATGAAATATTATTATTATTATTATTATTATTAATTCAACTATTTATGTTTTTCCATTTTTTTTTTTTATGTAATGGGTAGTAACTGATTACATTTAATCTGGATTACATGATACAATGGTAGGCAATTATTCATAATTTATTTTTATTAGGGAGTAATTCTTAGTTTTACTCTTTAATATTAATTTTAATTTTACATTTTTATGATTTAATTAATTAATAGCTTTTCATCAACTCACAATCCTCCTGCAGTTCTTTCATTAATTGCAGTTTGGGAAACATTTCTGATAACAAAGAATGGAAATAATTATTTTTTTTTATAAAAGTATCAATATGGTACATAATATGAGATAATATTGTAATCCCATTCAAATCTAGGTGATAAACAAGTTAGGTCAAAAGTAATCTAGAAGTAGTCAGAATACATTTCCAAAAATTAATAATCTAGGTTGTTACTAAAAAAAAAATCATCATATATATAGCCATTATTTTTCCGAGATGTAATTAAAAAAAATATATATTCTTAAATATTTTTTTTCAAAGAAATATATCAATTACATATTCATGTAGATATTACATTTATATATATATATTTACATTTATAATACATTTTACATTCTCATTGTTGCAATAAATGAATAGGTCAGTAAAACAATTATTATATGTAAATGTATTTCAATCATAAAAGATAAAGTAAAAGGTTTAGGATTTGTAGGAAACGTTTGGAAGTATGATTTGATAAGATGTCAGCATTGATGTTGTTTGTTTGACGTTTTGACAGTTTATCACCTGTTTACAGGATGTATTAAGATGCGTTTTGGTCGATCGGATAATATGTCTCTTTTAAGCACTTTATACCACTTCTGTCCATTTCTTTTAGGGGAGGGTCTATGGGCAGGTAAATATAGAGAGCTTTCGTTTCTGCTCTGACAGCCGCAAGACCACGCTGAACACTATGAGTATGTTTTAGAAATCATGAATGATGAGAGAGAACATTGTGCATGGTATGTTTTTCGTCTTCAAAACAAATTTATTCAGCCAACAAAGTTTAAACCTCATCTGGCTAGCGTGGACAAGCTCAAAACCTTTTTAGGCGCCATTTACACCTGTATTTAGTCCACTTGTGATCCGATCAACCAAAACGCAATTTAATACCAGGTGTAAACTTAGTGTCAGACAGCTGCATGTGCAAATGTCAAGTCTCTTACCTTCTTCAGTTCTAAAGAAAATATCATATTAGGCAATGTATGACTTTTTCCCAATATACTCCTCACATTACGTCACACAGACCCTCACTCATGATTTTCTGAGATCCCCTGCTGATGATGGCTTAGACACTAATACCCTTCCTTCCTCTGCTTTTGCCATTCAGCGTCCTGTTTAATTGTCATCTGGGGCAGATGAAAATTAAGTGGCATCTTTTATTTATAGTCTTGCTTTCTTCCTGGCTTTGATGGACAATCGATGTCGGAAAGATTCGTGTCAGTGCATTAGGAGGCTTTAGTGTCTCTTGTGTCGTCAGAAATATTCCGGTATCTGCTGACCTCCTCATCAAAACAATATGGATTCAATTATGAAGCTGTCAGACCAGGTATTTGGGGATGTGCAGATATGATGATTTAGGTATTATTGGTAGTTTAACCGTTTTTTTGATTGTGGAATTATTTTCCCCACTGTTAAACATTGGCTAATTAAACAAATAGTATACAAACAGTATATACACACTCACCTAAAGGATTATTAGGAACACCTGTTCAATTTCTCAATAATGCAATTATCTAATCAACCAATCACATGGCAGTTGCTTCAGTGCATTTAGGGGTGTGGTCCTGGTCAAGACAATCTCCTGAACTCCAAACTGAATGTCAGAATGGGAAAGAAAGGTGATTTAAGAAAGGTGAGCATGGCATGGTTGTTGGTGCCAGACAGGCTGGTCTAAGTATTTCACAATCTGCTCAGTTACTGGGATTTTCACACACAACCATTTCTAGGGTTTATAAAGAATGGTGTGAAAAGGGAAAAACATCCAGTGTGCTGCAGTCCTGTGGGCGAAAATGCCTTGTTGATGCTAGAGGTCAGAGGAGAATGGGCCGACTGATTCAAGCTGATAGAAGAGCAACTTTGACTGAAATAACCACTCGTTACAACCGAGGTATGCAGCAAAGCATTTGTGAAGCCACAACACGCACAACCTTGAGGCGGATTGGCTACAACAGCAGAAGACCCCACCGGGTACCACTCATCTCCACTACAAATAGGAAAAAGAGGCTACAATTTGCATGAGCTCACCAAAATTGGACAGTTGAAGACTGGAAAAATTTTGCCTGGTCTGATGAGTCTTGATTTCTGTTATGACATTCAGATGGCAGAGTCAGAATTTGGTGTAAACAGAACGAGAACATGGATCCATCATGCCTTGTTACCACTGTGCAGGCTGCTGGTGGTGGTGGTGTAATGGTGTGGGGGATGTTTTCTTAGTACACTTTAGGCCCCTTAGTGCCAATTGGGCATCGTTTAAATGCCACGGCCTACCTGAGCATTGTTTCTGACCATGTCCATCCCTTTATGACCACCATGTACCCATCCTCTGATGCCTACTTCCAGCAGGATAATGCACCATGTCACAAAGCTCGAATCATTTCAAATTGGTTTCTTGAACATGGCAATGAGTTCACTGTACTAAAATGGCCCCCACAGTCACCAGATCTCAACCCAATAGAGCATCTTTGGGATGTGGTGGAACGGGAGCTTCGTGCCCTGGATGTGCATCCCACAAATCTCCATCAACTGCAAGATGCTATCCTATCAATATGGGCCAACATTTCTAAAGAATGCTTTCAGCACCTTGTTGAATCAATGCCACATAGAATTAAGGCAGTTCTGAAGGCGAAAGGGGGTCAAACACAGTATTAGTGTGGTGTTCCTAATAATCCTTTAGGTGAGTGTATATATATATATATATATATATATATATATATATATATATATATATATATATATATATATATATATATATATATTAGTGGTGGGCCGTAATCGGTGTTAACGTGAGACTCTTATCGGGCGATAAAAAAAATATTGCCGTTAATCTATTCTCAAAAAGCTATGATGACATTCACCTTGATATTTTAGCGCGGATGTATACCTTGCCGAATTGCACTGTAGTCTTCGAACCTGCGTGTAGGCCTATGCTTGCTGTGAAATTACCACATCAAGTGTGAACATTGTCTTCCGAACTCGGGTGCGCACCCGCGAACCGCACTCGAGTCATGACGAGCGTGACTGACATACTGTAAGCAGAGAGCTGTAAATATCATTTCTGCTCGTCAGCATTCTTTAGAGCATTTGCAGTACATTCATGGCAGATTTTGCCACCTTCTGCGCTCGACGTCGTTACCAAGTAACGGGGTAAACAGCTGCTGCTTTGATGACGCAAACGCACCCCGGTTCGGACCCAAATAATATACTGTAATATGAACACGGTCCAGCAGGGGGAGGGGGGAGCAATCGAACTCGGGTCAGGTCCTGGCAATCGAACCAAGTATGAAAGCACAAATTCTGAATGCCTTCGGCAGAATTCAGGTGAGTCATTTTAATCTAGATTAATTCCAAGATCACAGTGAGATTAATCTAGATTAAAAAAATTAATCTATGCCCACCACTCGTCATGCACACCAGAGTCTCATCATGGGCATTGCATGGCGTGGCACCCATGGCGCCAGATGGCGTCTCATCATGTAATGTCTGCCGAATCATGGCTTGTTACTCCCACTGTCGTCTGCGCTGTATGTGATAGCTACCGCCATCTTGTCTCTTTGGGCCATACACAATCTGAACTCTCTTTTTGCCCTGTCATGACCAAGAAGGCCAAAATATTAACTCTCTGTCTGCCCTGTCACAACTGTCACGACAGAATACAGGAAGCAATAGCAAGTCAACTCATTTATTATGACACAGAAAATAGAAAGAATAACCACAGCTGTTGTTGGGTGGCGCAGGGACAGAGATGGTCAACACGGAACAGATGAGGATGGTGAGTCGTTGTGATCAGGTGCAGGTGCAGTAGGAATCCAGAAAGAACGTAATCCACAGGAACACTGAGCAGGAACACGAAGCACGAGACTGGAACGTCGAAACAGGACCGAGGAGACACACAGCACAGAAGACATCAACAACGATCTGACAATGGAGATGAGAACCGGATGAGTATATGTAGAGGAGAGTGATAAGCTTCAGCTGGTGCAGTAATAACGATCAGCTGAGTAGCAGATCAAACAATGAGTCTCAGCCACGCCCATACACACACACATAACACAGACACAAGACAAGCAGGAAACAATGCATTTCTAAACCGTGACAGTACCCTCCTCCTAGGAACGCCTCCTGGCGTTCCCAGGCTCCTTACCTGTCGATTGTAATCATCGATAAGGGAGTGATCCAGAATGTCTCTAGCAGGTACCCAACTTCTCTCCTCCGGACCGTAACCTTCCCAGTCCACCAAGTACTGGAACCCGCGTCCCCTCCGCCTAGAGTCCAGAATGCGATTGACCGAATAAGTGGGTTCCCCATCTACGAGTCGCGGCGGGGGAGGAACCGGGACTGGCGGATTAATATGAGAATGAAACACGGGTTTTACTTTGGATACGTGGAAGACGGGATGAATCCTCCCGTACGCAGGAGGGAGTTTGAGGCGGACTGCCACCGGACTAATGATCTTGGTGACAGTAAACGGACCAATAAATTTGGGAGCAAGTTTATTAGAAAGCGGAGCGGAGAGGAATGTTCTTAGTAGAAAGCCACACTTTTGACCAACGACGTATACGGGAGGCCTTGACCGGTGGCGATCAGCCTTGGCCTTGGTGCGCTCCCTCACCTGGAGTAGAGTCTCACGGGCTCTAGTCCAAGTGCGGTGACACCTCTGGACAAAGGCGTGAGCGGAGGACCGCTACCTCGGGTTCCAGACTGGGAAAAATTGGTGGCTGGTAACCTACACTACACTCAAATGGAGATAGGCCCGTGGATGACACTGGTAACGTATTGTGGGCGTACTCCACCATAGACAGTTGCTGGCTCCACGAGGAAGGATTCTTGGAGACCAGACATCGCAACGCTCTCTCCAAATCTTGGTTGGCTCTTTCAGTTTGGCCATTGCTCTGGGGGTGAAACCCTGAGGACAGACTGACAGTCGCTCCCAGTAACTTACAAAATTCTTGCCAAAATTTGGACACAAATTGGGGTCCTCTGTCAGAAACCACGTCCGTCGGGAGGCCATGTAAGCGAAAGACGTGCTTAACGACTATCAACGCTGTCTCCTTGGCTGAAGGTAATTTGGGCAAGGGAATGAAATGAGCCGCCGAGAACCGGTCCACCACGGTTAAAACCACCGTGTAACCTTGAGAGAGCGGAAGGGCGGTGATAAAATCTAGCGCTATATGGGACCAGGGTCTCGAAGGGACAGACAGCGGTTGAAGTAACCCATCAGGGGGTCGATTGGAAGTCTTACCAGTGGCACAAACTGAACAAGCCAAAACAAAACTGTGAACGTCTCGAGCCATAAGTGGCCACCAGAATCGTTGCTTGACTAAAAATCTAGTGCGACTGACTCCTGGATGACAAGCCACATTAGAACAATGCCCCCACTGAATAACGTTGGACCGCAATTCCTCCGGCACAAATAACCGATTCGGTGGGCAACCGGGCGGAGGCGTTACCCCTTCTAAGGCCCTCTTGACCTTCGATTCGACCTCCCATTTGAGTGTGGAGACCACTAGGGTCTCCGGCAAAATGCACTCGGGAGTAGACGGGCGTTCGGAACGGTCAAAAATGCGCGATAAAGAATCGGGTTTGATGTTCTTGGAACCCGGGCGGTACGATAGAGTAAAATCAAAACGACCGAAAAAAAGTGCCCACCGAGCCTGCCTGGAGTTCAATCTTTTAGCAGTTCTAATGTATTCCAAGTTCTTGTGATCAGTCCAAAGCGATAAAAACCCCGAACCTTCTAACCAGTGGCGCCATTCTTCCAATGCTAACTTAACTGCCAACAACTCTCTGTTACCAATGTCATAATTACGTTCTGCAGGGGATAAACGATGGGAAAAAAACGCGCAAGGGTGCATCTTGTCGTCTGTGGGAGAACGTTGAGATAACACCGCACCTACCCCCACCTCTGATGCGTCGACCTCCACCACGAACTGACGTGATGGATCAGGGGCGATTAAGATGGGGGCTGAAACAAAGCAACCCTTCAGTTTGGCAAACACAGCCTCGGCTGTGTCTGACCACCTGAACGTAGTTCTGGGGGAGGTCAAGGCAATCAGAGGCGGCTAGCTGGCTGAAGTTGCGAATAAAACGCCGGTAGAAATTAGCGAATCCCAGAAACCTCTGTAGGGCCTTACGGGAATCTGGACTTGGCCAATCTACCACAGCCCTAACCTTCTCGGGATCCATACGCATTCCCTCAGTCGAAACGATGTACCCCAGGAAAGGAACAGACTGTGCATGAAAAGCGCATTTCTCCGCCTTGACAAAAAGCCCATTCACTAGCAACCTCTGAAGCACTCGTCGAACGTGCTGCACGTGTTCCTGGAGAGAAGAGGAAAAAATCAATATGTCATCCAGGTAGACATATATGAACTGATCAACCATATCTCGCAGCACGTCATTGACGAGTGCCTGGAAGACCGCTGGGGAGTTGGACAGGCCGAAAGGCATGACCAAATATTCAAAGTGCCCCCTGGGGGTGTTAAAAGCAGTCTTCCATTCATCCCCCTCCCTAATGCGGACCAAATGATAAGCGTTACGTAAATCCAATTTTGTGAAAATCGACGCTCCCTGCAACCTCTCGAAAGCTGAAGACATCAACGGTAAAGGATATGTATTCTTTACCGTGATGTTGTTCAGCCCCCGGTAATCAATACAAGGACGCAGAGATCCGTCCTTCTTCCCCACAAAAGAACCCGCCCCGCTGGAGAAGAGGAATGGCGGATGAACCCTGTTGCCAGTGAATCAGAAATATATTTCTCCATAGCCTCCCTTTCTGGAGCAGAAAGTGAATATAACTTGCCTTTAGGCGGAGATTTACCTGGCAGTAAATCTATGGCACAGTCATAGGGACGATGCGGAGGGAGAGAAGCAGCCCGAGACTTACTGAACACCTCCTTCAGGTCGCGGTACTCCGCAGGCACGTTAGACAAATCCACTGCTTCCTCCTGAAAAACAGAGACAGAAACAGACGGACATGCAGACACAAGGCAGGACTCATGACATCTATTGCTCCAAGCCAAGATTTCTTTCTGATGCCAGTCCACTCTAGGGTTGTGATGGGTGAGCCAAGGGTGACCAGAACGATGGGTGCGAGGAGAGTCCAGAATATAAAAAGAGATTATTTCAGAGTGGTTGCCTGACGTGATGAGGGTAATCTCTCCAGTGGTGAACGAAATGGTGGGAAGTAGTTGACCGTTAAGGGCGTGTACAGCGATCTTGTTAGTGAGGGGTCTGACGGGAATATGAAGCTTGTGTGCAAATGTCTGATCCATGAAGTTACCTTCAGCCCCAGAGTCCAGAAGTGCCTGACAGTCGTGGGTGTTGTTTGACCATCTCAGTCTTACCGGGAGGAGTGTAGATGTCGATGAGGTCTTCTCGGCGGAGATCCCACCCGATAGTAGCCTCATACTTACTATCGGGCTTGGCCTTTTACCGGGCAGTTGTAAGCGTAATGGCCCGCTCCCCCGCAGTAGAGGCAAAGGCCCTGAGATCTCCGCCTCTCCCTCTCCTCCCGGGAAAGCCGAGCTCGCCCCACCTGCATGGGTTCGTGATCGTAGACGGGGCTGACCGCGTCCCCACCGCTGAATCGTGGACCCTCAGCTCCTCCAGGGAATCGGCTGGGCAGGGTCCGTCGCTCGACTCTGGACAGTCGAGCATCCACTCTTAAAGCCAGCTCGATCAGTCCATTGAGTGATGTAGGAAGGTCCAAGGCGTAAATCTCCCTCTGGACGCGGTCAGCCAACCCATGCAGGAAAACGTCCCACTGCGCCTCCTCGTTCCATTGACACTCTGCCGCTAGAATGCGGAACTCAATAGAAAAGTCCGAAACGGATCTCTCTCCCTGACGAAGATCCACGAGTATTCTGGCCGCCTCTCTCCCGGCGACGGCACGATCAAATACCCGTTTCATCTCCGCGGAGAGTGTCTGGAGCAGCGCAGCATGGATCCTGGTTCTCCCACACTGCCGTTCCCCATAGTGCTGCTTTCCCAGTCAACAGCGTCAGGACGAATGCGACCTTGGCTCGTTCACTATTGAAGGTCCTGGGCTGAAGAGAAAGTGCATGGAACATCGTGTTAGAAATGCTCTGCAGTAACTGGGTTCACCTGAATATGCCTCAGGAACTGGTAGACGTGGCTCTGACTGGGAAGGGCTCTCTGGTGGTGTGGGAGCGGCCGGTGTGGGTGGCGCAGTGGGGCTCGCAGAAGTTGAATTTGTTGGGTGAGCTCAGACACCTGCGCCACCAGGGCCTGGACTGCGCGACCCGTGTCATTTAGATTCTTCTCCTGTGAATCCATGCGACGAATACTGTTGTTAACAAAGTCCTCCAGCCCTGACGATGGGTTACTCGCTGCTTCCATAGCTGGTCAGATCGTTCTGTCACGACAGAATACAGGAAGCAATAGCAAGTCAACTCATTTATTATGACACAGAAAATAGAAAGAATAACCACAGCTGTTGTTGGGTGGCGCAGGGACAGAGATGGTCAACACGGAACAGATGAGGATGGTGAGTCGTTGTGATCAGGTGCAGGTGCAGTAGGAATCCAGAAAGAACGTAATCCACAGGAACACTGAGCAGGAACACGAATCACGAGACTGGAACGTCGAAACAGGACCGAGGAGACACACAGCACAGAAGACATCAACAACGATCTGACAATGGAGATGAGAACCGGATGAGTATATGTAGAGGAGAGTGATAAGCTTCAGCTGGTGCAGTAATAACGATCAGCTGAGTAGCAGATCAAACAATGAGTCTCAGCCACGCCCATACACACATAACACAGACACAAGACAAGCAGGAAACAATGCATTTCTAAACCGTGACAACAACCAAGGATGCAGAATTTGAACTCTTTGAACTCTTTGAGTTCCTCAACTAGCCTCAATCAATCTAAAGCTTTTCTCATCCTAGTGTCTGCGTATAACAGGTTGCTTGTCACAGAAGTACTTCCTGCATATCCTCAAAAGTCTGCATTATTTACATTAAATGCAGAGGTCATTAAATTAAATGAATATCTGTTCCACATCAAATATTGTATTAGTCACTCTAGACTACTATTCTAGATTAACCAACATGTTTTAACTGGAAGCCAATGAAAAGACAGTGTCATGCTTGTAATCTGTAGTAATTGTAGATCTCAATCCAATCGAGCATCTGTGGGATGTGCTGAACAAACAAGTCCAATCCATGGAGGCCCCACCTCACAACTTACAGGACTTCAAGGATCTGCTGCTAACATCTTGGTGCCAGATACCATAGCACACTATCAGGGTCTAGTTGAGTCCATGCCTCGACGGGTCAGGGCTGTTTAGGCAACAAAGAGGGATCAACACAATATTAGGACATTTACATAATGTTACCTGTTCGGTGTATATGTATTTTTATCTTTTCAAAGTTCTCAACAACATTTCAAACTGTGCTTAGTTAGAACAGCCCTCAGAGATTTTCAGAGAAGTTCAGAGATTTCATTTTTAACTTAATTTTGAACATTTCTCAGCAATTTTCTTCAAACATATATCATCTGATCTGCTATCATACTAATTTTATAGCTTTGTCCTCTTTATGAAAGAGGTTGCTCTATCATATTGATGTTCAGTTTAAAAGCATCATTGGAGAAGTAAAATGTTCCCCTGATTAAACAGCCATAAACTATATTAAATGTATGGTCTGTCTGTTGTTTTCATTGTGTTATTGGTTGAAGTTCCTGTGACCTAGTTTCCCCCAGTCTTTCTAATTAGTTATGTCATTCACCTGTGTCTTGTTAATCACCTTGTTATCATCTCATTTCCTCTGTGTATTTAGCCTTCAGTTATCCCTCAGTGTTTGTCTGTCTTGGCATTTTAACATTGAGTCACTGTTGAATCAACGTCAGGTGAACCATAATAACCGATGGATAACCGTTGAATTTTGTTTAGATTTTGCAAATATTTTCAACCAACCATCCATCCATCAATCAATCCATCCATCCATCCATCCATCTAGCCAGTCAACAAAATGTTTATGGTTGTAGTCATGGTTGTAAAAATAATATTGATTTGACATACAGCTCAGAAATTGTTAATATTCCTATGTTGAATCTGTGGTGAATTAACAACACCACTTCAACTATTTGGTGTCCAACGTTGTTTTGACGTTGAATTAATGTTTTTTCATAAACTGACATTATTTCAACCACTTTTAAACGTTTAATGTCGGTAGAATGCCAGCTGGGTGGTATTGTTAACCTGGTTTATGTGCCTTCTATGCTAGTTTCCTGAGTTTATGTAATTAAAGTTCCTGTTTCCAGTTCTTCCTCGTCTTCATGAGCTTTCATCACCACATTACGTAACATTGTTTTGGGTAACTGGGATTTATAAAAGTACATTTGAGACACTTTGGGATTCAGAGCTCTTTCTGAGATCCAAATCTTCTCTAAAATGTAGTTTAATGTTTGCAAAGGAGTTTCATGTTTGTTTTATACTGTGATGAGGCCTCTTTAAAGAGTATTTTCTCATCCAGATGACCTCTGGTTGTGTTTGCAAGTCTTTTTAGGCAAGAGATGTTGGAGATTATGAATATTAACACATCACTTAAACATAATCAAGGCTAATGCACTTGCTGCCCCATTCTGAATGTCTGCTTTATGACCTTAAACAGGGAGTGATTGATTCAAACAAGAGGTCTAAAGGCTTGATTACAGTTTCAGTGCCTGAAATGCTTCTTCTAAACACTGTATTTTAGTTATCTACGCAGAGGTAGTGTAACATACCAGACAGGATAAATCTTACATCCATCTCCATCAAACTCTCTGTCTACCTCAGTCTTTCTCTTGAAGAGCACTCTCACAGTCGTCTGAAAAGCTGCCTCAAATTTATTCACTATTTCAACTATTCAGCTATTCAATTCGATTGCTCGCACCAGGAAGAGGTTTTATGAGCTGCCAAGCAGCAGAGTATCTGATTAAGGTCCTGATTAGCGCTCTTGGCTTGGACATTGGTCTGTGGGTGAAACCCTGACGACGGACTGGCAGTGGCCCCAATCTGTCGGCAGAATTCCCTCCAAAAGTTAGAGGTAAACTGGGCCCCCCTGCCCCAAACAATATCAGTAGGAAGCCCGTGAATCCTAAAGACGTGGTCCGCCCAAAAGTAAGAATAATCGTATTGCTGCAGAAGGAGGGAAGTCTCGTGATGAAGTCCAGGGCAATATGGGACATCCCTCCGGTAGGATGGTCTCTGTGGTGGGATTGCCCTTGGAGGAAGAGAACAAAGGTTTTAACGGGTTTGGAACGACATGAGGGTGAGTAATTGGTGACATAATTGTCAATTTTGTGTAAACTAACCCTTTAACACTTGATTTCAGCAATGTAATATAAATGCAGGACCCCAGTTCACATTAGCTTTGAGTATGCATAATGACTTTGGACCCTGTAAACATGCAGCCTTTCATTTGCATGTTCTTTTAATTTTGCCAAGAGGTCAGTCTGTCATATATAGACACTCTAAAAAAGCTGTAGGGGAGCACGGGGCACAACCTAACGCAAGTTAGTTGTAACACCTAGGGTTTAACACTTTCCACACATGCCAGGATGACAAAACTTTGTGTGTTTATAGTTGCCATATCAACAGTATTTAGAGAAAATTTTTTAGCCGTGGTTTAAATCCCAGTTACGCAGGTGGGGTGTGTTGTAACACTGCGTTACAATGAGCCCCTACGCTATTATATTCTATACTTTTATTAATTATTTTGAGAAACCACGAGAAAAGGGTGAATAATGACTGAGAGTCAATGTTCAGAAATTATTCATTATTATTATGTTTTTAATTATGCTGTATAGCTGTATTTAGCAATGTTTTTGTTGTCAAAATAATCAAAAATGTGTGCATTTTTAATGATTAAAAAATGCCATTATTTTATTTCCAAAAGTTGTTTCTTATTGTATCTTATTGACAAAATATTGTTTTGGATATTTTTTTGATTATATCAGATAACATTTTAAGCTGCCATTTGCTCGTTACAATGTGCCCCCTCACATGAGGCATGTTGTCACATTTCACTTCCATTCTTTCAGGGTAAATCAAAAGAAAAAAGTATACACTGTACCACCTTTATACCAGTATACACCTTTTGAAACAAAACCACATAATTGTACAAGACATGTGTGAAATTAATGTGGGAAAAAATAAATAGTCTGAACCCCAAGTGGATTTACACAAACTGAGAAAGTCAAAAAGCGTTGTGCTCCACTCTCCCCTACTGCCTTGATGTGAATTTGTAAACCTGAAAGATAATTTGCCATGGCATACCTTGGGATTTTAGAATGGGATTTTTTAAATTATAAGTAAAATGGTCACTTCAAGTACAGCACTTTTATAAGTACATCTGATGGGATCTTTTGGTACATATTCAAAATTAAGATTTGATATGTATTGTGTGTAATTTATGTTGTAAAACAAGACATTCAAGTATCTGCAGGTCATGTTAACCAAAAACCTTATTTCACTCATCATAATTTGATCCTTTAAAAAATCTAAAAAATAAACATCCAGGAAATTCCGAAGGAAAATCGTGGCTTGAAAATGCTAGTTCTCTTCCAGGTTTTTTTTATTTTTTTACTTCAACCTGAACAGGCCTTTGCCTTTTTTTTTAATTCTGATTTTTTTCTATTGGGTGTCACTACTGGGAACAATAAAAAGAAAAACTGTATATTTCACAAGAATAACTTGAGAAAGATGAATAAATATAACTATTTTGTGTCTATTTCTGTTTATGACTCATATTGACATCTACCAAAATATAAACAAATAATAATAATAACAGTGTTTCTTCACTGTCTTTTTTGAATCTCTGCAGACTGAAGTGACGCATCTTCTTCCCGGAGCTAAAGCAGAAGATCAAAGACATAAATCCTCCAGCGTTGCTTAAGAACGCTCTCTGCCTCTAAATATATGGTTTTTGTGGGAGACAGGGTAAATTTAAGGTCTCTTGGCTCAATTCATTGCTCTGAAGCATTAGAGGAACACTGAGTTCAAGTATATTAGGGAGAGTCATAATGGGTGCACCCTTGACATTACCTCTCAGACATCTCAAGGCTTTGAGTAACTCTATGAAACAAATTGATAATTGCTATATTTGGCTGTACAGGAAGCGTCTGCAGCTGTTGAAATGAGTGGGCTTGATTATGTTGTGTATGTTGTCTACACACAAACTCTGAATTTCCTTTGTATAAAGCAGGCCTTCTTTCCATAGCTGTGGTGTGTGTGTGTGTGTGTGTGTGTGTGTGTGTGTGTGTGTGTGTGTGTGTGTGTGTGTGTGTGTGTGTGTGTGTGTGTGTGTGTGTGTGTGTGTGTGTGTGTGTGTGTGTGTGTGTGTGTGTGTGTGTGTGTGTGTGTGTGTGTGTGTGTGTGTGTGTGTGTGTGTGTGTGTGTGTGTGTGTGTGTGTGTGTGTGTGTGTGTGTGTGTGTGTTAGAACAATTGCACTGACTTGGCCACAATAGAAAGCAAAGGGTTGTTAAGTTAATCAGAGAGTTTGTCAGTTATCTAAGAGACTTGATTCATTCTGCATTGGTCAAGTCAATCTCACTACAGTTATTTTGATCATAGTGTTTTATATTTTATTTTAAATCATGTACATTCTCTTGTTCAAGACATCACCTACATAAACATGCCAAGATTATAACGTAAAGTGTCTATATTTATATATATTTTGAAATATATTTTATGTTTTCCATGTTTTCCATTTTGGATTTTTTTGTAGTGTGCATTTATTGTCTTTTATGTATCAGGCAGTGACAAAGTTTTCAATAAATGTATCACTCTTTGTTTAATCTAAAACAACCCGCATGTCTTTCTGCTCTGTTAAAGAAGCAAATATGTTTTTAAATAAACATGACATCTAAATTACCCATAAGCCACTGCCCTTGCCATTTAAGTGTTGTGCTTTCAAGACCTTTCCTGTGCAGCTTCCAGTCATTCAATGAAAACAAAAATAAATACAAAATTAAGACTAAACGAATGACTATCATTTACTACCTTTGACAGGGTTCCTAGTTCTCTCAGGCCGTGCACTCTTCTGTCCACGTGAGTTGTTTTGTGTGCGGAGCGTGGTGTTTGGGTCCCGGCACTTCGGTCTAGTTTCCAGTTCACTCGGGCTGTGTCCTCTTCTACGTGTGTTGTAGCCTATTGTCTTGTGTTTTCATCAGCCACTTGTTTTTTTCATGTTTTCTTGTTTTGTGTGAACACATGGCTTGAGTGATTACATTAGCTGTTCGTGTCATGTTTTGTTTGAGCACATGGCTTGTGATTGTGTTCGCTGGTAATGTCCTTGTGCTTTAGTCATGTTTGGTGTGAGCACATGGCTTGTCACGTCTGTTTCTTTGTGCCATGTGCTCGCATGTCTATTGTCTAATCCCATCCATTTTGTTATCTGATTATATAGGGTATGCGGCAGCATTCACAAAACACATCAATAACGTGAAAGAGCTTTGCGATTAACTGTACAAACAAATCTGAGAAGAAATCTGAGGTATATTTTTACAGACTTCCGACGAAAAGGATGAAAAAATTCACAGAAACAACGTGACTCCGGGCAGCAAAACATGGATTTGTAGTTATCATTTTGTCTCATTATGTTGAATTTTGTGTAAAATCATAAATTGTATTGTTATATATTGCATTGACAACTCATCAATTACTGATTTACCATCTTATATTCTGCCTAATTTGATGTTTTTAAATAAATACTGACATAAACTATACAAGTTTAGAGCTGTGCGATATGACGATATATATGACACTGATATTAATGATAACCCAGAATTAGACCTACTTGTATTGTATTTATATAAAGCGTTTACAGACAAATTTGCTTTATGTATTTCCCTGGCTTCAAAAATTGTGAATATATAAATGTCAGAAAAAAATTATTCCTGGCTGCAAATCAATATCCATGTCACGTTATACGAGGGACAAACAGGTGCGAGGACTCAAGTGCAGTACGACAGTGATTTATTATAAAATAAACATAAACACAAACCAAAAACCCACAATGGGGTAAAACACATAGGCCTACTCAAAAGACACAGATAAACTCAAACACATACCAACAGGGAAATCACGGGAAACGGGAGACGTAGACATTACAAGGATCCGACCAGGACTGACAAACACAAGGACTATATAAAGGGGAGAAATCAAGCTGGGAAAGAGGGAACACGGGTGGGGCAAATGAAACCAATAACGAGATAACAAGGGGGTGGAAGACAGAGGCACATGGCCATATAACAAAACCCACATGTTCACACAAGACAGGACAGGCATGTGACAATCCATGAATCACTGGATCTTTTTAAGGAACACTATATCGAGTCCAACCTTTAGTTTAAACTGATAACCTGTGTTTTCGCAGTTTCCCCTATTAACTCAGTCATGCAGCAGATCTTTTGCAACTCAGTCCGGCTGGGACGGTCCCGGCAGGAAAGTGGCGTCAGTCCATACCCTCTATTGGTTAATTTGCTCTCCCTCGTTACCTGCCTTGTTTGTTCCCTATTTATTCTCCTTGTGTTTGCAGTGCTGTGTCTTGCGTACTGTGTCAGTTCGTTGTTTTACATTCCTTGTGTACTGATCCCTGATGCCATGTCATGTCCTGCCACCAGGGGTGCTTCTCAATTCTTATTTGTGCATCCACGTTTCCTTCCCTCAAATTTTAGCTCCACCCTTTCAGGATGCGAGGGAAGGATGCAAGGAAAAGACACAAGGACAGAGGAACTGAATCAAGTGAAATGATTTATCCTCACTCCCTTCAGAGCTTTGTCAATTAATGACAACACGCTGGATTTAGCTTGCACGTCGGGATTCTTGAACATTAGAGATAATTATTTATATTGTAATAGCAATAGCTTCAACCCCCACAAAATACCACATTTACCATATTTAAAAAAAAATACCAGTTATTATTAAAAATGAATTATTCCCAGTTTTAACTGCTTTTTATTTGTTGTAATTTGTTATTTGCTTTTATTTGTTTTATGTGTTCTTTCATTTTCTTGTGCTTTGATATAATTCTGCAACTGTCCTACTACAGTAATTTGACATACATTTGTCTCTTGTACAATTAAGCTAAAATGATCATTTTAATTATAAAAACAATTAATAAACTGTGGCAAGATGTGAAGGGGGAGGATAATTTATACATGTGTCTCGTTTAGTTGATAAAACAATTCTGTATTTGTCTGGCTATCACTAGACCAAGCTCAATCTTTTCTACTGCACAAGAGACATGATAAACGAGCATAATTCAAATGACTCTGTATGCAATTGGATAGTCATTCAACCAATCAGACCACAAGAGGTGTGATCAACGGGCATCGATCCATCGCTTCTCTATCTGTCACCACCCGCCAGGCGGATATGCAAGTCTGTGATTGGATCCCGTAAATGTGTAACAGAAGCAGGATAAATGAATGTACAGTTTTCCAGACTGAGCTGCATGGTGAAATCAAATCGCCGGCAGATCAGGGTTTACCCAGTCTACTTCTGCATAGAATACACCTGTGTATCCTCGCTCTTGACTCCTCAGGAAGCTAGCTTAGGCTACTACTGAACTATAATATTTATTGTTGATGATAAATGTAACCATTTATGTTATTGTGATGCTTTTTATCATATTGCTGTTGCTTTATACACTGCTCAAAAAAATTAAAGGAACACTTTTTAATCAGAGAATAGCATCAAGTCAGTTAAACTCCCGGGATATTGATGTTAATGAAACTAACAACAGGTGCACTAGATGGGCAACAATGAGACGTCCCCCAAAACAGGAATTATTTTACAGGTGGAGGCCACTGATATTTTTTTCCCAACTCATCTTTTCTGACAGTTTTTCACCAGTTTTGAATTTGGCTAGGGTCAGTGTCACTACTGGTAGCATGAGGTGATACCTGGACCCTACAGAGGTTGCACAGGAAGTCCAACTCCTCCAGGATGGTACGTTAATACGTGCCATTGTTAGAAGGTTTCTTGTGTCTCCCAGCACAGTCTCAAGAGTATGGAGGAGATTCCAGGAGACAGACAGTTACTCTGGGAGAGCTAGACAGGGCCGTAGAAGGTCCTTAGCCCATCAGCAGGACCGGTATCTGCTCCTTTGTGCAAAGAGGAACAAGATGAGTACTGCCAGAGCCCTACAAAATGACCTCCAGAAGGCTATTGGTGTGAATGTCTCTGACCAAACAATTCATGAGGGTGACCTGAGGGCCCGACGTCCACTAGTGGCTCACTGACCGGCACTGTGGAGCTTGATTGGCATTTTCCTTTGAACACCAGAATTGGCAAGTCCGCCACTGGTGCCCTGTGCTTTTCACAGATGAGAGCAGGTTCACCCTGAGCACACGTGACAAACATGAAAGGGTCTGAAGAAGCCATGGAGTTATGCTGCCTGTAACATCGTTCAGCATGACTGGTTTGGTGGTGGGTCAGTGATGGTCTGGGGAGGCATATCCATGGAGGGACGCACAGACCTCTACAGGCTAGACAATGGCACCCTGACAGCCTTTAGGTATCGGGATGAAATCCTTGGACCCATTGTCAGACCCTATGCTGGCGCAGTGGGTCCTGGGTTCCTCCTGGTGCACAACAATGCCCGGCCTCATGTGGCGAGAGAAGTTCCTGGAGGCTGAAGGAATTGATAATATTGAATGGCCACCACGCTCACCTGACCTCAATCCAATAGAACACCTCTGGAACATTGTGTTCCTGTCCATCCGACGGCGCTAGGTTGCACCTCAGTGATGCCCTGTTCCAGATCTGGGAGGAAATTCCCCAGGACACCATCCGTTGTCTCATTAGGAGCGTGCCCCGACGTTGTCAGGCATGCATTCAAGCATATGGGGGCCATTTTGAGTTGCTGCAATGGAATTTCAGCAAAATGGACAAGCCTGTTGCATAATTTTTTTCACTTTGATTTTCAGGGTGTCTTTGAATTCAGGCCTCTGTAGATTGATCATTTTCATTTCTATCAAACAATGTGGCATCCTTTCGTTGATAACACATTACCAAGTCCATAATAGTATAGATATCCAGCATGATATTTTCCCCCATTGAGATCTGATGTGTTTTCAAAGTGTTCCTTTAATTTTTTGAGCATTGTCAATAATCAACCTGATTTGGTGCATTCCAGAGATTTAGCCACTCTGATTCATGTTTTAGCTTTTGCCTGTGGTAAAATCACAATCAAATCACTGTGTGCTTTTTAGAAGGAGGGATCAGTGTGTTTCAGACTGGGAATAGAATTAGCCTACTGCAATATGTGAAACATAATGTGTTTTTTGAGCCTTAAAACATGTTTAACTATTTTATTACACCCAATCATCATGTATGACCCCTTTAATGCACAGCCTTTCATTGATTAGGGCATAAAATACTCTTTAAAGTTTTGAACCTTGCCAGGTTTGTGTTGGCCGAGGCTTAGGACAAAAATATTTTGTAGGAACTCATATTGTGAGGTTATAAATGTATATATGCTAAAAATGACTTGTTTAGAAGAAAAAATGGGGTGTTATCTTTCAAAAAGAGGTTGAGAATTCCATTGGGTTTTGTCTAGGGAGATGTCCTGTACTGGTATGCAGTCACCAAAGACTGAATTTAGCAGGGTGGGCGATAGTTTCACACAATAATAACAAACGCTCATTCCTATATGGATTAACACTGAATGCATTTGTTGTGTTTGGCAAACAAGCAGGCAGGAGGATCACCAGCACTTGACCTGGACAGACCAGACTATGTGTGGGTGCTTTTGAACTGGAGTGCTGCATATTCAGGACAAGCACTAATGTAAGTGAGGCTCCATAAATCACATTCCCTAGATAACACACTGAAGGACAAAAATAGAAGATGCAGCAGCAATTAAACCACTCTTAAATCTTGGGTTTGATCGCAGAAGAATAGGCTTTGCTATAGGAGATATAAAGCCGAGTTGGTCTGCAGAGCAACTCCAAAATCTTGACCATCAGTTTTCCATATATTTCCATAAGGCGGAGTCAATATATTTCCTAAATATGTTGTATATCCTAACCTATGTTAAGTTAAGCAAGAGATCTCAGTTCATCATGTTTTCTCATATAATGATAGCACAAAGAGGCATCAGTTCATCACATGTCAGCACAAGATCTTTATGGCAACTCATATGTGAGCACATTCCACTCTTCAATATGACTATAATAGTTTAACATGAATGGCTACATTCACAATCTTCCACACTTCCACACAGCAGTGACTCAATGTTTAGATGGATCAATGTAAAATACTGGTGAAAGTTCATCCTCAAGTTTTTCAAACCTATATGAGTTTCTTTGATCTGTTTATCTTTTTACACAAAATATATTTTAAATGATGTTGGTAACCAAACCTTTGACGGTAAATAGAGTAACACCTAAACTACAATTATAACCAGACTAACTCATCAACTACACTTATGACCAGACTAACATCTAAACTACACTCATAACCAGACTAACTCATCAACTACACTCACAACCAGTTTAACTCATCAACTACACTCACAACCAGTTTAACTCATCAACTTCATTCACAACCAGACTAACTAATCAACTACACTTATAACCAGACTAACAACTAAACTACACTCACAACAGTTTAACTCATCAACTACACTCACAGCCAATTTAACTCATCAACTACACTCACAACCAGTTTAATTCATCAACTACACTTATAAATAGACTAAACTACATTCACAACCAGACTAACTCATCAACTACACTTTTAACAAAACCACACTAACACCTAAACTACACTTATAAGCAGACTAACACCTAAACTTCACTTATAAGCAGACTAACACCTAAACTAAACTCACAACCAGACTAACTCATCAACTACACGTATAACCAGACTAACACTTAAACTACACTCACAACCAATTTAACACATAATATACACTTATAAACAGACTAACACCAAAATTAAACTCACAAACAGTTAAATCGTCAACTACACTTATAACCAGACTAACACCTAAACTACGCTCACAACCAGACTAACACCTATACACTCACAACCAGTTTAACTCATCAACTACACTTATAAACAGACTAACACCTAAACTAAACTCACAACCAGAATAAGTCATCAACTACATTCACAACCAGACTACCACCTAAACTACACTTATAACCAGACTAGAAACCTAAACTACACTCACAACCAGTTTAACTCATCAACTACACTTATAACCAGACTAACACCTAAATTAATCTCACAACCAGACTAACACCTAAACTACACTCAAAACCAGTTTAACTCATCAACTACACTTATAACCAGACTAACACCTAAACTAAACTCACAACAAGACTAACACCTATACACTCACAACCAGTTTAACTCATCAACTACACTTATAACCAGACTAACACCTAAACTAAACTCACAACCAGTTTAACTCTTCAACTACACTTATAACCACACTAACACCTAAACTAAACTCACAATCAGACTAACTCATCAACTACACTTATAACCAGACTAACAACTAAACTAAACTCACAACCAGACTAACACCTAAACTACACTCACAACCAGTTTAACTCATCAACTACACTTTTAACCAGACTAACACCTAAACTACTCTCACAACCAGTTTAAATCATCATCACTTATAAACAGACTAACACCTAAACTACACTCACAACCAGTTTAAATCATCATCACTTATAAACAGACTAACACCTAAACTACACTCACAACCAGTTTAAATCATCATCACTTATAAACAAACTAACACCTAAACTACACTCACAACCAGTTTAACTCATCATCTACACTTATAAACAGACTAACACAAAAAACTACACTCACAACCAGTTTAAATCATCATCACTTATAAACAGACTAACACCTAAACTACACTCACAACCAGTTTAACTCATCATCTACACTTATAAACAGACTAACACCTAAACTACACTCACAACCAGTTAACTCATCAACTACACTTTTAACCAAACCACACTAGCACCTAAACTACACTTATAAGCAGACTAACACCTAAACTTCACTTATAAACAGGCTAACACCTAAACTAAACTCACAACCAGTTAACTCATCAACTGCACTTATAACCAGACTAACACCTAAACTAAACTCACAACCAGTTTAACTCATCATCTACACTTATAAACAGACTAACACCTAAACTACACTCACAACCAGTTAACTAATCAACTACACTTATAACCAGACTAACACCTAAACTAAACTCACAACCAGTTTAACTCATCAACTATACACTTTTAACCAGACTAACACCTAAACTTCACTTATAAACAGACTAACACCTAAACTAAACTCACAACCAGACTAACTCATCAACTACACTTATAACTAGACTAACACTTAAACTACACTCACAACCAATTTAACACATAATCTACACTTATAAACAGACTAACACCTAAACTAAACTCACAACCAGTTAAATTGTCAACTACACTTACAACCAGACTAACACCTAAACTACGCTCACAACCAGTTTAACTCATCAACTACACTTATAAACAGACTAACACCTAAACTAAACTCACAACCAGAATAAGTCATCAATTACATTCACAACCAGACTACCACCTAAACTACACTTATAACCAGACTAAAATCTAAACTACACTCACAACCAGTTTAACTCATCAACTACACTTATAACCAGACTAACACCTAAATTAATCTCACAACCAGACTAACACCTAAACTACACTCAAAACCAGTTTAACTCATCAACTACACTTATAACCAGACTAACACCTAAATTAAACTCACAACCAGACTAACACCTATACACTCACAACCAGTTTAACTCATCAACTACACTTATAACCAGACTAACACCTAAACTAAACTCACAACCAGTTTAACTAATCAACTATACTTATAACCAGACTAACACCTAAACTAAACTCACAACCAGTTTAACTCATCAACTACACTTATAACCAGACTAACAACTAAACTTACGAATTGGTCGTGAGATAGCGTTGGACTAACACCTAAACTAAACCCACAACCAGTTTAAAGCATCATCACTTGTAAACAGACTAACACCTAAACTAAACTCACAACCATACTAACACCTATACACTCACAACCAGTTTAACTCATCATCTACACTTATAAACAGACTAACACCTAAACTACACTCACAAACAGACTAACACCTAAACTACACTCACAACCAGTTTAACTCATCAACTACACTTTTAACCAGATTAACACCTAAACTACACTCACAACCAGTTTAAATCATCATCACTTATAAACAGACTAACACCTAAACTACACTCACAACCAGTTTAACTCATCAACTACACTTTTAACCAGATTAACACCTAAACTACACTCACAACCAGTTTAAATCATCATCACTTATAAACAGACTAACACCTAAACTAAACTCGCAACCAGTGTAACTCATCAACTACACTTATAAACAGACTAATACCTAAACTACACTCACAACCAGTTTAAATCATCATCACTTATAAACAGACTAACACCTAAACTACACTCACAACCAGTTTAAATCATCATCACTTATAAACAGACTAACAACTAAACTCAAAAACAGACTAACACCTAAACTACACTCACAACCAGTTTAACTCATCAACTACACTTATAACCAGACTAACACCTAAACTAAACTCACAACCAGTTTAACTCATCAACTACACTTATAAAGAGACTAACACCTAAACTACACTCACAACCAGTTAACTAATCAACTACACTTATAACCAGACTAACACCTAAACTAAACTCACAACCAGTTTAACTCATCAACTATACACTTATAAACAGACTAACACCTAAACTAAACTCACAACCAGACTAACACCTATACACTCACAACCAGTTTAACTCATCATCTACACTTATAAACAGACTAACACCTAAACTACACTCACAACCAGTTAACTCATCAACTGCACTTATAACCAGACTAACACCTAAACTACACTCACAACCAGTTTAAATCATCTTCACTTATAACCAGACTAACACCTAAACTACACTCACAACCAGTTTAAATCATCATCACTTATAAACAGACTAACAACTAAACTAAACTCACAACCAGACTAACACCTAAACTACACTCACAACCAGTTTAACTCATCATCTACACTTTTAACCAGACTAACACCTAAACTAAACTCACAACCAGTTTAACTCATCATCTACACTTATAAACAGACTAACACCTAAACTAAACTCGCAACCAGTTAACTAATCAACTACACTCACAACCAGTTTAACTCATCAACTGCACTTATAACCAGACTAACACCTAAACTACATTCACAACCAGTTTAAATCATCATCACTTATAACCAGACTAACACCTAAACTACACTCACAACCAGTTTAAATCATCATCACTTATAAACAGACTAACACCTAAACTACACTCACAACCAGTTTAAATCATCATCACTTATAAACAGACTAACACCTAAACTACACTCACAACCAGTTTAAATCATCATCACTTATAACCAGACTAACACCTAAACTACACTCACAACCAGTTTAAATCATCATCACTTATAAACAGACTAACACCTAAACTACACTCACAACCAGTTTAAATCATCATCACTTATAAACAGACTAACACCTAAACTACACTCACAACCAGTTTAAATCATCATCACTTATAAACAGACTAACACCTAAACTACACTCAAAACCAGTTTAACTCATCATCTACACTTATAAACAGACTAACACCTAAACTAAACTCACAACCAGACTAACACCTATACACTCACAACCAGTTTAACTCATCAACTACACTTATAAACAGACTAACCAACCCGATCTCACGGCAATTCATACATATTTTACGAGGTGGCTAATTCGTACAAATTTGTACGACCTTACTCGTACGAATTCATACGATTTTTACTAAATCGTACATATTTGACGAGTTGGCAAATTCATATTAATTCTTACGAATGACCTACCTCAACCCCGCCCCTAAACCTACCCATCACTGGGGTTTAGGCAAAACGCATTTAATTGCATTTGCAGTGAGGTCGTACAAATTTGTAAGAAATAGCCACCTCGTAAAATATGTACGAATTGGTCGTGAGATAGCGTTGGACTAACACCTAAATTAAACTCACAACCAGTTTAAAGCATCATCACTTGTAAACAGACTAACACCTAAACTAAACTCACAACCAGTTTAACTCATCATCTACACTTATAAACAGACTAACACCTAAACTAAACTCACAACCAGTTTAACTCATCAACTACACTTATAAACAGACTAACACCTAAACTACACTCAAAACCAGATTAACTCATCAAGTACATTCACAACCAGTTTAACTCATCATCTACACTTATAAACAGACTAACACCTAAACTAAACTCACAACCAGACTAACACCTATACACTCACAACCAGTTTAACTCATCAACTACACTTATAAACAGACTAACCAACCCGATCTCACGGCAATTCATACATATTTTACGAGGTGGCTAATTCGTACAAATTTGTACGACCTTACTCGTACGAATTCATACGATTTTTACTAAATCGTACATATTTGACGAGTTGGCAAATTCATATTAATTCTTACGAATGACCTACCTCAACCCCGCCCCTAAACCTACCCATCACTGGGGTTTAGGCAAAACGCATTTAATTCGATGAGTGAGGTCGCATAAAATTTGTCTGAAATAGCCACCTCGTAAAATATGTACGAATTGGTCGTGAGATAGCGTTGGACTAACACCTAAACTAAACTCACAACCAGTTTAAAGCATCATCACTTGTAAACAGACTAACACCTAAACTACACTCACAACCAGATTAACTCATCAAGTACATTCACAACCAGTTTAACTCATCATCTACACTTATAAACAGACTACCACCTAAACTACACTCACAACCAGTTAACTCATCAACTGCACTTATAACCAGACTAACACCTAAACTACACTCACAACCAGTTTAAATCATCTTCACTTATAACCAGACTAACACCTAAACTACACTCACAACCAGTTTAAATCATCATCACTTATAAACAGACTAACAACTAAACTAAACTCACAACCAGACTAACACCTAAACTACACTCACAACCAGTTTAACTCATCATCTACACTTTTAACCAGACTAACACCTAAACTAAACTCACAACCAGTTTAACTCATCATCTACACTTATAAACAGACTAACACCTAAACTAAACTCACAACCAGATTAACTCATCAAGTACATTCACAACCAGACTACCTCCTAAACTACACTTTTAACCAGACTAACACCTAAACTACACTTATACACTGGCTTCCATAGTAGGTAAAAAAAACACTATAGAAGTCAGCAGGTGTGGTTATTACTGGTGGCATCACTATCTTTTCCCCCCTGATTAATAGCAGATGGAGAAGTTTGGGAAACTATTTGACATTTTTGGTTGACATTAGAGGCAAAAAATTCAGATCAGTACATCTTTTTTTTTTTCTTTTTTTTTTGACAATCTCTGCTTCATTGTTTTTGTGCTTTCAACATCTGGCCTGTCTTCATAATCAAATCCATCTGGGCAGATTAATTACGCCGTTGATGTCGGTTTCCAGGGAGCAGAGAAGGTAAAGTGTTAAATAATGAGGTTTGGATTGAGCAGGACTATCCAAAGAGCTGGTTTGAAAGCAGAAACTGGTTTGACGTGGGTTAACAGTAAAACTCCAGCCTGTCTACTCCTCCACACACCTACAGCTGAACATCACAGGAAATACTCTGGTGTTCTAGACGTATGATAAATAAGACTTTATGGGTTTGTTTGGAAAATCAAATAGTTTAAATGTGGATCCAAAGTCTGGCTTGTCCTTCCAAGTTTCCAGCTGCTCCACATAGAATCGTGTGGAGATTACTATTATCGAACAGCCTGATTAAAACATTTAGCCAGAATGAAAGATTTTATAGTGTTACTCCATTTATAGATTACAGGCATATGGCTTTTTATTATTATTCTTATTCAAACATGTGGATTGCAGTTGTATATTAAACGTTTTGTATGGGGCAGATGTTTTTCAGGAAATCATTGGCTGTCAAATACAGAGGAATTCCCTTGTGGTGGAGAAATGGTGTGTTGATTCACCTGCTTTCTGTTCAGCAGGCAAATGAAAGCAGCTGCCAAGAAAAACCAGTGTGACCGTTCAGACTTCTTAAGTGCGGAGATGTGAGTGTGCAAATCAACAAAGATATGTCCTCTGGCTAATGTTCATCAACTGCACTTTTAAGCAGAGTTAAGCATGTTTCATTGCTGCTAACAAGGTCAAATCCTATGCTTCAAGGCTAGGTCTATTGAGTTTGTTCAGTCTAGACAAAGGGCCAGATTTACTAATAGCTTGCCCCAGGGCAAATCCTCTTTTGGCATTAAAACACTACTTTTACACTTCACACATCTAATTAAATAGAGTAAAGATTATGCGTATTTGGCGTGCTGTCTGGGGGAGGGCTCCATGCTCGGAATTTTGGCAAATTTAACATAGATAGGTAGATAACATTATTTAATGCAAAATATTTTATGGTAAGTTTATGGTAAATATATAAGATATTAAATAATTGATACAGTATTTAATCAGATTATGGTAGAATATATAAAATATTAAATGTACTATATTTATAATAACTTACCATTATATTTCAGACAGTAGCTGCTATCATAAATAAGTATTACAAATAATAAAAATGAATTTGATCATATGGTAATATTTAACTTTTTTTTGGTTGAAAATGATCCAAAATAAATTTTTGATCAAATACATAACCAGCCAGTGTTCAAAACCGATTCACACTGGTAAGCTTATAATAATGTGTTATAATTTGAGTGGTACTGGTAGCTTTCCATGGGAAATTCGAGCATTCCGCCAGTCGAGGAGTCCGGCTAGTAGGCTAAATCGCATGTGAGGATGCTGGAGGTGGTGGATCATTTATAGCATTTTCTCACAGTAGCTGGAATAATCAAACGTATCATTTTAATGGCGTATTGTAATCCAGAAAGTTCAACTGAAGATTCACCAGTAAAAGATTAGACTGTACATAAATTAAAATCTACAGGTAACACTAATACACACTAAATTCACATACAGTAGTCACACAATGCTGATGTTGTTAACATTAAATTTATTGTAATGCTTTTTTTCTCAGTTGATCAGAACAAAAGTGGCAGACATGTTACTTGTTCAGTTTTGCAGGGAGAAATTCTTATTTTGGTCGTACTTCCAAAACGTAGAATCTGTGATTCCAAAGTGCAGTATCCACACCGTTGCGGTGAATGAATGACAGCCACATAAACTCTGCAAAACATTAGATTCATCCGTGCTGAGGAAGCGTACCGATGCACATCCCACGTAAAGATGATATCAAACAGAGATGGCGACAAAAAGACAAAACATACGGCAGCTTTAATTATATGCACTTTTTGGGGGAAATAGTTCAATTTACTTTTTTTTACATATTTATGTGTTATGCTCCTTCATCTTTTTGCTGTTATTTATGTGCATTTGACTGCTTTAGATTGCTTTTATTGATTTGGCAGATGGTTTAATCCAAAAAGACATTCAAGGTATTACTTTAGGAATCAAATTCATGACCTTGGCGTTGCAAGAACCATGCTCTGCCAGAAGGATTTTTCATTTTTCATGAAATGAAAAGCAACCACAGTCATTTCCACAGTCATTTTTACAGTGCACAGTATAAGAATGTATTTTTCCTCTGTTGAAAAGTCTGAACTGGCATAAAGAGCACTGTTATGTGTCACTTCATGTTCCCAAATGTTGCTTCTCAAGTCTTTATTTTAAAATAGAGTCAGAGAAGTGATTGTTTGTGTTGCTCTCTGATTATATGTTTGTTTCAGTCATTTGTCTTCCCGGTTTTGTTATCACAAAGCATTAGGTTAGCATAAACAGCTGGTTAGACACCATCCCTTGATACACCCATGTTGAATAAGGATGTCCGGGAAACTACATTTACTTGGCAAGATAGGATTGCTCTCCTCAACCTATATATGCAATATGTTGTTCAATCTTAAAATCCTCTTAAAATTATATATATATATATATATATATATATATATATATATATATATATACCTGTAAAAGATTACCCTTTCTTTTTTATCTCCTGTATATAAAATAGGGTTTTAATCCAGCTGTTTTTAAATAAATTTGTCATAATACTTGTTTTAATATTTATAGTTATAATGGGATTTAGATGATGTTTTGAAGATCTTTTTTCATGAGACTGAAATATAAGAACATGTGTACAGCATACATAAAATGTAAAGCCAAAAATATATAGTGTTAATCATTGTTGTCGTTTTAATGACATTAATTGGAAGATTAGATGGGCGTACTCCTCCCGAAATTACGTTTAATAACTTTTAATAACACATCAATATGAACGGTATTACCTGATATCTTTTATTGTTAAAAATATATATAGGCCTATCAGTATATTGTACAAACTTGAAATACCGACCAGCCCTAATTTATGGTTCGACAAAAAAAGAATAGCATCAAGTTTGGATTACATGAGGGTAAATAATTACATAACCTTCATGTTTTGGTGATGTCTCTTTATTTGTTTTGCCTTTATCATTATAGACTTGTATTTATTTTCATTTGAAGACCTACAGCAGATTCACTGAAGATACAATCTCTTGAAGCTTTGCCAGAGACTAAATTTTAACCTAAAAAAAGATTTCTGCAGAACTGATTGTGAAATATATAAACATTAAAGTAGTACAATTAAGATAAAACATAACTCGGGCCTTTTTTTTTACTCCAATTAATTTGATTTGAATTTATGTTGTGATAAGTTTCTCCCTAAATGTTCCAGTGAAAACAAATCTTGATGGTAAGTATGGTGATAGAGTGACATTCTACAGAATTCTGTGCTTCCAAGTTCCTAAACTGTTGCAACAAATGCCATTGTATGGTGTAATAATGAATTTAACTGGAATAACTAATTTATTGATAACAAATCAATAATAATAAAAAACCATTATAACAAAGAAATATCAATATTTAAATACATTAAATATAGAATAAAAGCTAACACTTTAGAATAATGGTCATTAGTTAACATTAGTTAATGTATTAACTAACATACCATGAGCAGTACATGTGTTATAATACAGGTCCTTCTCAAAAAATTTGCATATTGTGATAAAAGTTCATTATTTTCGATAATGTTATGATAAAAATTAAACTTTCATATATTTTAGATTCAGTGCACACCAACTTAAAAATATTTTAAAATGAATATAAGGTTCTCTAAACGAGCTATTAACCTAATCATCTGAATCAACTAAATAACTCTAAACACCTGCAAAAGATTCCTGAGGCTTTTAAAAACTCCCAGCCTGGTTCATTACTCAAAACCGCAATCATGGGTAAGACTGCCGACCTTACCTAAGAGGTGACCGGACCCTGAGGAAGATTGTGGAGAAGGACCGATTCCAGACCTTGGGGGACCTGCGGAAGCAGTGGACTGAGTCTGGAGTAGAAACATCCAGAGCCACCGTGCATAGGCGTGTGCAGGAAATGGGCTACAGGTGCCGCATTCCCCACAGAGAAGCAGCACTGGACTGTCGCTCAAATTTTGCTTGTCATTCGGAAATCAAAGCAGTCATTTCTGCAAAAGGATTCCCGACCAAGTATTGAGTGCATAACTGAACATAATTATTTGAAGGTTGACTTTTTTTGTATTAAAAACACTTCTTTTATTGGTCGGATGAAATATGCTAATTTTTTTTAGATAGGAATTTTGGGTTTTCATGAGCTGTATGCAAAAATCATCAGTATTAAAACAATAAAATACCTGAAATATTTCAGTTGGTGTGCAATGAATCTAAAATATATGAAAGTTAAATTTTTATCATTACATTATGGAAAATAATGAACTTTTATCACAATATGAAAGGCACACATATAAGGTCCCACAGTTAACAGTGCATGTCAGAGCACAAACCATTCCATGAAGTCCATTCCATTCCAAGGAACTGTAGAGCTCCGAGACAGAATTGTATCTGGGCACAGTTCTGAGGAAGGGTACAGAAAAATTTCTGCTGCATTGATGGTCCCAATGTGCACAGTGGCCTCCATCATCCAAGTTTAGAAACCACCAGGACCACTATGACAGCCCACCTGGAGTTTGCCAAAAGGCACCTAAAGGTCTCTCAGCCCACAAGAAACAAAATTCTCTGCTCTGATGAAACAAAGATTGAACTCTTTGGCCTGAATGGCAAGCGTCATGTCTGAAGGAAACCACCGCTCATCACCTGGCCAATACAGTCCCTACAGTGAAGCATGGTGGTGGCAGCATCATGCTATGGGGATGTTTTTCAGTGGCAGGAACTGTGAGACTAGTCAGGATAGAGGGAAAGATGAATGCAGCAATGTAAAGAGGCATCATTGATGTGTGTGATTTTTTTCTGAGAATTGTTGACATTTGTGCAGATTTATTAAAAAAGAAAAACTAAAATATCACATGGTCCTAAGTATTCAGATCCTTTGCTCAGTATTTAGTAGAAACACCCTTTTGATCTAACACAGCATGAGTCTTTTTTGGATAGATGCAACAAGTTTTTCAACAAGCCATTCCTCCTTGCAGATCCTCTCCAGTTCTGTCAGGTTGGATGGTAAACGTTGGTGGACAGCCATTTTCAAGTCTCTCCAGAGATGCTCAATTGGGTTTAAGTCAGGGCTCTGGCTGGGCCATTCAAGAACAGTCACAGAGTTGTTGTGAATCCACTCCTTCGTTATTTTGGCTGCGTGCTTAGGATCATTTTCTTGTTGGAAGGTGAACCTTCGGCCCAGTCTGAGGTCTTGAGCACTTTGGAGAAGGTTTTTGTTCAGGATATCCCTGTACTTGGCCGCATTCATCTTTCCCTCGATTGCAACCAGTCGTCCTGTCCCTGCAGCTGAAAAACACCCCCACAGCATGATGCTGACACCACCATGCTTCACTGTTGGACAGGTGATGAGCAGTGTCTGGTTTTCTCCACACATACCGCTTAGAATTAAGGCCAACAAGTTCTATCTTGGTCTCATCAGACCAGAGAATCTTATTTATCACCATCTTAGCAAACTCCATGCAGGCTTACATGTGTCTTGCACTGAGGAGAGGCTTCCGTCGGGCCACTCTGCCATAAAGCCCCAACTGGTGGAGGGCTGCAGTGATGGCTGACTTTCTACAACTTTCTCCCATCTCCCGTCTGCATCTCTGGAGCTCAGCCACAGTGATCTTTGGGTTCTTCTTTACCTCTCTCACCAAGGCTCCTCTCCCCTGATAGCTCAGTTTGGCCGGACGGACAGCTCTAGGAAGGGTTCTGGTCATCCCAAACGTCTTCCATTTAAGGATTATGGAGACCACTGTGCTCTTAGGAACCTTAAGTGCAGCAGAATTTTTTTTTGTAACCATGGCCAGATCTGTGCCTTGCCACACTTCTGTCTCTGAGCTCTTCAGGCAGTTCCTTTGACCTCATGATTCTCATTTGCTCTGACATACACTGTGAGCTGTAAGTAAGGTCTTATATAGACAGGTGTGTGGCTTTCCCAATCAAGTCCAATCAGTATAATCAAACACAGCTGGACTCAAATTAAAATGTAGTAGAACCATCTCAAGGACGATCAGAAGAAATGGACAGCACCTGAGTTAAATATATGAGTGTCACAGCAAAGGGTCTGAATACTTAGGACCATGTGGTATTTCAGTTTTTCTTTTTTAATAAATCTGCAAAAATGTCAACAATTCTGTGTTTTTCTGTCAATATGGGGTGCTGTGTACATTAATGAGAAAAAAAATGAACTTAAATGATTTTAGCAAATGGCTGTAATATAACAAAGAGTCAAAAAAAATGTAAGGGGGTCTGAATATTTTCCGTACCCACTATATATGCACTATAAGGAAATGCAGTCAGCATACCTGAACTCCTTCAAGTTAATGACTGAATAGAAACTTCAGGGTCAGTAGTCTTTTGTCCTTGTTCTTTCCCCCCACAGGGCAGCTAGAGTCATAGAGAAACACAAGTGTCAGTGCATTTAAAAAACAGCTGCTGATTCTACATGTATAATTAAATAAATTAGTGAGAAATGATTTAATTTTGGTCAGTGACGAGCTGAACTTTGGACAATTTTATAACCTTATTGGCATCATGCTTAGAGTAGTTTGGAGTTTGTTGATTGTCTGGAGATCTGCAGAGTATATCATTGGCATTTCTGGGATGGGGGTTATCATTTGTTTTTGTTCCATTTAGTTTCTGCAGCACAACCTGGAATTTTTTAATGATTTCAATATTTTCCTACTCTAAGGCAAGGCGGCAGATAGAGGTCCAGAACAGATGTCCTAGTGAACATTCCCTGGTTGTTGTTAGCAGCTAAGGAATAATTTGCAGCTTAACTATATCAATATTAGCGTTATACTGCTAATGGCTTTTAACCTTCTAGTGTCAAACCAACTTACAAGGAAAGATTAAAATCCATGGCTTTGAAAATGTTCTAATATAGTAAGCATAAAAATATAAAATATATATTACATGCTATATGGACAATGGGGATTATTAGCAGAATGTGCTCCAGGAGGTTCACACACATTAAAAGAAGTCCTTAATTATGCTTAACATTAAAAAAGATGGTAACACTTTATAATGGTCATTAGTTAACTTTAGTTAATTACATTAGTTAACATTAACTAATAATGAACTGCACTTATAAAGCATTTATTTATCTTTGTTAAAGTAAATTCTAACATTTACTAATACATTATTAAAATTTTGTTAACATTAGTTAATGCACTGTGAACTAACGTGAACAAACCAAACAGCTGTATTTTTATTAACTAACGTTAACAAAGATGAACTAATACAGTAACACATGTACTGTTCATGGTTAGCTCATGTTAGTTAATACATTAACTAATGTTAACTAATGACCATTATTCTAAAGTGTTACCAAAAATATTGATTTAAAGGGGTGATGAATTGAGAAACCAACTTTCCCTTGAGCCTTTGATATATCAAAGTTCATCATGATATAAGAATATTCTGTAAGTTTCAGAGCTGAAAACGTCCTTGTTAGTCAAAGAAAAGCTTTTATTGACACCAGGCCCAGAAAATGGGAGCTGGAATCCAATGACATCCTGGGAAGAAGAAACACAACTCATGAATATATATGCGTGCTTCTGAAGCCCCGCCCACAGCGTCGAGGCGCTACAGGTTTACAGAGCAGTGATCATGGCGAGCAAAGTAATATATTGCTCTGTGCCAGGTTGTGGAAGAACACCATCACTAAATAAGCTTCCCTCGGATGCTACTATTAGGAATGAGTGGTTGAACTTTTATTTTTAATGAAGTTCCAGCTCACGTGGGGTAGACATGTACGTGTGTTCGCTTCATTTCACTGCGGAATCGTTTGTAAACAAGTCTTAGGTGCTGGATTTGCAGACACAGTGTTGTGCCTTCTATATTGGATTCGACAGGAATGGTGCAACAAACTTATGTGAGTAAAACGTCTTTTTTATATGTAATGGTTGGCAGGCCTATGAATCTCAAACAGTGAAATAATATTCCTTGATCTGAGCCCACGCGCGTGCACGTGTGTGTCTGTGTGTGCAGTTCGTGCTTATCGACCGATCGGGCGGGTCATGTAATACAGAAATAATATTCCAATCAATCTCGGGTGGATGAGAAATAAAGTTTTGTGTTTGTTTGATAAAGACGTTTACGAGCCCTGTGATCGAGAAAATAATTCCGGTTGCCGCTTTCAATACGATCCCTCCCTAATGTGAACTGAACTGACAGGGAAGCTGAAGCTCATTAAATATGCAAATCTTATCCAATCCTAGCCGTGGGTGTCCAGTCTCCAGTGCGGCACGCCCATCAAAACCCAGCGTTCAGGAGAGAGCCTCAAAACCAGTCTAGAAAATAGCCTATCACTTATTCATTATGATGTTTCTGAATGTAAAAACCACACAAATGTCATTAGTTGACAATTACTTATTGGAAATGGTTGTTTGCAGTAACTCTGGCTCTCATTTATCTTTTGTACAAATAGCATATCACTTCTGTGTGTGAAAATCATTTATCACTATATGTACAAGTCTAAACAAGATGCTATTTGTTGCTATTTACACTTATCAAGTGTATTTACCACTACTTACACCTACACAAAAATAAAAGTTCTCAAAAAGAGGGTTTTTGCAGCAATGCCACTGAGGAACCATTTTGGGTTCCTCAAATAACCTTGCAATTCTCAAAAGAATAATTTCTTAGTTCATTTTAAAAATCTAAAGAACCCTTTTCTGATATAAACAATACATTATCTTTATGGAGCCATCAATGCCAATAAAGAACCTTTATTTTTTAAGATATATATTTATAATGATATGATACAATTTTGTCAGTTTACACTGAAATTCCCGTTGCATCCATATGTTCATCTTCATCAAGATATGCAGAACACACATTTACATATACCTTTACATACTGTATATAAATTAACAAAAAAGTACCATATTCTTATAATTCCTTTCACAGTGCTCTCAAAGCTTTATACTGCATGAACATGCAATATAGTGAATGTTTAGTTTATTGCCTGCTCAACATTTACAGTTCTTTTGTTGAAGTGTTTCTCATGTTCAAATGCTCATTAGGAAACAACTTGACCAAGTCAGATTAATCAGTAGCCTTTCCTGATAAGACTGAACAATGTGGACTTAACACCACTGTCTTGCTTTCCCTTCAACCTTGATAAGACTGAACAATGTGGACTTAGTGTGTCCATGAGAATGTGTGTATATGTGTGTGTGTTCACAGGGAAGGGTGGGAGAAATATTGTAGATGTTGGACGTGACCCAAAACACACGTTAGCAGTCACCAGCATCTGTCACCACCTCAATCTCCCATTGGTTAATGGAGCTGCCCTTTATTGTAACAACTGACCATGATGACCTTCAGTGGACTAAAGAGCTTTAAACATGATTGATATTACTTTCAATTAAAACAAATGTGTGTGTGTGTGTGTGCGTGTGTGTGTGTGTGTGTGTGTGTGTGTGTGTGTGTGTGTGTGTGTGTGTGTGTGTGTGTGTGTGTGTGTGTGTGTGTGTGGCAAGGGGCTTACTTTCATTTTGTTTATTTGATTAATGTTGTTGAATGTTCTCCAGTTCCTGCCTCCTTCTTCCCTTATCAATGAAATGCATTACATTGGTGCCAAAGCCCGGGAGGAAGGAGGGACATGCTGTCGGAGAGACGAGTGAGTGAGACCGGTGCGTGATTGACACTGACCATCACCTGCGAGTCACACCGCCGACACCCATCTCGAGTCCTCTCATGAGGGAGCTTTGAGGCATGTGAGGACGAGCGACACCAGTGAAGGACGAGAGTGTCAGGGTTCTGCCCTGGCAGCCTTGTCTGTGTTGTCTTTGTTGAATGTTTCTATGTTTGTGTTGTGTCTTAACACATGGCTCTGTCTTTTTTGTGTTTGCCATGTGTTCCTCTGTTTGCTGTTACCATGCCCCCTTGTTTAGTCGGTCTAGTCCTGGTTTCACTGATTGCGCTCACCTGATCCTCATGTGCTCTAGTCCCTTTATATTGTGCCACTTTTCCTCATGTCCTTGCTGGTTCATTGCGTATGTTGTATGCATGCAGTTCACTTGCTACCTGTCAGTTAGTACTAGATTTAGGGTTCTCTAGTCTGATTATATCCTTTTGTTTAATTCTAGTTTTTCTCTGTTCCTGAGTTTTTACTCTAGTCTAGTTCTTGTCTTTATTTTTGGTCTTGTCTCCCTAGACTTATTTTTAGTTCTGTCTTGCTTTTACTAGCTTAACTTTTATTTCGTTTCTCTCTAGTTTCCTGTAAAAGTGCAGTCTTGTTTTATTTCCTTTTTTATTTCTTAGTTTCAACTTGGTTTTATATTTTTTATTATTTAGGTTGTTTTGTTTTCTTTAGTCATAGTTGTTGGTTTTTGTTATCTCTTGTTGTCTGGTCTTGAGTTGGTTCCTGCCCTGTGTCCTGAGTTTTCCCTTGCCACTGTCTCCTACTGCCTGGCAGTCAAGACTGGAGCTGATTGTGAGAGAGAACCTCAAGTGTCTGGTGTTCCTGTCTGGATTTTCCCACCATCGCCCTGCATGCCTGGTTTTGCCTCACAAGCCATCCTCAAGTTTGTTGTCTCCCTGGACTGGTCTGTGGTCATCTTCCCTGCCTGTCATCGTGGCGTCTGTCCCCTGCCCTGCTGTTTGAACTCGCAGACCTTGTCACTTGTCGTGCCCTGTCTAGAGTTTTGTCAATAAATTGTCTTTGGTTCACTCTGGGTCCTCCATTTCAGAAGCCCCTGACAGAGAGGACCAGGCCTGGAATTTACATTGTTTTGTATGTGTGTGTGTGGCAGTCGTCTTTGAGGGGCTTGCCGTGATTTACTTTTGTTTTATTTATTTAAAGTTGTTGAACGTTTGCCGCTTTGTGCCTCCTTTTTCCCATTTCAACAAACTGTTACACACGCCAAACGTGTATAGTACAATGACGCATTGCTGGCACATATTTTTTCCACTCAATTATGTTGTAATAATAATGAGATGCTATGTAATTTTAACATATTTTCTTGTAATAACGAGATATTTTGTAAAACGTATAGGCGTGTCAGTTCAAGCGTCAGCGCAGCACAAGTGAACGCGATAGTCTCTTCCTAAAGAATAAACATGAATTACTATCTTAAGGTATCTGTTCAGGATACATTACTAACTGAAACTAATCATTTTAACATCACATCATATGACATAATTGAGTGGAAAAATACATAATTGAGTGGAAGCAATGCATCACCGTACATATACAACTTTTCATATATATATAATATATCAAAGAATATACTAGTAGTTGTTTGTGAAATGCTTGAGTTCTTCTTAATTTTTGGTTTTGGGTTATGGGCACAATGGTGTCTTACACAGATGAATATTTGCAGTGTGTCCTTTTTGCGCCAAGCCAGAAAAGACAGAGAATACAGTTTTGAACAAAGGGTGGAAGGTGTTCAGTACTATAATTTTTTTAATAAGTGCCGGGAAAAAAAAAGAAAACGCTTTCACTGCTCTACGGATGAATTGTTTTGATTTAGGGTCCATCCTGGCCCTGCAGTCAACCTAACATTTCCGTCTCTGTTCTGCTATGCTAAAGCCAGTTTGTGTAGTAAGGAACATGTTTTTTTGTGCCAATATCAACAAGTTTGGTGGCTTAAAAGTGAATGCCGACTCAGTCCTATACTAATTACAAATGCTGCTAACATGCTTGCATGTTATTAATATAGCCTGTTTATTAAAATACAGTATTTTTTGGAAAAAATGTTAAACAAATTTAAAATTTGCAACAAATATATATACAATATATATATATATATATATATATATATATATATATATATATATATATATATATATATATATATATGTATATATATATATACATAAAACAACATTTGTACATTGAAATATATAGAAATAATGAGGAGTTTTACTGCATTTCCATTTTTATAAAAAAATTGACTGAACTTCTTCACGATTCAACTGTTATTCATTTTTTTGTTTCCCAGAAGGTTTCGAGTGTGAGTCATGGAGAACAAAACACAGCTGCCAGTATTTTTCCATTTTTTTGCTTGACCGAAAGATGGTTAGCAATTATATATCAGCAGGTCACGGTGAGGCCAAATCATCAATGTAATTAGTGAGATGATTGGTATTCTGCCTTTGATAGATAATTCATAATTTAAGAAGGTTAATGTCAGAGATTGTTCATATCAGAGGTTAATGTTCATATCAGAGATCAAGGAAGAGTGTATTGTGCCAGAAATAAAGTCAGAAAGAGTCCGTAATTGTGTTAGTCTCGCAGTGGGGGGTGGGGGGTATGGGTAAAAATCGGGGAATTGTTTGTGCCTTGAGTGTTAAGAATAAGATAATCCATTGACACTACAGAAGAGGTTTCTGGAATTAGCTGATGATGTTGAGTTGTCAACTGTCAACCGCAGTATGAACCGCAGTTTGTGTGTTTGTGTGTGTAAAGGAAACCAGAAACAATTAATTTAGTTCTTCATGCTTTAATCCATCACATTTAGTGAAACATTTCATTAAGGCCTAAGGGTCTGGATGCTATTTTTGGGAGGCTGATCTCGCAAAATGTACTGCTAACGATTTTCCAGCTGATTCTGGACTGTGGATTTTGGAATCAGAGACATGGGCATTTTAATTGCCTCTTTAAAGTTGTTTATTATGGCATGGCTTGTGGGATTGTGGGCTAATACCAAATATTTGCCCTTGTCCTTTAAACCAATAAAAGCAATGTTCCGGGTTCAGTGTTAAGCGTTGCATTGCACATAAAATTATTTTAACTCATCCCTCACTTTGCAAAAATTGTGTTTACAGCAGTGCTATTTTTATATTATTATTTATAATATTTATTAATATTTTGAATTAGCTTGAACACAGTAAAAAACAAAACGAAACCGAACTGCATGTTACATTATGGATAATTATGAATTTATCTGACATCGATGGCTCTGACAGTGACGAGCATTGGAGGTGCAGTCAAGGTGCCAGAGGACTGAAGAGAAGCCAGTGTGACTAAGGACCAAGGCAGAGCTCGACGGAGCCACAGGGGTGGAAGGTTGAAGGCCCCTCCACGCAGCTGAAGGCCCACAAATCTGTGGGGCAGGCAGAGTGATTTCTGTACAAGTCGGTACAAAACATCCCAGGTGGAGCCAATGCAAAGCCAGCTGGAGCCCAGGATGAGCCAAGGTGAAGCCAACTGGTCGACTAGAGAGGTTGAGTGTGGTCTCGGTAGCAGGAGGCAGAGCCAGGGGATCCTTTTGCCAAGACAGAGCTGATGAGCGGAAGGTCTGAGAGGCATCCACGCAGCATACTGGAGTTAACAGTGGAGGAACTGAGGACCTGACGGGAAAACCAACGGAGGCAGGATCGACAGACTGGTTGACTTTGGAAGAGGAGGTGGAAGCTCTTTTGAGCTGGGAGGGACCAATGAAGACACTGGAGACTTAGAACTGTGACCAGCGGGGATGGGAGAACCAGGGAAATATCTTCTTCCATTTCCTCAAACAATGCAGAGACCAGCTGCAGTTCACTCTCAGCTGTGGGAGTGTGGGCAAGGCTTTCCTCCATGCCCTCATACTCCACAGGCAGTCCCATGCACAATGTTGCCTGCTCATACACATGGTCAGACTCTCTGTGGGGCTCGGACACAGAGGCTTGGTGATGGTTGAATTGTTGTCCTATTGTCTGGCTCATACAATGCAGCAAGCGTAGGCTTTCCATCTGTGACGAGCTCAGGCGTTTACTCTGTGTAGTGTGTGGGAGGTGACTGGCCGGGCTCTGGGTTTGGAGTGGGGCTGATGTCGTCTTCCTCAGGGGGAAAAAGTGAAAGCCGATGCATTGTTCACCACCCACTCCACAAACACATAGAAATCCTCTTGGGACCGTTCACTGGAAGGTGTGTCTTGGACAGCAAAGCAAGCAGTCTGGATTTAAAAAAAGTCCCTTGTATGATCCTCCATTGAATGGTCTTTCTGCTCGAGGCAGATCAGTTGGACAGCAGGGAAGTCCATTGTGAGGAGAAAAAATGAGAAAACGCAGCAAAAATAAACCTAATCTTGGTTCGGTCTTCTGTCCCATTGTGGCTTTACAACATGCACAGCACAGGAGGCTCAAGAGCACAATCTTTCATAAACAAGGATGCTAAACATTAACATTGACAAACATCCAATCGCTATGATTTGTGACTTGTGATTTTCGTTGTGTTTATTGAGAGGAAAGCATGCTGCACATATTTACATATTCATATACACATATTCTACATATTCATCAGTGTGAGTATGTTCTGTGTAATACAGTTATTTGTTCTGGGAAGAAGGAGGCTGGAAACGGCGAATCACTTTAATCCAAAATAAACACAAACTGAACGTAAAAACGGCAGCCTCCTCAGGAACAACTGTCCCACACACATAATAAAGCATAAACCAAACAAAACATCAAGTCCAGGCCAGGTCCTCTCTCGCCCTTCACTGTCATCGCACCTCCTTTTATGCATCCGAGCTCCTCTGTGAGACACGAGACCGGTGTTGCGTGCAGCTGGTGCTCATTATCACTCACGCCTCGACGCAGGAGCTCTCCGTCCTACCTGGTCTTCATTCGCTTCAGCACCACCGCCTCGGGCAGCCACTCGCGGTCTTCATTCTTCCGTGCTGCCTGCCCTCTCCAGCACCGCAATCCACCTCAGCAGCGAGGGCTCTCCGACATCATTTCCCTCCTTCCTCCTGGGTTTCGGCACCAATGTAATACAATTATTTGTTCAGGGAAGAAGGAGGCGGGAACCGGCAAACGTGCAATCACTTTAATCCAAAATAAACACAAACTGAATGTAAAAACGGCTTACACACACACACACATAATAAAACATAAACGTCGCAGCCAGGGGTGCCGCCAGAAACTCTGGGCCCTATGGAAAACAAAATTTCTGGGCCCCCTACAATTTTACAGATAAAATTTAACCCAATAAACATGCCCTGTATACTTTAAAAAATATACTTAGCACATTGCATAGTTAAAATGTCTAAAGATGAGTACAAAGCCTACAAAAACAAGAAAAAAATATAGAAAGATGTACTTGTTTACATAAAAGGGAGAACATTTATTATCTCAATTGCAAGCATAACAGAACATAACATAATGTCTTAATATAAAATATTAAAATATCTATTTTGTAAACTCCTTATAGCCAATTGTTACTACAGACACATGTTTTATTCCATTTTATATTATATTATTTTTTCTGGGGCATTTTGTTCATATTAAGAACATCAAGTGACGCCCGTTTCACACAGGGCGTATGCGGTGGGTATTTTTTCCGTACCCATGTTAACGGATTACAGCTTTCACACTGCACGCGGATGCTGTCCGGCCGTGCGTTCCAGGTGCGGTGCGTCTGCAGCAGTGCGGCGATCGTTTCCGTACTGAGTCTATTTTTTGCTGTGCTGCACTACTGCATTAAAGTGACAGAACATTGTTCGCATTAAAATAAACATGTACTGATGCGAAAATCATAGTAATTTCACCACATATGCATATAATTTAAAGTCTACTTGTTACTAAGTCTACACATGGCTTTTTCTCTCTTTTTTGGGTAAAGCAAGGAATGGAAACGACACCTTACCTAACATTTAGGTAAAAAAAAATGTGACATAATGGATAGCACTCGTCCTTTCTTGGAGATTAAAAAATAAAGTTCTTTATGATCTGTAGGATTCCTTTTAAAGGGGTTTAAAAACGAAAGAAAAGAAGAGAGTCGGCTGTTTTTGAATAGCATATTGTAAGTTTCTAATTTAAAATGCTTGTGATTTTAGGCTATAAACAATGTTTAAATGTTTTGCCACTTGCGTGAGCTACATCTAAAGTATAGGCTATATAAATATGAGTGCTTTAAAACCTGACATCTATGAAAGTGTAAACAAAGAGAATTGCAATTCTGGTGAGCCATGTTCATTAACAACTTTTAGATTTGAAATGAAAAATGCTGTGTTTGTGGTATACAACCGCAGATCAGTTGCGCACTGCAAACGCATATGTGAAAGCACAACAGCTCGTGCTGTTCGGCACGAATACACACCGCAACATGCACTGCAGACGGAGTGTGTGTGAAACGGGCGTAAGACAGCATCAATCGAAGCAGCAGCACTGTCACTTCACATAATATACGACACACACGGCAAACTGATTTTGTAGTTTTTGAAGCGTGTAGATTACTTTTTGTTTATCATCATTCATGTGGCGAACACAGTAGATAAGACGTGTTTAGAGGCTTCATTCTTTGTGAAGTTTCGCGCTCAGGCTCACCTTGTTCGTCTGGGGGATGTGGGACGTGGGGAGGAGAGCAGCAGCCACTGAATCTGTGTCTACGAGACATGATAACCCGAAGACAGCACAGCAGATATGTAATGTTGGATGTAAATCATAATTCAGTTATTATTTTACTAAGCTAGCTAGATAAAAGCAGGTCATATAGCAACAAAAATAAGTAACTCTGAAAGTTTTGGAATAACGTTACAGGAATAGGGCAAGCTACCTTTCTTTTTGAAAAACTGTGTGACATACTGTCGACTTGGGCGTTCTCTGTCTTCTCTTTCCTTCTTTTCTTTCCGCTTTTTGATGCCCGACTTTTGATGTGACATGCCTGCGTGTATCACTGTCTGCGCTTCTTCATAGCAAGTGCAATAACCAAGAGACGCTAGCGATCTAGCTCGGACCGCGCAGGTGGAATGAACCATTGTGAGAGGGGAGGGGGGTTGTGACTGACATTTTGAAATTCGTTTTTTAAATATAAAATCTATGGTCAAAATGGACAAAATACACATTTAGGGCATGAGGGGCCCTAGCACATTTAATGTATGTATAAAAAATAGAAAAGAAATAAAAGAAAAAGGGGTCTGCTCTTCTGGGCCCTAAATCAGCCTGGGCCCTTAGAATCGTCCTAACCTTCCACCCCTTTACGGCGCCCTTGGTCGCAGCTGGTGCTCATTATCACTCTAGCCACCGGCCTCGTCCCGTTCTCACAGTCCCTCTGCCTCATCCTGCTTGCCACATTCACCTTAACAGTATATTACTGCAATTGCAGTATTTACATCTTCTTTTAAAAATCATGTTGAGTCTCTTGTATGTTATGAGTTCAAGTACGAGCAATAAGTCGCTGGCTGCAGTTCACCCAACAGCCACTGGTATTGCTAATAACAAGGGTTTCTGAATTCTACATATCGCCTAATAACCACAATAAAAGCACTGGTTTATGTACTTATAATAGGAGTCTAGAGGGAAGAACTGTTGGAATAAATGTTATAATACAGATTTTTGGAAAGTTCATCCACAAAAATGTTAATTGCTTACTAACCTATATGAAAACTTACTCCTGTAATCATATAGTCACTAAACTTAACATGATCCGCACAATGATAACAAAAGGAACTGTTTATTTAACAAAAAAAGTTGTTAACACAGCTAGTTCTAAAACAGTTGTGCAACTGCTAAAAGGATGACATAAAGTTTCAGAAGAATATTTTTAGTGCATTGCTTCCTTTTAACCCTCTTGTCCCATAGACTAAAGTGCATTTTGTTTGTTTTGAAGGATCTGTGCTAAACATCACAGATTCTGCCAATAGAGCTTGAATCAAACCTGAAACATTCCTACAAGATTGATACCACACGCAAATCCCTGCATTAACAATTCAGCCAACTTGTGACTAATCTAAGATAGAGGCCAATGAAACATTTAACAGGACATTACAGCAAGAGTTATAGTAACTAAAGAGGCCTTGGTGGAAGATACAGAAGGCTATAGCTACTCTCAGACATCACTTCATTAATCTTCATAGTCATAAATCTGCGGTTATTTCTGGTAGCTGTCAGCAGAGGCACTTGTAGCAGCAGTGGCATGACTTTATTTCGAGGATGGGCTGTTTATCACAAGCTCACAGTGTGGCACAGCTGATTAACCTGCAGAGCCAGATGGGTTTATAGTTCAGGAGCTGTATGTTTACAGATATCGATGCCTTAAAGGGCTGACATCTTAGTTTATAATTGCCTTTTTTTCTCATGCACGAGGTGTCTAAGGGTAATGCATGCCAGTCACACCCCACATAGCAAACGGACTTGGCCCAAATGTGGCTTCAGTATGGCACTGCTGGCGTGTTGCCGGCACTGGCATGCATCATGTCAGCCAGCTGTGGGCCATGTGTGGCAATGACGGCACTGCGTGCATGACGGCAGACAACATTTGGGCCGATTGTGGACGGGAGGTGTGTGGCCCAGGTCAGTGTAGAGGTTTTGGGCCATACATGGCAATGATGGCACTGCACTTCACTTCACTTTGTGTTCTAGCAAATGATAAGTATTTAGGCCTGCTACTATATTCAAGGCAATAATATAATATAATATTATTATAATAATAATATATAATTATATAATTACTATATAGTATATTATTATTATTCACTCCACATCTCTCTCTCTCTCTCTCTCTCTCTCTCTCTCTCTCTCTCTCTCTCTCTCTCACTCTCTCTAACAGATGTAATGATTTTGATAATTAATAATAATATTAATTGACTTAAATATGAGTCTGTGAAAAAATGTCCATATTTTAAAAGATAAATAATTAATAAAAAGTATTTAGTTTTCAGCAATATACACAAAATTCAATATATCATTATATCATTATAAATTCCAAAATCCATTTGACCTGAACAAAATATGCATTTTCCTATATATATGCATTTGTTTTTATAAATGTATAATTAAAAAAAAGGAATTCACATAGAAAATAATCTACTTTACCCATAGCTTTTAGTTTAAGCACAACAAATAGTGCTTGCTATCCGGTGTGCGGAACAATGTAACGTTAATGCTGTTAAAATGATAGCAACAGTGATTTTTTTTTTAAAATTGAAAGTGATTGAAAGGTTGTAGAATCAGATTTAATTATATCTAATTCTAATCTGTGACTTTGATTATCAGGATATGTCTGATATTTTTGATTTAGCTAGTAACGTTTGACATTCAAACTCTAAACAGACAGTTAGTCATTCAATAGTGCCACATTATAAGCAATCATTTCCTGAATAAAATGTTTTTCTTGTGACTTATTTGTTCACATGGTTTGGGTAAGATTAGGCTGGGTTAAGGCTCAGTTTTGGGGGTTTCTGGTCAGAGGGTGGTGTTGATATGGTTAATTTATGGCTGAGAATTGGAACCAAAAAGTATCAAGGCCCAGAACTGGTTTAAAGACAAGGGTCACACATGGGCCATGACCGGCCTGAATCTCAGCCAGTAATCCCCCTTAACTGGCCCTGAACTTGGCTAAACAGGTTTTATTATTGTTACCTAAATTTATTTACAGTAACATTAGGTGAATAAATGTTTGTATATATGTTTATTAATTTAGTATTTTGTCTTATACCTGCTGTGAGAAAAAAAAATCGCCTGACACAACATGCCACCGATCAGGATGATGCATATATACAAAGATGGCTTCAGTTCAGCTTGCTCTTGGAGGAAGGACAGAGCGCTTGAGGAGAAAAGATGAGGGGCTGCAGAGCTGTACTTCACTTCCTGAGGACAGTCCTACATATAATCACTGTAAATTTGTTTTAAGCAATTGTTTTAATTTATTCTGTTTGTTGAGAGTAAAATTACTTGGTCCAACTTTATATTAGGTGCCCTTAACTACTTTGTACTTGCAAAAGTGAGTATAATGTACTAATTGTGTATATATTGTATTGCAAAATCCTTCTGCTGATATTGAGATGGGATACAGGTAGAGTTAGGCACAGGTGTGGGGGTATGGGTAAGTTTAAGGGTAAAGTTAGGTGTAAGGGAAGGGTCAACAGTGTAATTATAAATGTACCTACAAAAAATAAATGATGGATGTAATTACATGCAGGATTTTTTAAAAATGTAAAAACATGTATCTACACAATAAGTGCTCAAATAATTAAATGTTAGAACATAGTAGTTAAAGGGTTAGTTCACCCAAAAATGAAAATTCTGTCATTAATGACTCGTAACCCGTAAGACCTCCGTTCATCTCCGGAACACAGTTTACGATATTTTAGATTTAGTCCGAGAGCCTTCTGTCCTTCAATTGAAAGTGAATGCCCACTCTACAGTCCGAGTCCAGAAAGGTAGGAAGTAAGGTATGAAAAACATCATCAAAGTAGACCATGTGACATCAGTGGGTTAGTTAGACTCTTTTGAAGCATCGACAATACATTTTGGTCGAAAAATAACAAAAACTACGACTTTATCCAGCATTGTATTCTCTTCTGCGTTTGTTTGAATCCCGCTGCTGACGTAAGACGCTGCTGCTGTGTTATCTGTGTGTCAGAGCATCCATGTAGTCTGAGGGAGACGACGCTTTTGCCTTAAGTCAGCAGCGCCACTGTGGACTCGTGAATGCGGATTCAAACAAACGCGGAAGAGAATAGAATGCTGGATAAAGTCGTATTTTTTCTTATTTTTGGACCAAAATGTATTGTTGATGCTTCAAAAGAGTCAAACTAACCCACTGATGTCACATGGACTACTTTGATGATGTTTTTCATACCTTACTTCTTACCTTTCTGGACTCGGACTGTAGAGTGTGCACACACTTTCAATGGAGGGACAGAAGGCTCTCGGACTAAATCTAAAATATCTTAAACTGTGTTTCGGAGATGAACGGAGGTCTTACAGGTTTGGAACGACATTAGGGTGAGTCATTAATGACAGAATTTTCATTTGTGGGTGAACTAACCCTTTAAGGCCACCTAATATACACAATTACATTGTTTAAATTTTAGAGCTAGATTTATTCATAGATTCATTTAGGTAGAAATTAAACATTTTGTACATAGTACACAACTCTACTGTCTTTTTTTGTGCATTATTGTTAAATAAACTAATTTTGAAAATTTTATTTTCTTGTGACTTATTTGTTTAAGATTAGGCTGGGTTATGGCTCAGTTTTGGCATTTCTGGTTAAAGGGTGGCGTTGATGTGGTTAACTTGTGGCTGAGGATTGGTACCAATAATAAAAACCTGTTTTGGCCCAATTCAGGGCCAGTTATGGGTGATTAACTGGCTGAGATTCGGGCCGGTTATGGCCCATGTGTGGCCCTTGTCTTTAATCCAGTTCTGGGCCACTTCAGGGCCGTCATTCTTTGCGGTACTTGGGCCGAGGGAAAAGTGATCATGTGGCCCGGAGCTGGGCCAGAAAACATTTGCTATGTGGGACACAACATAATATTGGCAGTGCCTTTGCAGGGATGATTTCTACACAAAGACAGACATGAAGAGTGGTTTAGTTTCACAAGTGAACTTCCTTTTACTACAGCTTTCACAATAAATACAGTGTATGCTCCATTTAGTGTCTGGCAACAGGGTGTTTTGAGATCTTAAGGAAATCATAAGGAAGGAGTTATGGACACTGCAGATAGCATAGGTAACAAAGTGTAGGCCTACATCACTAAATTAATTAACAGGACTTGGGTAGGAATATTTACCCATCATTAATTTTGCACTAAGCAAAGTCGGGCTAGAATAAATGTTGTGAATGCTTTATTCACCTCAAAATTGTTTCCTATAGGCAGCTTTGTACAAGTATACAATGCACAAGATATGTGACTGTAACAAAGCCATTATCTTGATGAACGTGCTGTCTTTTTTGTGCTGGCTGTTGCTTTGCAGTTTTGGTGCCAAACATGTGATTGTCATTTGATGGCCAAACAGATCCCACTTGGGTTTTTTGATTACACTTTACAAAAGTTAATTTTGAGGAAATTACCTTTAACTGTGCACCCATTGCACTCTGTGACCATGATCAGCCAGGCTTACAAAGCTGAACTTCTTTCACAGAGCAATCAAGCAACATTTATGCAAACATGTAATTTATCGTACAAATCGTCTTCCAAATTGAACCGTAAAGTGGTGACTATGCAGTGTAGACTAAGCAATCTAAGTCTGAGTATAGTAGTAGGCCTACCAAAGCAGTGTGAACTACCCTTATTAAAAAGAAGTATTAATCAAGTTCATTAGAATTATACTTTAAGTAATGTTCAAGTATATTTTTTATTTAGTTAGTGTTCTAATATCAATATTCAGAATAATGATCAAAACACATGGGGTAGATCCAACATGCCCAAAGCTTGAGAGTTGTTTCCTCCTCATGGGTTCAAAATTCATTCTGTAATGTTAGGCAGCAATCTTCTATCACATTTTTTCTGCTTCTTCTTCGTCTTCACCTGTGTTTTGATCCAGAGATTTTGTACTCTATCAGAAGATGCATAATAGCGCCCCCACCGTATAACAGTGAAAACGCGGATAGCCGGAAAATTCAATCAGTCGCGGGGAAAAAGTAAAGTAGATTTTAAGTAAATTCCTACTAGTGTTCTAGGCTACACAACATTTGGATACTCAGAATTAGGAACATATCTGTTTTCATTATAAATCCATATTTTCAAACTTTGTGAAAATAGTATTTAATTGGCCACTCAATCAAAAGAGTACAACTAATGCAAGTATAGGCCTATGTATAATACTTTTAAGTATATATTGATACAAATATTAAATACAAGTATAGGCCAAATATACATTTCTGTCAGTACAAGTCAAGTATACTTAAGTGCAATTTTAAGTATATTTCTGAAAGTATACTTTCTTATTTTTTAGTTTCAATGAAGTATACTAATAGCACACTTGAAAAAAAGGTCGTAACGGTTGTCTATAGCATAGAAATGTATTAATTATTTTTTAGTTCAGATGCGTTGTTTATTTCCAAGTCCAGACAATGTCACTGCACATGAAACCTTTGTTTGGCACAAGAGTCCCAAGTCTTAAATGTTAACCTCTGTTCCAAGACAAAGCAAAAACGTTCTCTTGTGAAATAACACGGTGTGATTTTCTGTGAGAGAGTGCTATCATTTTCTGCATTTGGAATAATTTGATGTATTATCTTTTAATTTTCTGTACAAGTATCTAACCACGCATCAGTTTTAAAAAATTACATTCATATTTTAAACCCTGTTCCAGATATATTTACTTGCCGCCCATCATTGTCCCACAGAGGTTATATTTTCAGTCAAACCTCCCAGAGAAGGAAATATGGATTGCCAAGAGGCTGTACTTCAAATGTTCAAACTTTTAACTCTCTAGGAATGGCCAGAATGTTGAGGTTTGGATCTGTTGTTCTAATGCCTGTAAATCTTAAGACCTTTTAAGTACAGCTGTAAGAGAAAATAGCCTTGGAGAAAATGGCTTTACATTTTTATATAACTTTTAAGTTTATCAATTCTTTATCCAAATCTAAAATGTTATGAATGATTTGAATACCACTCACATTTTCTTTACACTCTACAAGCTTTCACTGGGGCAGTACCATTTCAAAAGACATAGCCACAGAAACATATTTTATAAGGGGCTGATGGGGGCGTGACTTGATGTTGCAGGGCAGTGCCACAGTGGGGGATTTTAAGTAAAATCCTAATATTAAACAGCCCAAACAACACTTTCATATGAACATACAAAAGAATGAGGAAAAATCGATAACCAATGAGGTTCATTCTCATGTGTTACACAGCACGTTTGAGCTTCAGCAAGAACCAATGAGGTTCATTATCATGTGTTACACAGCACATTTAAGCTTCAGCAAGAACCAATGAGGTTCATTATCATGTGTTACACAGCACATTTAAGCTTCAGCAAGAACCAATGAGGTTCATTCTCGTGTTACCCAGCATGTTTAGGCTTCAGCAAGAACCAATGAGGTTCATTCTCATGTTACGTGGCACGTTTGAGCTTCAGCAAGAACCAATGAGGTTCATTCTCATGTTACGCAGCACGTTTGAGCTTCAGCAAGAACCAATGAGGTTCATTCTCATGTGTTACACAGCACGTTTGAGCCTCTGCAAGAACCAATGAGGTTCATTCTCATGTTACGCAGCACGTTTGAGCCTCTGCAAGAACCAATGAGGTTCTTTCTCGTGTGTTACGCAGCACGTTTGAGCTTCCTCAAGAACCAATGAGGTTCATTCTCGTGTTACGCAGCACGTTTGAGCCTCTGCAAGAACCAATGAGGTTCATTCTCATGTTATGCAGCACATTTGAGCTTCCTCAAAAACTAATGAGGTTCGTTCTGATGAGAATACTGTCTAACACTCGATGGCTTCTCTGTCAAGTCTTCGTCGTCAGTTAGGAACCTGGGTGTGCTCTTTGATAAGCCACATTTCTAGCATCTGTAAAACCGCATTCTTCCATCTTAAAATATATATATCTAAATTCCAACAAATACTCTTAATCCAAAATGCAGAACAGTTAGTTCATGCGTACATGACCTCAAGGCCATATTAGCCCAATTCTCCAATACTGCATTGGTTCCCTATTAAACATTGCATAAATTTGAAAATCTTGCTAATTACTTACAAAGCAAATGGTTTAGCTCCCTGGTACTTGAGGGAGATCTTAACGCATTATAGTCCTTTGTGTCTATTGTGATCTTACCACTCTGGCCAGTTGATACCTAAAATATCAAAATCACCTGCTGGTGGTAGATCGTTTTCCTAAATATAGAATAAAACCACATCATCTATCCTGGCATACACAACATTATCAATTTTAATTAACTTTTTTACCTTTTTTGTAGAAAATTTCAAAGTCTAGTTTACTATTAAAACGTTTTCTGCAATTTCCGAAATGCGCCTCCCTGTAATATCTGACTATTTCCTCTCATAAGACAAATGGATGAGCAAAATATCCCCAGTGGTGTATTTTGTGGGCCTAAAAGCCAATGACATCGTGATAGCTGCTAAAAATCGTTTGTCTCTGTCAGAAATTCCTCACTGGAGACCAATGAAGTCATTAGTCACTGCAGTACTTAGTCCATTTACAGCTTTTAGCAAAAATGAAAAAAAAACCTGAAGATGTGGTATATTGGTTAAAGCCAAGGTCTGGTACTCAAAAGATTGCTGGTTCGATCAGCACTGTGCAAAACATGTCACCTCAGTTTACTCCAGGGGGATTCACTCTGTAATAAACGTTGTGCCACTTTCCTTTGGACAAAGATGCCTGCTAAATGTTCTTGTATGTGTGAAATATATTGACCATGCTTGATTATAGCTTTAGGTTGTAATACACTGAATTGCAGCACATCTATCAAAACCCTGTTCATCTGCTTTTATTTCCCTTCCAGATTTACAGTGGATAAAGAGATCTGACACACATAATGACCAGAGAAAAGTGCTTGGGCGATGGCCTGAAGTTTTGTGGTATGAAGATGTGGTCCAGTCAATCAAGACAACCAAAGCCTCAGCAAACTGTAGGAATATGTTCAGAAATGTAAGTCAAAGTAAAGGACCAAATGCATGGGTTCAGCCAACCAATCAAAGCACATTGTGAAGGAGCAGCTTCAGGGAGGCAGAAACTAAACAAATGTTACTGACAGACAAGAGGAACTGCAACCATGTCAAATATGTGTACAATTTTGCTTAAAAGTTTGAACATTCAGGCATGAAAGCCAATTCTAGAACCCAAAAACAAAATCAACTTTGTAAAAGGGCACAACATATGTTTTTCTTTACTTTTTTTTAGGATTGTTTTGTAACCATCTCCTGTTGTTTCAAGAAAACATTAGACCTATATTTTGATCTAAACCATATCTATATTAGCTTCACAGCTTCATTCCGGAAAGCCTGCAGGAATGGGAAATCAAATGCTGTTGCATGTTCCATAATCACAGACCCAGGTGTTCCTGCAATCTTTTCCATGAGACCACAATTGCCTTTGGTGAAAAAACACAAGATTGCTTGATGTGCGCCAGATGACTTGGACCTGGCGTTGAGATTAAAAAGAAAAAAAAAAGGTGATCTGACAGTTAAAACAAATGTGACAAGATTATTTTTTATTTTTTTGCATGCTTTGAAACCACCTCTCTAGGACACGTTCTTTATAAACACTGGCTATTGTTCATGTCCAGCTAACACAACCCTCATGCAAGCAAAACAGTAGTATGGAAAATTGGTGTATGCTGTATTCATTTCTTGCATTTTAGCTGTTTTGCATTGTGCAGACTTATTTTTATAGAAAGGCATTCAACATGTCTTTCTCTGAAGGTTTAAAGTATGACGCAAAAGCGACCAACCCTTTCAGTCATGACGGGACAGTATTTGTTGTCCTTTTCTATTTAGTGCCAAATTAGGTTGGTTGGGAAAAAAGGTCAGTCTGTTGTTAGATTCACTTTGCCCTCTTCCAATTATGGCCAGCTGCTGTAGCGTACTCTTCAAGAATTGTGCACTTTCTGGCTTTATGTGTGCAAGAAGTTGGTCATGGAAGAAACATTGCCTCTAATACTATTTATAACTTTTCTCCTCACCTCACCAGGAGTGTCCTTGAGTGACATGTGGGGGCAGATTTGTGTAAATCTACTTAAAAATAAATTATTTCTAAGTCCCAAGAAGTATATGTTTCTAAGTGAAGTTCTTGAAAAATTCTTTAGAAGTTTATTATGAATGGATGCACTTTTTTGAGCTTCAAACTAAATGGACCCATATTAGACCTTTATAGACCACTGTTGTCATAAAGCTTGGAAGCTTCAGGATATTTATTAATATAACTCAGATTGCGTTCATCAGAAAGAAGAATGTCATAAACACCTAGGATGTCTTGAGGGTGAGTAAATGGGTTAATTTCATTTTAAAGTGAACTACTCCTTTAACTTCTTTTTTAAGTCACATTTTATTCCTCTCATATTCCAGACTTGTCAGATCTAAGACTCATTTTTAAAGGAAACGCTCATCTAATAATTGGACTTTCCTCATTATCTGATAGGAGGTATCACCTCGATCCAGTTCATTAATAACTAAAATGCTGTTAAAATCTTCTTTGCATATTTGATTTCTGTCTCCTTAATTAGGGCTGGAAATCTTCTGGAAGGAGTAAGGACTGAGACCTAAATTAGGTAATGAGTAATTAGTTTAGAGTAGATGCTACTGTTATTGATTTCACACTTAACACTATATTTTCAACTGCAGATCCATGGCGCCCTGTCCATTCACAATGTGTCTCAAAACCTTGTGAACTGCCTACCTAGACAGCATACTTTCAGCGTCAGGGTGTTCAAAACTGCAAAATAGCTACTGCAATGATGCCTAAAAAGTAATGTGCTGCCTTCCTAAAAAGAATACCTGGTCATCAACTATTAATATTTGATGCGTACACATATAGCATACTGTTCGCGCTCATGTTGATTAAACATGTTGCATGCATCCATGACGCCACAAAACCTTGAGACAGTGACGCTTCATAATTTAAGGTGCGCAGCAGCTACGGTGGTGCGAGTCTCGCGCATTGCTCGCTATAAATACTGCAGCGCGCGAGGTTCACGCCACAGACCGCCGAGCTCTCGGAGTGTTTTAATCAACTATATATTTAAATTGGACTTTTCTCAGACGATAGATACTAAAATAGTATTAATATTACTGAACATTGTTATTAAGTCTACAAAGACACTTTTATTCGTACTGGAATAAGTTTTTTTTCCACACTCAGGAATAAGTAGCCTAATAAGACTCTCCAGACTAAAATGGATGATGGGAGCCTGATATCGCCTTTCGATTCGCAAGGACTGGCTCAAGGACTATTTATTTAATTTTTCCGCCTGTGTTGTTAAATGTTATAAGATGTTCAGATGGAGTGATGCAGCTTTGGATAATCTGAAACGCGTCTCAAATGGTAAATATTTCTCATTTTTTCTCATTTTAAATTGAAATAACCATATTGACGAGCATTGTTTCTTCCTCTTTACTATATATACAAAATTAAAATAGCAGAAAAAGAACTCCTAGCTAAAATGTAAGCTTATTCAAATCATCAAATGCCTGGTACTGTGATCTGAACCACTGCAATTCAAATTGTATTGAATTGTGTAGGCTATGTATTTTAATGAACACATTTAAAACTTCATTTAGACTACATAAAGCACATTTTTACTAGGATATATATAAATATATATATTTATGTGTGTGTATGTGTGTGTTTTTTTTTTTTTTTTGAAACTCCAAACAGTTGGCCTACTGGTCAGAAGTGTTGAAATTTGTAAAGCGCTTTTTGCCTTCTCATGTACCCTAAAGAGGATATTGTGAAAAACAATGTTCCTATTCACTAAAGTTTTCTGAAAGATGTGTCAGTGTATAATTTCAGACCTCTGGACATAATTTCCCTCAATGAATGTTTGTGCGCAAACAAGACAAAACAGTGTAAACAGGAAGGAACGTAATCACCTGCTAGTTAACTGATCAAATTGTTCCAAATAGCTGAGATTTGTGGCCAAGATAAACAGTACATCACTATTTTTAAATCTTTGTTTGTTTGCTATTGAAGCTAATGGTTACACTTTATTTTACGGTGACGTAGTTACATTTGACTTACTCATATAAGTACTGAGTAATATTAATTAACTACATGTACTTACTATAGAGTTACGGTTAGGGTTTGGGGTTAGTTACTCGTAATTATGCATAATTTACCATGGTAACATGCAACTACATCATCTTAAAATAAAGTGTTACTAAGCTTATTTGCATTTTATAATCTCATCTTTCCTCTTTTCTCTTTAGCAATGTGTCTCTAAGGTCAGTGGTGCTCGTTCCATAGCCTGGAGATGTTAGCCATCCAACACAGCAACATTTCAGCCCAGAGTGAGGATAAACTGCTCAATCATACCCAGCAGGTTTCTATGGTGTCACCGGGGTGTTGCAGGGAAAACCTGACCTCCACCACCAACCCCACGATAGCGGGCCTGTCTATGACACTGGGCATTGTGTCCAACATCATAGCTCTATTCATCCTGGCTAAAGCGTACGCTCGCCTGAGGAAGCGTTCAAAAGCCACATTCCTGCTGTTTGCCAGTTCTCTGGTGGCAACGGACCTGGCTGGTCATGTTATACCAGGTGCCCTGGTTCTGCACCTATACTCTGCCGTGAAAGTTTGTAACTGTCCCGATGCTACCTGCCATTTCTTGGGCGGCAGCATGGTGTTCTTTGGCCTGTGCCCGCTGTTTCTCGGGTGTGGCATGGCGGCCGAGCGGTGCATGGGTGTGACACGGCCTCTCCTGCATGCCCGTGTGGTTTGCACGCACCAAGGTGGTGCTGGTGATGATATGGTTGTTGGCTTTAACTGTAGCACTGCTACCCTTCTTTCGCCTGGGCACATATACCTACCAGTACCCATGGACCTGGTGCTTCATTAATGTATTAGACAAAACCAGCATCACAGATGTGGTGTTTGTGCTGCTCTTTTCTGGACTGGGACTGGCCTCTCTGGCAGTGGCATTGATTTGCAACACTATCAGTGTGATGACGCTGGTGATCGCCCGTCTCCGCAGGAAGAAATGCCAACGCAGATCAGCTAAATCGCATGACATTGAGATGGTGACACAGCTGGTGGGCATTATGGTCACTTCTTGTATCTGCTGGAGCCCTCTGCTGGTGAGAATGACCATTACAACTTATTAGGGCAAAGAGATATGAATTATAATTGTATACTAGTAATACAGAATCTATCTATCTATCTATCTATCTATCTATCTATCTATCTATCTATCTATCTATCTATCTATCTATCTATCTATATATCTATCTATCTATCTATCTATCTATCTATCTATTTATCGTTCGTTCGTTTGTTTGTTCTGTCTATGTATACACACAAGAGTTTATATAAGATGATTAGTATTAATATCAATTTATCTTTTGCAAAATGCATAACATATCCTAAAGATTCTATTTATATTAGATTGTATTATTAATTATTATTTGTATTGGATATATTTATATTAGAAATCATGCAACAAAGTATCCATCATTGTGAAAAATGCTGGTTTGCTTTTATAAATAGACATGAGATCTAATGGTATGCTTTTGAGGAATAAAATAAAATTCTTTATTCTTAAAATAATTAATTTTCTAAATGAATCTATTTATCTGAAACTGTCATTTGTTGGTATAATAATAATACAAATAATAATAATAATAGTTATTATTATTGGATATATTTTTATTAATGTTACAAATCAAGAGGCAACGTATCCTATTTTTGTAAAATAATTATTTAAAAAATACTGTGCTCAGATTTGCCATGATACCAAAGTCTGCAGTCAAAATGCATGGAATTTTAGTATAAATTATTTGAACATTTGAATGAATAAATAAGGCAATTATATAGCGCTTTATGTACTTTGTAATCTTTCTTTTTAAATTCCTCTGAAAGGAGTTTTTTATCTATTAAAATGTAATTGAAGTATTTTGATAGTCTTGGTTCATTTTCACAGTTTGGTTCCAATACTAAAAACTATGTTTTTTGTGTATCTTATTTGGGTCAAAATGGACCCAAATACATTGTGAAGATACACAACACGTCTCCTATATGAATGAGCAACCTCTAATCAATGCAGTTGTCCTAGGATGTTTGATTTTTCTTTTGCTGCCATATGACTTTATATTGCTTCATCTACAACTAACGTCCTCTGTTTTTCTGACAGATCTTTGGTCTGATGTCAGTCATCCGCTCGTACAGGGGCTCTATGGGGGATGATCTGGACACCTACAGGACTTTAATGGTAATGGGAGTGCGCCTGGCATCCTGGAACCAGATTCTGGACCCTTGGGTTTATATTCTTCTACGCCGGGCCATCCTCAGAAAGATCTACCGCTTAACCACTGGCCGCAGTGACCTGAAGGGGAGCACATTTCGGCGGTGGGAGATCAGCTCCTTCCAGAACTCAGTGAAAAACGCGATTAATATGAACTGATGGAGTGATTACAGAGTGTGAGTTCTACCACATGGGAAAAATTGCACAACCGTTGCAGTGCAGCATTACTGAAAGCAGATGTAAGATCCTACTGTAGGCTATTTTTGCTTGAATGATAGCTGAAGGAGAAGTGTACTGTCTGGAAATTGTAAAGCAATACTCTGGATTAACCACAGATACTTCAATATGCTTTGTCATTGAGCACAGTGGGGTTCTGGAGGCAAAAATCCCATTCATTTTCTCCATAAAGAAATGGACTTTAACAACAATGCATAAATCTTTCAAAGACAGACTACCATGAGCTCTGGGGTTATGTCATAACGTGTGCTTCTATGACACAAGTCTGTGCAATTTCAATTAAAAAAAAATGCTTTTAATTGCTAGCCTGATGTGGTCCTACTCAATTCTAGTCAGAATATGACTCTGATACTGCTCCATTGGGCTTTGATTATGGGGCGTGTTTCAACCGAACCAGGAAAGACCTCAATTGGATAGACCCACAACCAATCAGAGCAACGGAGCGACGCTTAAAGTTAGTTGTCAAATGTCAACAGCACTCAACTGCACTGTGTTGCCACGTCCGTGTTTTTCCCTCGGGTTGTTCTCCATGTCCGCGGGTTGAATCGACCCCAATTATGTGATTTATAGACCCAGGAATGCGAATTTTAGCAGGCAACCTTGCCAAAATAACATATTTTACCCTCCAAATGCAATTTCGGCTGGCATCCAGGCTATTTAATTGCCAAATGGTGCAATGAAATATTATATTTTACACTATCATTAATGACTCATTGCCAGTACCAATTGTGTATTATTTGTATTGTTTATTTGCATCATTCACAATGCTTGATGGGATGAGTAGTTAATTCCCTCATAAAAGAATTCTTTTTTTTTAGAATTACACATGCTATTATGCTTCAGTTCAAAGTTTGCAGTGTTGATTAAAATAATTTTCTAGAATGCCTATGCCTATGCTACATGAGAATGTGAAATGGACTACAAACATGCCATCCTCATGTCTCCTCCATTATTTTACCATTGAAATTGTTAATGAAGGATTATCATACTCATAAAGGCCAGTGAGTCAGTTAAATTTGTGAAATGGTAAATTATATGACAAAAAAACCACCCTTTGCTCCCATGTAAACTACAAGGGAAAATAAATATAAAAAGGGGAAATCATGATGCAGGGGATTCAGAGGATAAGAGCAAAGAAAATAAGTGTTGTTAGGGCCTGGGTTTTAATAGTAGCTTGCAATTGTTTCTTCCAGGACAATATGCACCATCTCTTGTGGTGAATCATTTTATGATTATTAAGACTTTACCAAAAAAAGCTATTGCACAGGATTCAGTATAGTAAAGTGCACTTCAATGTTTCTATTACTTACAATATATAAAAGTAAAATAATGAAAAATACTGTAAGTATCACTGCAGCCTAAAAGCCTAGAAGTTACATGTGCATGACAGTTTCAGTGTTCTTGTAGACTGGTCTGTATATTTGTGTCTTGCCATATTATTTTTAAAGCTATGGAATATAAGCTATTGAATATTGTTTTGACCAATAAAGGTTCACTTGTGGAGGAGTTCTTTCTGTGTTTCATTTATTTGTAAAGTGCTTTTCACAATACATATCGTTTCAAAGCAGCTTTACAGAAAATGCACGTCTACGTTACAATTTAGAGTTATCCGTTATCAGAGGTGACTGTCCAAATGATGTATTTCAGAAATGTACATATATGCAAATCATGCAGTGATTATGCAGTTAGCTAAAAATGTATTAATTTAAGTTGTAATGAATACATATTAACAACTGATTAGGATATATTTAAAACTTTTGCATTGGTGTATGTTGATTCAGAGCGTCATCTGAAGTCATCTCTTCACATAAGTTGAGGTGTCTGAAGTCTTCATAAGAGGCTGGATCCAAACTGGAGCTGACGCACTCTCTAGTTACCTAGGGATGGGCATCCCGAAATAAAACAGAAAAGCAAATGGAAAATAATTAGCATAGCTGCTGTTCATAACAATAAGCAAAGATAATTAAGTGCATTTGATGTGATATAACTACTGGCATACAAGGTTATGATGAGATGCATTATGTGACTGCTTGGCTGAAGAGAAGCATCTAAGCTGGTAGAGAGAGTTTGAGCAGAGTTAAGGAGCCAAATGCCAAACACTCTCCCTTCTTTAGTGGACTAAGAAGCCCAGAGTTTTGTAGGGCGACAGAAGAAGCTAAACCGTTTAGGGCCTTATAGATCGGTAGCAATAATTGATACGGAACTTAATAGGTATACCTATACTGGTTATAACCAGTGTAGAGATGATACATTAGGTGTTAAATGATCCTATTTTCTTGACCTACGACCTACGAAGAAGTCTAGCAGCTTGTTTATTGAGGAAGCAGGGCAATCAGCAGGTAAAGCATACCAGTAATCTAGTCTAGAGGTCATGAATGCATGACCTAACTTTTCTGCATCAGAAACAGATAGCACATTCTGTAGCTTAGCAATGTTTCTGAGGTGGAAGAAGGCTGTTTTTATAACATTTGAAATATGATTTTCAAAAGACAAGTTGGTGCACACAGGTATAACACACAGGTCTTTAACTGTAGAGGATGAAGTAACAGTAGCTACATCTTTCTAAATGTAAATTGGATTCTAAGAAATTCTGTGTACAGGCTTTTGGTTCAAGTAATACCTCAGTCTTATCTGAATTTAATATTGGGAATATTTTATACCTTTAACAAACTTTGTCAACCTGGATAATTTAACTTCCATTTTACAGACATTGAGGTGTCTGAAGTCTTCATAAGAGGCTGAATCCAAACTGGAGCTGATGCGCTTTCTAGTTACCTAGGGATGGGCATCCCGAGATAAAACAGAAAAGCAAATGGAAAATAATTAGCATGGCTGCTGTTCATAACAATAAGCATGCATAATGGATTCATAAAAGTACTTTTACATTCATAAAAATAACTTTCCTTTCAAAAAACATTTGAACCATTTTCAAAGAGTAGTTTGGTATGTAAATCAGTTCCTAAAATAAGAGTGGATATGTCTATATGTCTCTCTTACTTGAAAATGTCTCTCTTACTTGAAGAAAGAAAGAAAGAAAGAAAGAAAGAAAGAAAGAAAGAAAGAAAGAAAGAAAGAAAGAAAGAAAGAAAGAAAGAAAGAAAGAAAGAAAGAAAGAAAGAAAGAAAGATTCGGTGTGATTTTGCAGTCGCTAGTCTGAATGACAAAACCACGCCTTCTCCATTCACTTTCGTCTGTCGCTAACAGGCCATCGGATGATCCTATTGGTTAACTGAGATCACGTGTCTCTGTTCCAGCTTAACGCACGCTGATTCTTTTCAGCGGCAGCAGAGTAGTGGACTGGAGCCTCTTTGTCGCGGCATTGGTGAGTAGATAAAAACAGAAATATGCGTAAACATTATATGTTTTAAAATGTTTCAGGTGCAAACATACCGATTTAATACTTTTTATTTGATCTGAATGTGTTGTTTCAACACTTATATGTAGGGAAAATGTATACATTTGTTCAGCAAACGGCTTTGGCTAACGTTAGCACGCTAGCTCTCCACGAGTTTTACAAAAACAGCTAGAATTAAACGGTATTAAACATTTTGCCTTAAATTTACGCCTGAATGAATAAAGTAGTGTTCTTTTTTTCCTCTCGTTATCGAGTTAAATGAACATTCAGACACAGTTAAGTTCTTGTTTTAGTTGTTTTTGGGGGAGGGTCACGACCATTTTATCTCGTTCGGTATCTTCTCCTGGCCGTGTCTCGAAACCAAACGCGTATCTTGCTTAGAAAGCATGTTTTGGTGTCAATAGCCATATTTGCGGGTAAAAAACGAATTTTAACACCACGAATGCGATCTTAAGGACCACTGGTTTTATTAAATGAAGGTAGATGTGTGAGCACATCGGTGAACTGCGGTCCCCATTGTTTGGCTGCACTAAAATGGCCGCACATCTGTGATGTATACTGCGTTTTCCTTGTTTTCTTCCACTGGCATGTTAATTTTGATTCCATTTCACTTTAACCTGTCCGTATATTAATTATGTAAGATATGCATTAAGCTGGTGTTTTTATTTTTACGGATCTGTTTTTGATTTTAGATTTGCGTGGGTAGTTTGGGCGTCAACAAGTGCTTATTAGATATAATAGACAAATTATTCCAAATCATAGTGTTTATAGTAATGAAGCAATCACATTTTGTGAAGTAGCATACGGAAATGATCGTGACATTTGTTTCCCAAAACCTTTTAACATCAACGCTTATGTATTTTCTGCACTTCATGGTAACATTTGGGGAGAACCGAGTCAAATCCATGTTTTTTGTTATTATAATATGCATTGTGTATTTTTATTTATTTAATATAATACAAATGTTTTGTTTTTAAATGGGGTCGGGGTCCTCGAAGGAGTGCTATTGTATCTGTGAAGAATGTTTTAGTGAATTAGTGTAAAAATCCATAAATAAGATCTAAATTCATAATTTGACTAAAATAAATATATATCTGCACATCACTGTAGTTAATAAAAATGTAAGAAAATGGTTAAAAAAATACACTGCTGCCTTTTGCATTTTTGGATATTAAATGTAGGACTTTTTTTTATTTATTTTAATAATAGTAATAGTCTAGTTAGAAATGGCAGACATGAGATGGTTCACTTGTGAATTGAGATCAGCAAACACTTACTGACAATTCAAGATATACATACAATGAATGACAAACACATTCTGCTCAGATAAAAAAGTGAGAATGATTTACTGATTTAGCACTTGTGCAACAAGCTAAACATGACAACCGTAGGAAATTGGTTTAAGGATCCTGGAAATGCAAAAATCCCATTCTTTTGATTTATAATGGGATCAGGAAATCATGCTGATCAAGCATTTTAAAATTTCTATCAGTTTGGTGTGGTAAATAAAGGGGTTTCAGGTTCTGAGCTGGTTGTGCTCTGTCTCATAGACCTGGATGATAGTAGTTTTTTTAAATCACTGTCTCCACGGAAATCTAAATTGTGATGCTCCTGTGTTCTATGAACATTGGCAAGGATGCACACAGAAGTATTATGGCTTAGTCCTAGGCCTTGATTTATGTTGATTCTGAAATCAGAATTTCTTACAGGGCTTGCATTTTATGTCCCTTTTGAATTTTTTTTGCTCTAATGTTAACCACCATGACATAGCAGACAGTTTTGTATCGTAGAAAATACTACTTGTGCTTTTTTTAGTTATTTATATAAAATGTGTGTATGTATAGGTACAATAAAAACTGATTGTTTTTCATTACAGACCATCTGGAGCAGCATTTCTCTGCCACATTTAGACCAACACTGCCAAACTGAAGAACCACTTTGTAGCCATTATGGTAAAGTATATGTATTTAATTGCTGATTCATTCTAAGAATGTTTGTCTTTGCTGACAAAGTTGCTCAATTGCTGATTTTACTAAAGCTAATTGTCACTATCTAGTACCAATTAATAATACTAATAACATGCTGGTAAATAAATGCACAGTACAATCATACTCGTTAGGACATTTTTTTGTAGGAAATCATTGTTAAACCGCTCAATTATGTGCCGATCCGGCCCAGCTGGTACCAATATGGTTTCATTTTCCACTGAGCCTGATAGCGGAGCTCTTTGGAATGTAATATAAATGCGTCAGTTGTTTCCTTGGTAACGCAATAGTTTACCTACAATATGAGATGTAAATAGCGACTGCGTTATGAAGGATGATGTGAAATTTCTTTACATTTTATTATTCATTTGTTTACGTTGCTCAAATAGCATGCTTAACCAGCTACAGTAAGAAACTGTTTTCGCACTGCCATACCAGTCTTGTAATCACTATTCTGTACCTGGCCCAAGTGGAAAATAACTGGAACCATATACCTATTCATGTAAACCAAATGGTTGGATAACCAAAAACCCAATTTAAGCCAAAAAGTTGTATATGCATCTAAATGAATACGTAATGTATAGTTATGTTTTTCTCTTTCTTTCCATGAAGCCTCCTCCTCTTCGTCATCGCTCCATGCGCATCTTTGTGAATGACGACCGCCACGTGATGGCTAAGCACTCAGCCATCTATCCCACCCAAGAGGAGCTTGAGGGGGTGCAGAACATGGTGTCCCACACTGAACGTGCCCTCAAGGCTGTCTCTGATTGGCTGGACGAGCAGGAGAAAGGAAATACCAAAGGGAACACCATGGACTCCGATGGAGACGGCGAGAAGGAGACGTCAGTGATCAGATTTTTTTTTTTGCACCTTCTCTGTTGTGATTTGATTTGATCAGAGAGTATCTCATATAACTCCATATTTTGTTCTTCAGTGAACCAAAGTCTTTGGATCAGGCCACGCGTTCCCTGCGTGGAGTGATGCGTGTGGGGCTGGTAGCTAAAGGTCTCTTGCTGAAGGGAGATCTTGACCTGGAGCTTGTGCTTTTGTGCAAAGACAAACCAACCATCACCCTGCTGAAGAAAGTGTCAGAGAACCTCGCTGTGCAGCTTAAGGTATACCTGCAGCTGTAATTTTAAAATTTAGTTTAAAAGGCAGAATAAATAAGTCATGTGTAAACCTTATTGATCTGTCTTGCAGCTCATCACTGAAGAAAAATATGACGTTAAACCATGTATCCGCGATGCCACCATTGTCATCAAAAATTCCAAAGAGCCACCGCTGACCCTCACCATTCACCTGACTTCACCCCTCGTGAGGGAGGAGGCTGAGAAACAGGCTGCCGGGGGTAGGTTTGAAAATCACATGCCTTATGGTTCCTCTAACCACCTCCACGACCCCTAGAGACAGCAAATGCAGATGGGATGGACTCAGGCAGGGATATTGTTTATTGGGCCTTCAATGGAGCTTGGGGATGTTGTGTACAGGCTAGTCATGTATCACAGATTATGTTTACTGCCACCTGAAGTCTCGCAGTTCAATGCAGAATTGTTAAAAGTGTTGATGGCCCAATATACAGTAACATAAGTGATGGGTAAAGCTTTAAATAAGTCCCAGTTCCCTTTGAAGTATTTAAAAGGAAAGTTTACTGAAGGCTTACTGAGAATTAAGAAACAAAATCACAAACCTTGTTGTTTGCATGTGTTCATATAATGGAGAAGAAATGGAACAGTTTGCATTGCAGCAAAAATGAGAAGCAGAAGTATTGTCAAGCTCTGGTTTGTTCGCCAGGTCTTGTTGACAGAGCCTTTCTCAGAGGCTGGACGGAGGGCAGGAGGGTTATAGATAATGCTAGACAGACATTAGGACACAATGTAACCAATAGATTAGACTCAATAAAAATGCAGCATAATATATGGTCACAGTATCTCAAAGAATCTGTAGATAAGAGCATCAGGGGCCGACTTAAGTCAAGTAAAGACCTTTTTTTTTTTTTTTTTTTTAAATAGGGCTAGAATGTTGGGAAAGGAAAAATACTGAAATTACTTGTTTGGGTGAGAAAACAAATGACCTTTTGCTAAACCCTGCTTTGCAATCCTATCTTAGTAACTTTCACCATTCTCCATTTTATCTGACAAATTTCTGTTATTTTCAGATGTTTGTCTATAGAAGTTATGTCTGTTTGCATAATTTCTGTAAGATTTTATCCAAGATATGGTAATGTTGTTGCTGAATCTTTAAATTGACATGTGATTAGATTTGCTCCTTCCCCCCCAATATTTGTCGTAATGCTTACATTTGTTACTCTATGCCATGTTATTTCTCATCTATTCTAGTTGTTATATAGACAATAGAAACAGTTAAGTCATCCTTCAATCACTTTAAAAAGAATCTTCTCCTTTTTCTTGTTACTTTCTGCTGTAAGGTCTTAGACAAATGACAGCTCGTGATGCTTTGCAGTGTCACAGTTTGATCCAATCCATGCAGTCAAGTTTGACCACCTTGAACACATTTTACAAAAAAACCCTCAAATCTCTTGTTGGTTCTTTCGAAACTCATCTGAGTGGAGCAAGGGTGGCGGGGCTTAGCGAAGGGTCAATTGAGAGCAAACTTGAGGCTGAACTCAAAGCCTAGCCCTATCTGTGACCCCATGGTTAGTGACGCCTGCCTTTGACCATCACAAGCCATCAGTTTTGCTGCAGTGTGGACTTGTTTTGATCATACCTCTTGTGTATCTGACTACTGCTGCCTGTGGTTCAAAATCTGATTCTCTCTGTCAAGCCTTCTAGTTTGTCAATTTTAGGGACGCTGGACCTTTGACCAACTGGACGCTCTCTGTCTCGGAAGGGGCAAGGCAGTGCACCCAGAAAAACAAACTAGGGGGTGAGGGGGAGGGGTTCCCCCATGTCACACCAACGCACAAATGACCTCAGATCTCACTGATACATACATTATATTTAGCCAGACACGAACCTCCCTGTAACATTCACTCACTGTGCGCCTTCATGCCTCAAAATACAACTGCAGGGGTTCTGTTCCAAATCATAGTGTGCTGCCTACCTAGATGCCATCTATAGGCAGGAACATACCTTTCTGCATTTTTGCAGATGCTTTTATCCAAAGTGATATGATGGGTTTTATGAAAAGCTCTGTTCAATATTTTCTTTTGAAATGTGATTATCACAAAGTGTAATTTTATGCTAATCTTTATTTAATTCTGTACCTCAAGTTAAGTTAAAATGTTTCTGTCTAAAACGGTATTTCTGTGAACTGTACATTTTTGTACTTGCACGTATTCAAATGAGCTGTTTTAAATTGAAATTTAAATCAAATTATTTATCTAGCATATTAATCAAAATGATTTTGTCTTATGTTAAAAATACTTTAAATGATTATGCTTTTATTAAAAGGCTCATTCAAAGTCACATTCAATATGTTTGTGTTGAAAATAAGGTTTGGAAACGACTAGATTAATCAATTTTATTATCAAAAATGTAGCCTCACTTGGGTTTGGAACAGGGCCATATGCTCCACCTACTTGTAGGTTTCTGTCCTTGCTGATGTGTACTATCACAGGAAGAGTTGCTTTTGTTTGGGGGGGTTCCCCCTCCTCTCCCCTCCACTGCCTTTGGTAGGGGTCATCTGCCTCCTCCCCCCCCTGGCCGTGAGACAGAAAAACCCCTTGGTCAAACTGTACCTTGTCTTCTTATTCCACCTGCCAATAGAAACGCTATCAGTCAACGATCCCCCGGATGTACTGGACAGGCAGAAATGCCTGACTGCCTTGGCGTCCCTCCGCCACGCCAAGTGGTTCCAGGTTTGCATCTTGTCTTTATTTGTCTTCTAGTAGTTGAGTTTGTTTTTAATTTTGTATCTGTGTTAACCTTTATTTCATGCTGAATTTTTTTTTTTTCAGTTTGTGTGGATTTTTCCCCACAGTGTATCTGTGTAGATTTGATTTGTGGGAGTGTATTTGCCTCTGGTAAAATGTAATTCTCGCTGGATAGGTTAGAATTGCGTGGCCAAGGGCATCTTTGTCAATTCTGTCGGACCCCTGCCTGGCTAATTTAACTTAGTTTATTATCACCTCGATAAACTCTTTGTTACCCTTTTGACGTCATCAACTGATACTTTTACTGTCCAGTTTAATGTTTTTAAACGCCTTCATTTTAAGTCTAAATATTTTAATGCAAAGTCAGGTGCAATATTTCTGAAGCCAGCCGTACCATTTGACACTTGACTTGTCGGAGCCATTTAGTTATAGAAAATTTTTCCTGATGTCATCCAGTTTTCCGTATAAAAATATTCTGGGTTCAGTGCATCAGCATTTTTTGCATAATATTGATTGCCACAGTTAATTTTGATGACCTGTAGTTTTATAATGGAATGCAGGCATGACATAAAAATTAAAATGCACCACATTTCAAAAGTATTGCCATGACACTTGTGCAAAGATAGATCCAGCATTTCAACTCTTGTCCATGATGTAAATCATGAAAAACCTGTAGCTTTTGCATAAGGCATACAAGGAAACCAAAAAGGGTTGATTTGTCCTGCCAAGTCTATCGTGGTTTCCACAAAAATAAGCAGCACAAACATTTTTCCACATAGGTGGTAATTGCAGAAATAACAAATTAATTCCTTTTTAATAGTATTTCCATTACTTACAGTAATGGTGTAAATTGTAATTATTACTTCACAGTATTACTGGTTTACTAAATTTTTATCAAATAAATGCAGCCTTGGTGAGCATGAGGCTTTTCAAAAAAATGACCAAACCTTACTGACCACGTACGTTTGAATGGTAGTGTAATTATCCATAAATCACTAGTAAATGGTAGCCATTAAAAAGTAAATAGTAGTTACAATGCTATGGGACAGTATTTGATTAACTTTATAGATCATATATTAAACAGTGGTGCTGTTTTTTCTTTTTTTTGAGAAACAAGAAACTGAGGTGTTACGCCACACGTTGCCTGCAAAACTTTTATTGAATTTAAAATTTTAGATATTTACTGCGATTCCCTGCAAAAATCTCACCTTGTTTTGGCTTTGTCAGCCCTTTTCATGCCAAAAAGGAATATTGCACCTTTTCTGCCATTTAAGTGTTTTCATGCAGCTGCATTTTCCATATTTTATCCAGATCTTGTATCCTTTAGCACATTCTCGCTTGTATCAACACACATTTTATATCTAATCAGAAGGCCAGCCACAAACACAAGTTTCGTTGTGTTCATTTCTTGAGCGTGATGTATTTAATCTGCTCTCTTAATGCCTCATATGTAGCTTCTCAGCTGAGTAATATGCTTTTTTTTGTATGCTTAATCATTTGTCGCCCTCTATACATTGTTAATGCTTATCGACACATTATTCAGTATCGGCAAATTTCACCCCTTTTATTTGTTTTTGTTTATTGCTTTGGTGTTGTGCCACATTGAGTCCATGAGATAAACCGGTTTAATTGTATCCCTCCTGCTTTTGTCTTTAGGCCAGGGCTAATGGGCTCCGCTCCTGTGTGATTGTCATCCGTATCCTTAGGGACCTTTGTGCTCGTGTTCCCACCTGGGCCCCTTTGCGAGGATGGGTAAGTACGAAAACATACCAAGAACTTAGATCTGGCATATATATATATATATATATATATATATATATATGCAATATAGCAATTTATACATGTTGATTTACATATCTGAATGCTAAAACTTGAATTTCTTAACATTGCAATATTGCTCTTAAAATTCCAAATTAAAAAACTACAAGAGCAAAATAATGCATTGATGTCTAGCATTCAATAAAAAGGTCACCCAGCCACCCCTTTCTTAGAGCTATTGAAATAGTACAGTAACTACTGTAAACTTGGGGGCTTTAAACTAATACAGAAAGGGTTTTTCCAACAACAAAAAATAATTCAGAATTCAACATTAATGTTGAACGTACTTACTGAAAATAGCATCTTCATTCACATGCCAATAGCAACTTACACTCTGGCACTTTCCTTTCACCTTAAGGTGTGTGTGTTTGGTCGCAATAAGGCATTGAACATTTTAAATTTAAAACAGCTTATGTAGCTTATGCCAATGTGCCTGCTTTCGCTTGAACTCTTGCATTGTTTTTGTGATTAAAATATTACCGTAACATCTGTCTGCCTTCCTGTGTGCGGAAATTTATGTAGCCGTGACAACGAAACACGTTCATGCATTTACGAATGCAAGCACGCATTCCATACATGTGTCATTAGTATGAGAATGTTTTTTTTTTTTTTTAACTGTCGGTCTCTGGCATAAATATCTTCATTTGTTTGCTGTCGGACGCGGGCCAGGGTTTTGGGTCTGAATCAACGTGCATATTTTGTAATAATAATATATAATATGCAAGCCTTTATGTGTTGGCATCCATGTAATGCAGCTCTTGTTTCTTGAAGCCCTTAGAACTGCTGTGCGAGAAGGCGATTGGCACTGGGAATCGGCCAATGGGTGCAGGAGAAGCTCTCCGCAGAGTTCTTGAGTGTCTTGCATCTGGAATCCTCATGGCTGGTTAGTCACCGCCACCTTTGACATCTAAAATAGATTACAAAAAAGACTTCTGCATCTTATGACAGTAGTACAGTATTAGAGACTCTTTTGAGTTCATTCAACCCATTTAGCTGTGAAATGTACTGTTTACTGTTGTTGTATTAACCAGTCAGCAGTATAATGAATAATTAAGAAGTATAGAATACTACAAAAATGCTTTAGAAATTTCTCTATTTGAATGTGGATATATCTGTTTTCAGACTGTTCAGGCATTTGTGACCCTTGTGAAAAGGAACCAACAGATGCCATCAGTCACATGGATCGCCAGCAGCGAGAGGACATCACTCAGAGTGCTCAGGTTTGTCCACAAATTACTTTGTTTTAAATAACATTTTTGCTTTTTTTTTTTAAAGATCTCATTTGAGCACTATGGGTGACAGTCATCGTGTTTTTGTTTGGCAGCATGCCCTAAGGCTTTCAGCTTTTGGACAACTGCACAAAGTACTCGGTATGGATCCGCTTCCTTCAAAAATGCCCAGAAAACCACGCAGTGACACTCCTATTGACTACACAGGTAAGATGGTGTGGCTGTGGATATTTTTCACTTTGTTTTTGTGACCGCATCCATGCTTTTTAAGGGATAAACTTGACTTTTTATTTTTTTGTCTTCTCCGCATAGTTCAAATCCCACCCAGCACAACCTATGTTCCCCCTATGAAACGCCCCATGGAGGAGGAGGAGTCTACTGATGAAAAGAATCCAAACAAGAAGAAGAAGAAATTACAAAAGAAATGTAAATGTTCTTCATATGTTTATAATTTGCTTGTAGTGGAGTTTTGCACATGTTGCACAAAACTCCTAACTTTTTTTCTGCCATTCAGCTCCAGAGGAGAAAGCAGAGCCGCCACAGGCAATGAATGCCCTGATGCGTCTGAATCAGCTGAAGCCGGGTCTACAGTACAAACTCATCTCTCAGACCGGACCCGTCCATGTGCCTGTTTTCACCATGGCTGTAGAGGTGGATGGGAAAAACTTTGAAGCTTCTGGCCCATCCAAACGCACTGCTAAACTACACGTAGCTGTTAAAGTAAGAAACATTGGTGAATTATTTGACTAAAGTGTCGAACACTTGAAAGTTTGTTTGTTTTTGCGCCACAAAAGCGACATAAAATTGACCCAATTTAATTTCTTAATGATTTCAGAATCTTTAATTTGATGATTATTTTCAACTTAATTTCTGATGTTGGATAGTCATATAGAAAAACTAAAATCAGATTTTACCTGTGAATGTTTGCAACCTTAGCAGAAATGTTGTTTTGTTTTTATTCCTTCTCCAGGTATTGCAAGATATGGGTCTGCCAACGGGAGTGGAGCAAAAAGTAGCTGAACAGGTGAAACCGGAGGAGCCAGTGACCACACAGGAGACTTTGCCCCCAGTGACCCAAATGGAGCCAGAAACTGCACCAACCTCAGACAGCCCCACTGATGAGGTATTAAAAACATCTTTAGAACATAAATCAACATAGTGGCCTATAAGGACAAATTATAGGCCACTATGTAATTACTGCAGGTTGCACTACATTTTAATTTAAGAAAATAAATAATGATTAACCTAATGATCAAGCAATTTTATACCATGGTCTGTCTTAATTCTCTATTATTATTTGAATTTTAACATTTCACATTTCTGTTTTACTGTGTTTTTGGTCACATAAATTCGGCCTTGGTGAGCATTAGAGAACAACCAAACATTAAATCTAAATTTTAATCATGTTATCCATGGAGGAATGTGCAAATTAATCTTAATTATGATTTTAATTTTTTCTGGTTAGTCACACCTAAGCTCCAGTGTTGTATTATTCATTCCTATAAAAGATTTTTTCTCCTTTGCTCTCTCAGAGCGCTCGGCAGCAGGGGCCCATCCTTACCAAACATGGAAAGAACCCTGTCATGGAGCTCAATGAAAAACGCAGAGGACTGAAATACGAGCTTATCTCTGAGACCGGTGGAAGCCACGACAAACGCTTCGTCATGGAGGTGAGGACACATCGTCAGAGATGCATTCTAGTCAAATTCGCATCACAATTATTTTTTTCTAGACCGATAAAATAATGGCTGCTGCTTTTCTTTGTTTTTCATTCCTGCCTTCAGGTGGAGATCGACGGACAGAAGTTCCAGGGTACCGGATCCAATAAGAAGGTGGCAAAGGCCTACGCAGCGCTGGCGGCCCTGGAGAAGCTCTTCCCAGAAGGCTCCAACTCAGAGGCAAACAAAAAAAAGAAAATGCCACCAATGGTACATTGTTTTTTTTTTTTTCTGGTTTCAGTGACATTTAAATCTCCTCTTATATATTCTCTCTTTAATGGTCTGATTTGGTGACTTCAGCACCCCACTGGATTTGGGATGGTGAGTGGGCCACCTGCTGACATGATGGCCAATCCCAGGGGCAGAGGTAGAGGACGTGGCAGGGGCAGAGGCCGGGGATTTAACAATGGCGGAGGATTCAATCAAGGTACACCAGTTCTGTCGGCAAGCATCACTTTGTTTTAAGGATTTGGATAAAATCAACTAAGAGATCCGGTCTAACTTTTAAATATAGCTAAAAATTACATGCATCAGTTGCTGTCACTCTGAAATGTATCACAGCAATTTGAATATTAACTGCTGCAATTCTCAACTCACTTTTGGAACACCTTTATCTATTTACAAAATTTATTTCTGTTTTGTAATTTGAAAAGGTTTACATATCCCTAAAAATGTTTAAAACATTTTCAAAAATGCAGGCTGTCATTAGGGGTTGGACTCTTTTTATGTTCTCACACAGTGAAGCCCATTTAATGAATAGTAAAACGTTTTTTTTTTTTTTTTTTTTTTTTTTTCCAGTGCTGTTTAGCCAGTATTGGCTTATTAATAACATGTATTTTGTTTTAGTATAGTGCAATGGTCAAATATTAAGATTTCTTTTCATGACGTTTTTCAAATACATTTGTGCTAAATTGAGTTTAACTTTAAAAGTTTCACTTAGTTTATCAAAAACTAGTTATGTCCCTAAATGCCCAGCATTGTAATTTTGTCAGGTCTTTTATAAATTATACTTTTTGTAACTAATGGCTTTCTAAAGACTGAATTAATGCTTGGGTCTCTGTCCACTTAACGCCCACCAAGTTACACCTCAAATTATGTCTACACTGCTTTGAAGACAATAAAGCAAAAGTCATGTTGTCTTGCATTTGAACATGCATATTCTTGTCCTCTTTCAGGTGGATATGGGACGTATGGATATGGCGGCAATAACAACTCTGGCTACAGTGAGTATTTTCCTATTTCTCACTGGGGCCATTGATTTTTACTCTTTAATTTTAAATTCATTCCCATTGTCATTTATATCCCTAATTTCTTTTTAACTGTAAGACCCAAGTTATGGCATAAGTTGCCATTTTAATTTCTCTCAAGTAAAGAAATCTGTGCACTTAGCTCTGGATGTATTTAAACCACTACTCTGGTTGTTTTTAGGACATTTTTGATGTCTTTGAGTTATATAGGTGTCCACTATTGTATTTTCCTTTTGATTTTACATTTCTCTGCTTTGTTGTGCCATGGGACGCAAACTTTCCTCGGCGAAAAACGAGAAATGTTCCCAACATGCCAACGCCACTCTTTCAGAGGAAAGCTGCCTTGAGGGTGACCGGAGCAGAGAAATCTAAAAAAAAAAAAAAATCAAAAAGCACAGAAAACTATCTTTGACCTTGATGATAATTGATTGACATCATATGCCCAGTGACATTTGTCATGGCATGCCGAACACAGAAGACGTCTAATTCTGTGCTTCTCTGCTCTGTCTCACCCTTTAGGTGACTTTGTCTCAGACTCCTATGGCTACCACGAGTTTGCAACATAAACTGCCCAATGTTTTCAATAAGCACACAAACGTGAAATAAAAAATAGACAGATGGGGAAAAACACTGGTTACCCGCATTTTGAACTTGTTTCCTTGTTATGTATCGCCCACAATCTCACCTCAAAAACCTGCACCAACCGATCAACTAACACTGTGGATGTGAACGGGAGTTTCTGCCTACAGTTGCTATGGAAAGCAAGACGTTCTGACATTTATTTGTGCCACAATCAGCACAGTTGAGTAGTCTGATTGGCAGACGGATGGTCACAAAAGTAGCGGACTGACATTTCATCATGACTGTATATCCACTGCAGCTGTGAATCACTGTATAAGCCATTTTTTGCTTATAGTTTAGTTGTTTTTCCTGGAATAATGTTCCCGATGGTCACTTCGATACATTGCCATGGTTTTTAATGTTTTTTTTTATGTTTAAGTTTATTTATTTTATTTTTTTGTGGTGAATGCCATTGTTTGTGGTGAACGAGTTGGCACAAATTTTTAATATCAGAATATTATCAATTCTGTGACCCCATTGAACAAACGCGGGTATATTTGCTGCATTTATTTTTATTGATGTTTGTGGATTAACTTTTATTTTTTGCAATAAATTTGAGTTACTTTACAAACCTGTGCTATCTATGTAAAGTTTTTATTTTCTTTGAATATTTCTTAAAAACATTTGCATTAGGTTTAGCAAAGAGCAGTGTTTTTGTGGTATTATGAGTGAAGCCATTTTCAATCTACCAAAATGTATGGCCTCCATTCAATCCAAAAAGTCATGCATATACGCAAATACAGTATTTATTTCTGCAGTTGCTTTCAAACCATTCAAAACAAGTTTTAGAAAACATAATTAGTGCAAATCCGTGTAGACTTTGGGCACAGAATTTCTTCAAGTCATGAAATGACATCGCACTCCGGCATCTTATTTTTAAAGCAAATTCAGCATGAAAAAAATAATTTCACTTTCCTGCAGTGTTTTAAACATGTGGTGTTGAAGTTTGTTCAATTAAAAGGTTACACCATGACTTAGTCTTGACATCCGTCTTCATATGATATGAATTCACAGGTCCGAATTCAGCAAACTTTGTCATTGTGAAAACTTTGCACAGGCTGGAATTTTCTGATCAGATGATCGCATTGCATGCATTTGAGTGGAACGTAAAGTACCCATTACTATAAAGCCAGAAAATGCAGATTAGTCTGTGGTTTTATTAAACCGCCATTGTTTGTCCATTTAGACATGAGTTGACCCAAGACAATTTCCCATGTCCCGCGGTTTCACTTTTGTTCAACATGAGCCTGTATATATTTGTACAAAGTTGCATTGTGCAGCAATATGTTTTAACAAACTTAAAAGCCCAATAAAATAATGATTTTGTAAGAGCCTTCAGATTTGTGAGCGGAATTACAATTAACGGCCCTCTGAGCATTCTGTTTAACTTCTGCTGTATTATTCCGCTTCAGATTTCTATAATAATGGAGGGTCAAATGGTGGCTCGGTGTCCTCTGGTCCTGGAGCCTCAGGTCCAGGCACAAACACGCCTTCTGTTGGAGGAGCAGGGGTAGGCGGTTTTGGCTCGTATTACCAGGGTGATGGCGGCTTCTCCTCCCCTACAGGAACCCCCAAACCGGCCTTCAAGAAGCCGCCCATGCACCAAAACAACAAGCCTCAAGGTCAAGCGGGCCAAGGGGGTTCCTTTGGTCAGTACGGCCAGGGCTTCGGACAGAAGAAGAACTTTGGACAAGCTCAAGGTGGTGGGGGAGGAGGTGGTGGAAACTTCAACTACAGCACTGCTTATCCCTCACAGGTGACCGGAGGACAGGACTACAACTATGAAGGTGATGAAAACATTGTGATTTATGCTGACTTCACATGCTATCGGAATTATCGTAAATACGAGTTTACTATTTGGAAACTGGACATGAATGTCCTATCAAGTCACATTTACTACTGGAAACTTGATTTTCCCCTAAACATAGGCAAGAATAAACCTGGTGTCCTCCATGATCCTTATTCTTTCTGACTTTAAAATGCTTGAACATGACAAGCTTATAAGCTGAAACTTGAGAAGGGAGAAGTATGAAAATTTCTGGTAGCAAAGGAAGGCAGCATTGGTGTGTCCAAGTAAAAAAATTGTGGTGTTTTACTGTTTAAATTCTGATTGGTCTGTCTTGTAGGTTACAACAACCCGTCAAACTACAACTCACAGGGCGGAGCCAACCAGAATTTCGGTGGTAGCCCCCCCTCCTTCAACAGCGGACCAGTAGGATACGGCCGGGGCGATCCCAGTATGAACTACCAGTATCGATAAACCTGCCTTCCTGCGTGCAGTCCTGCACCATCACTTCCAAACAAGGAGCTTCATCCTCTTTGATTCTATCGTTCTTGATTTTTGGTTTCTTTCACCAACTCCTGAACTAAAACAAAATAGTGGTCTCTAAACATTGTGCAAAATAGTGTATTTCCATGTTTCTTTTGAAGTATGTGTATTTTTATTTTAGTTTAGTTGCTTTAAATCTGTGAAATCCCCCAAACTACTGCCCTCGAGAGGGACATACAAATAAACCCGAAACCACGCATGCGAGGACCTGATATTTGTTAACATGCAGTGACGGGACACGCAGTCCTTGAGTGATTTTAACCATTCAGACATGTATAAAGAATAAGTCTCAAGCTGTAAATCATTAGTTTTATGGATTTTTTTTCTCTTCCTCTGTTTGGCCAGCTACATTTCATGATTTTGCCTGTAATCATAGGCTTTTCTTTTAAATTATGAATGCACATGTGACATTGTTTTAAATGGTTACGTGATTGTGAAAGTTGTGACGTGTCGGGTCGTTGTAGCGTTTGGCTGTTTTGGGTGGGGGACCTTTATTTTTCCGAACATTGTTTAAAGAATGTGTGGTGTTTGTAATAAAGGATTTTATTTTGGAGGATATTGGATTTTTGTGGTGTTTTTGAATGCACTTCTCCAGGCATTTAAGTTAAACCTTTATTTACATAATATATACAGTTGTCTAAAAGTCATATTAAAATCAATTTAAAATGTAATTAAGTAATTATATTTTACGATCTTAATGGAATATTTTTCAATAAAGTTTTCGACCCCAATTGGAAACTGATGATAAGGGAATACTTTTTTAATTTTTTTTTTTACTTTAAAGTGTAATAAATACAGAGCCACTCTAAATATGCCCAGCTTTTAAATGTGTTGATACGATTAATAACTCTGTATGTTAAATAATTAAAAAAAAATTTTTTTACAGCGTTAAAGGTTAAAAAATTATAATGTAAATATGTATCTTCCAAAGTGAAATAATACATACAGAGCTATTCAAATATACAGAATGTTTTTTATAAATAAAGGTTTGTGGATGCCACGACTGAAAACTAGGCTATATCTTTGTTTTCAAAGCAGCTCTGTCTACATGGTTTACGGTAAAAACAATTCTGTGCGTTTTTGTTTCAGTGGTTACGGCTGTGTGATGTCATGTCCGTTTCCCCATCCGAGCGCAAGGCAACTCCAGCATGGCTGACACCGGGCTTTTAGAATCACTCTTACGGCTTGTGGAGAAGGTAGACGGCGGCATTGACAGCCAGGATGTGGCCGTGGATCTCGGGGTGGATCATCAGGCGATCGTCGGCGCGGTGAAGAGTCTGCAGGCGCTGGGAGAGGTGAGGAGATCCCGCAGCAGAAACACGCACTGACTGATGCAACAGCGGCGCAAATGAGACCCATTCAGTCCGCAGGATCTGGCTGTACTTCACTGAATCATGCCAATCCGCTCATTAGAAAGAAATGATCTTACAGACTATGATACCAGCCTATGTAGCGGCTAATATAAACTATAGCTATCTATCTATCTATCTATCTATCTATCTATCTATCTATCTATCTATCTATCTATCTGTCTGTCCCTCTATTTATCTATCTATCATCTGTCTCTCTATCTATCATATAGTATGTGATTGAGTATCTGTTTTAACCTGGCTGAATGATGTGGTCAGGTGATCTCGGCAGAGCAGAAGTCCTCCAAACACTGGGAGCTGACAGGAGAGGGGTGTGAGATCGCGGAGCAGGGCAGTCATGAAGCCCGAGTGTTCAACGCCATCCCTGCCGAGGGTTTGCCGCAGAATCAACTCATGGTGAGAGAAGAACGTTTGGGTGTATTACGCCTTCATGTACTGGTGAAAATGTGTATTTTGATGTTTTTTTTCTGTATTTTATAAGATTATTAGATTATATTATTTTCGTGACAACTAAGCATATTATTTAAACTATCCGTATCTTAATTGTAATTAATGCTTAATTTTTATTATGTAGAAAACATAAAGTTATTAAACCTGTTAGTAGAGTATATGTTAAGTGCATTCAGACATACATCATTGAAAGTGTTTGTTATACAGAATTCCTAAAAAAAAAAAAAAGAAGCGTGGTCCACTTGTGATCCGATCAACCTAAACGGTGTAAACAGGGCACTTGATTCATTTAGTGATTCATTTAGGTTTGGTGTTATGCAGGTTATTCATTATGTTCTGCCTGAGCAGTAGGAGGCGCTACAACTCAATAATGATCTCATCTCATTTACAATTTTTGTAAGGGAGAAGCATGTAATGTATTCCTAATTTGTGACATTGGTATGCATGCATATCTAGACCTGTGTTGATATCTAATGGGCCTTTTTCTTCTTTTAGAAAATGCAGAGCGGGAAGGTTGGTTTCAGCAAAGCAATGTCCAACAAATGGATCCGTCTGGATAAAGCTCACGAGGGAGGACCAAGAGTCTTCAAAACTGTGAGTTACATGCAGTGCTGCACAGATCATGAAATAAGCCCTAATACCTACAGTATATGCGTTATTAATTTAGTGTGTGTGTCTTGCAGGTGGAAACCATTGAGGATACAGTAAGGGGCAAACTACAGCTGGTGCAGAAGGGACAGTGGGCAAAACTAGAGGAGAAAGAAAAGAATGAACTGAAGAAACGTAAACTGCTGGCGGAAGTGTAAGAGAGCTTTGACTGGCACAAGTTGTTCTTCTTGGCCCTGTTTACTCCTGGTATTAAGATGCGTTTTGGTCGATCGGATCACGAGTAGATGAGGGAGACACGTACGCGTCTGCACCTGATGTTTTAATCCGCATCTTTTGTCCACTTTCAACCACTTCTGCCCTGATTTCTTCAAGGGGAGGATATATGGGCAGGTAAATGTATGGACTTTTTCAGATCTTTCGATCTAAAGGACGAAAGCAGCTCACACATTTTACATATGAATGTGGATCGGAGACAATGGAAAAACATGGGGAGCAGCTGCTTTATTTTCAGCTCTGACAGCCGCAAGACCCGTGTGTGTGTTAGAAATCAGGAATGATGAGAGAACATTGTGCTTGGTGATTTTTTCATCTTCAAACCAAACTTGGCTCCCCAGCCAACAAAGTTTAAATCCCGTCTGGCTAGTGCACTCCCCATAATGTTACACATTAGGTCAGGGGATGGAGAGTAGGCGTCTTTTGTGGCAGTTTGAACACATTCACATACACTATGGAAGCAGTCTGTTCGAATGCGTTTTGAATTACATCTGGACAAGCTCAAAACGTTTTAGACCCTGTTTACACCTGTATTTAGCGTCGTCCACTTGTGATCCGATCAACCTAAACGCATCTTAATAGCAGCTGAAAACAGGGCACTTAATTCATTTAGTGTGTTTGATTAGTCTGCAAATGATGTACAGGTCCTTCTAAAAAAATAGCATATTGTGATAAAAGTTCATTCTTTTCCATAATGTAATGATAAAAATTAAACTTTCATAGAGTTTAGACACCTGACTGCTGTCCAGAAGGCCATCATTGACACCCTCAAGCGAGAGGGTAAGACACAGAAAGAAATTTCTGAACGAATAGGCTGTTCCCAGAGTGCTGTATCAAGGCACCTCAGTGGGAAGTATGTGGGAAGGAAAAAGTTTGGCAAAAAACACTGCACAACGAGAAGAGGTGACCGGACCCTGAGGAAGATTGTGGAGAAGGACCGATTCCAGACCTTGGGGGACCTGTGGAAGCAGTGGACTGAGTCTGGAGTAGAAACATCCAGAGCCACCGTGCACAGGCGTGTGCAGGAAATGGGCTACAGGTGCCGCATTCCCCAGGTCAAGCCACTTTTGAACCAGAAACAGCGGCAGAAGCGCCTGACCTTGGCTATAGAGAAGCAGCACTGGACTGTCGCTCAAATTTTGCATGTCATTCGGAAATCAAGGTGGCAGCGTCTGGAGGAAGACTGGGGAGAAGGTAATGCCAGAATGCCTGAAGTCCAGTGTCAAGTACCCACAGTCAGTGATGGTCTGGGGTGCCATGTCAGCTGCTGGTGTTGGTCCACTGTGTTTTATCAAGGGCAGGGTCAATGCAGCTAGCTATCAGGAGATTTTGGAGCACTTCATGCTTCCATCTGCTGAAAATCTTTACGGAGATGAAGATTTTGTTTTTCAGCACGACCTGGCACCTGCTCAAAGTGCCAAAACCACTGGTAAATGGTTTACTGACCATGGTATTACTGTGCTCAATTGGCCTGCCAACTCTCCTGACCTGAACCCCATAGAGAATCTGTGGGATATTGTGAAGAGAAAGTTGAGAGACGCAAGACCCAACACTCTGGATGAGCTTAAGGCCGCTATCGAAGCATCCTGGGCCTCCATAACACCTCAGCAGTGCCACAGGCTGATTGCCTCCATGCCACGCCGCATTGAAGCAGTCATTTCTGCAAAAGGATTCCCCACCAAGTATTGAGTGCATAACTGAACATAATTATTTGAAGGTTGACTTTTTTTGTATTAAAAACACTTTTCTTTTATTGGTCGGATGAAATATGCACATTTTTTGAGATAGGAATTTTGTCTTTTCATGAGCTGTACCAAAATCATCAGTATTAAAACAATAAAAGACCTGAAATATTTCAGTTGGTGTGCAATGAATCTAAAATATATGAAAGTTTAATTTTTATCATTACATTAAGGAAAATAATAAACTTTAACACAATATGCAAATTTTTTTAAAAGGACCTTTAGGGTGTTATGCAGGTTAGATATTATCTACCGCATGAGCAGTAGGAGGCGCTACAGCTCAATAATGATCTCATCTCAGTTACAATTTTTGTAACAATCTAATTTGTGTGTATGTGTATATATATGAATGATTTTAGGACGGTTAAGTCTTACTGGATCACTAAAGGCAGCAGCTTCAGTACCACCATCACCAAACAAGAGACGGAACTGACTCCAGAGATGATCGCCAGGTGAGACCAGTCACATTCTTAAAGGAAAATAGGCTGCCATCCCACTTGTGACTTATGCTGGGTTTTTATTACTATTAAATAGCAGCGCCACACTCATTTGGGTTTCAGGAAACACTTCATAAAAATAAAGATTTTGTCGTTGGTTGACTTGTTGCTTTCAGTGGCAGCTGGAAAGAGAAGAAGTTCAAGCCGTATAATTTTGAGGCGATGGGTGTTGCTCCAGACTGCGGCCACCTGCACCCGCTCATGAAGGTCCGGACACAGTTCAGGCAGATCTTCCTGGAGATGGGGTCAGTCCTTTATGCCTACAAAACTCTTCTACCTCAGATGAGAAAGTTATCAGATTTATTGTTTGGTCACTCATTTATTTAACAAAGTTATTCATTTAGCAGACGCTATTATCCAAAAGGGAAGCAAAAGCAGTTTGTCACAGAGACAAGAATATTCATAATATAAAAAGGCAGGTTTATCGGCAACTATTTTAAAGAAACAGTGTTCCCATGACCTATATACTTAAATAGTGCCACTTTACATTACATTACATTTGTATATTGCTGATAAAGAGCTCATTACTCGTTAAACAAAAGTACCTAAAAGCACTGTGGTACAACTATTTAACTTTTGGACATGGTGTGATGGTATTTTTTGAAGTATGTTGGAGTAACATGTAAATCCCATATGTTATAGTTTCTGTGGGACTTAATAACTTTAAAAATTCATAAAGTCGTGGCATTAATCAAATAAATATCTTCCTTAGTATTTTTTTCCTGTTTTCCTATACAAATATCTAATCATCTTTTACATCAAGATACATTTACATAAGATGCAAATTTAACATGAAATAAAACTTTGAAGTGTTGCTATCACAGCTCATTGTGTTTCTCCTTAGACGTTTTACATTCAGAGAAAATATTAACATATTGTGTTTCTTTCAATTTATTCCTTTTTATTCCTAAATGTTCTTTAATTGGTCTTAAAAAGTCTTAAATTTACCTTCATAAAACCCTGATTTGTACAGTTATAGTGTGGTAATTTAGTACTATCACTACAAGTACAATGGTATTACTGTTGAACTGAAAGGGTTAGTTCACCCAAAAATGAAAATTAGCCCATGATTTACTCATCCTCAAGTCATCCTAGGTGTATATGACATTCTTCTTTCAGATTAATCAAATCACAGTTAAAAAAAAAAAAATGTCCAGGCTAATCCCAGCATTATAATGGCAGCCCATAAAAGTGCATCCATCCATTATAAAAGTACTCCAAAAAGCTCCAGGGGTTAATAAAGGCCTTCTGAAGTGAATAGATGCGTTTGTGTATACTTATTTAACATAAAGTAAATAAAGTAAAATATCTCATCCGTATTCAACTTATGAAAAAAGCATAACTGGCGCGATGATGACGTCAAGCGTTTTGAAGCATTTTGAACTGTGGTGTTACACTTTTTGCGTAAATTGATTACGGAAGGGCGTCTGGGATCTTGAGGGTGAGTAAATCATGAGGTAATTTTCATTTTTTCAACTATCTCTTTAAAGGAAACCGCCAACTTTTGGGGACTTTATCTTATTCACTGTATCCCTCTCATCTCTGTGCGTGCCATAACTCTGTCTGACACGCACTCATTCCCACGTAACAATCAAGGAACTTTTCTGCAGTACCGCAATGTGCAGCAGCGCAATGATATTACGCTGTGCCTGAAAATAGCACACTCTCTGTGCAAGCAGGTTGTCACGTTGGTTATGTTGACGGAAGTTAGCCTATTTTCAGGCACTGCGTAATATCGTTGCGCCGCTGCACCCATGGGACGGCAGCAAAGTTCCCTGATTATTAGGCAGGAATGAGAGTATAGTTCCTAGCCATATCGCTTTAGAAAATCGAAACTTTTAATTTTCTGTTGGTCTTAGTACACAATGTAACTACACAACACATGCAAATAGGAAAATGTTGGTGTTATTTTGTCACTTATTGAGTAGTGGGCTAGATTGAGCCATTTACCTCCAGTCTTTGTGCTAAGCTAGGCTAGCAGTGGGTGCGTCAGACAGAGTTATGGATGAGAATGGTATGAATGGACTTATCTAACTCTGGGGGATACGGTGAATAAGCTAAAGTCCCAAAAAGTCGGCGTGTTCCTTAAAACTAATCGTTAAAAACTGTAACCCTTAATTGTGCCTTCATACAAAACATTTTATTCCATAGCTGTGTTTTTGATCTTAGATCATTAATCTACAAGAATTTTCCTTGTATTTATATCTTTCATTCACAGATTCACAGAAATGCCCACTAATAACTTCATTGAGAGCTCCTTCTGGAACTTCGATTCTCTGTTCCAGCCCCAGCAGCACCCAGCAAGAGACCAACACGACACCTTCTTCATCTCTGGTGAGAAACGTCCACCTCCGTGCTGTCGCTGACCTGCAGGAGTTTAAACCGCTTGCTGTCTAAGCATACTTTCCTGGTCTCAAAGTAATTGTTTATATTTCTCAGACCCGGCACTGGCTCACGAGTTTCCTCAGGACTATCTGGAGAGAGTGAAAAGGTTCATTCTGAAGGAGGTTATGGATCACAGGGGTAAGACGATGAGTGATATATGGTGTCTTTCATTGATTAGCAGTGTTGTTTGTTTCAAATGTTGTGTTTACATTCAAATGATTGGGGCCAGTAAGATAAAAAAATACTTTGATTCATTATGGAAATATAAACTGATCAAAAGTGACAGTAAATACATTTATAATGTTGCAAATTATTTCTATTTTAAATAAAGGCTGTTTTGAACTTTCTTATAATCAAAGAATCCTTGGAAATTTCTGGTTTCCACGAAAATATTAAGCAGCAAAAAAATAAAATATAATTTTTAACACTGATAATAATCAGACATGTTTCGTGAGCATCAAATCATCAATATATTACGTTTTAAAATATATTACAATAGATGACTGTATAATAATATTTCACAATATTGCTGTGTTTAATGTATTTATGATCCAATAAATGAGCCTTGGTGAGCAGAAAAGACTTCAAATCTTAAGTGTCCGCAAACTTTTGTGTATTTGTAATTTCAACATCTCAAATGAATTTTAAGATACAAGTACGACTGGAAGATTGAAGAAGCTCAGAAGAACCTCCTGAGAAGCACACCACAGCGGTCAGCGCTCGGATGCTGTATAAACTTGCACAGCAGGTGAACATGCACACACACACACATGCCCACGGCTCGTTTCACTGCCGTTTACTTCAGATCTCACTCGGCTCTGTCATTCCTTTCAGGAGAAGTTCACACCAGTGAAGTACTTTTCCATCGATAGAGTTTTCCGTAACGAAACTCTGGATGCCACCCACCTGGCAGAGTTTCACCAGATCGAAGGCGTTGTGGCCGACTACGGACTTACCTTGGGAAACCTCATGGGCATCCTGCACCAGTTCTTTACCAAACTAGGTACTGCGCTCCTTGCTGAGTTGTAAAAAGAAAAGAATCTTCTTTTTTTTAATGAGTATGTAAGTCCGCTGAAATCGCTCCAATGGCGGCAGCGAAGAGCGGGCGAAGGTATCTGCGCTGCGTTCGGTGTTCTCAGCTGGGCAAAATGGATCTAATTCCAATTGCTCTTTATCTGACTCCATTTTATTATAATTTAGAATTTAGATTAGAATGCCAATTTGGTTATTTGGTCATTCATATTTAATAGTTAGACACACATTTAATTATTCCGTTTAACCCTTTGTGGAAAGTACCCATTCATGATCTCATAGAGATCGTTAATAATTCAGAGTAAGTCAGAATAAATTTAAACATAACGATTTATTAACCAGGTAAGAAACATCGATCAAACTTCAATTCAAAGGATAAAAGCATCAATCAATCATATATAGAAACAATAATTCAAGAATCAAGGATTCCAGAAATCTTTACCTGGTCGTGAAAGACTACACACAAACAGTGTGGGATATCTAGATACAGACTCCTCGAGTTTAGTGTCACTTTCCTTTAAATACCCAGATAATTCAATAGATACCAAATGGTGGTTTACTGTGATTATAATTAGGTTTTGGCCCTTATTCAGGGGTCACAAATGGGCAATCAGAATTTGTGTTTGAATGGGTTCTCACCATTTGTGAAGGAGAATACTTATTTACATACAGGAGGTATCCTGAATTAGAGATCTGTGGGGATCACCTCCTTAACGTCACACAATATTTTCTCAACTTATAGAACTTCTTGGAGGTTTGTATTCTGGTTTGGAGAATGAGACCATTTTACCAGACGCACTGACACGTTTCAAATGATACTAAGCATGCATGGTTACACACTGTACATATTTAGCATTGCATAGGTTCAGAATGGGTTTTCAGTGTGGGAGCAAATGGGCAAAACAGTGGGTGATGGGTAGATTGTGAGTGTGAGATGTGTGTGTCTCAGTATGGTGTGTTTTGGGTGTGGCTGTTATGTATTGAGAAGAGTGTTCAAATGTTGATCCTTAGAAAAGTCCTTTGTTCCCAGGAAGTCATCGTTTCTCATGCCAGGCGCCCTGGCAACTTCCTTACAGATTTGCCTTTTGGCACCGTGAGCCATTCACAAGGGTTTCGCTGGTGTCACTTCAGTCTTTGTAAGGTGGGTAGTTGCAGGGGACTGAGGGCCAAGATAGCGTTGGTGGATGATTTCACAGATCTGATGAGATGTCTGAAGTAACAACATTGGAATACTGTGAGGAAGAAGATGAGGGCACTTCCCACAGCACATCCTCAAGTATCCAGTCCCACCAAGAGTATGCAGTCTGTGCCGATCGAATAGATGAGCTAGTCAGAATCTGTGCAGTCTTTCGCCAAGTTTGTCTCCACTTGCGCTTGAGAAAGGTGGTACTCTGTTTGAAGGATGACTTTCTGTACCAAGTCCATCGTCTCGACCAGTGCTTGTGTTCCGTGTTCACAGAAGGTGTCATCCCACCATGGAGAGACCTCTGCGTCCTGCGGCATCCTTCCAAGGATGTCAATCTGACCCATAGAAAAGTCCTCTGTCACTTCCAAGCAAAAGGAGTAATTGGCAGGACAGGTCATTCCTCCATATGTGAAAGAATTCATCTCACTGATGATGCACCACTGTGTATGAGACACTTGAACAGCATTCGAATGGCCATGCAATGATTGGACATTCACAAGTTTGTTATCATTGGGAGAGAAAGGTTGTAATGTGTTACATGTACAAACAACATAATTATGAGTTTCTTGACAACAAGTGCGACTGGTAAATAAGGTCTCAGTACCCTTCAAAGTCATATAATCAGTGAGGTGGTCCCATTTAATTACCTGATCTTTAACTACCATGCCGATGGAGCGGATAGTAGTGGAATTTGGATAAACTTGGTCTGGGTGGATCAAAGGAAAGGTGGCAAAAAACTCAATGCAACCAGTACATTCTTTTCCAGTATACATCATAATTGTAGATAACAGTTCTGAATATCTTACATTTTTCATTTTCTCCGAATAGAACCATCTATGTAGGTCTAAAATCTCAATCAAATCGTTTAAAACATGTCTTGGAGTTTTATGAAGACGAAGGTCTAAAATTTCCTGTCTTGTGGCAGTGAACAAATCTTGTGTATATGATCTACAGGCTAAGTCACGTTCGATGGTAGTGCGGGTCTGATTGAACAATGTATGGCTGATCGTTAGAAGCGCCTGCGCGGATCTAACCGCTTTGATTAGGTTATCATTGCTATTGGTGATGTGTTGAAACCCAGTGGCCATCTGGTCCATCAACCATGTTGAGAATTGTGATTGTTTGGTTATTTGGTAGGTGTTAGCTGCTGAATTAATTGATCCGAATAAGCCTGCTATGTTACCAAGTAGGTCTCGTTTTGAAGCGAGCAGATGGAATTTGGACAGCAAGTCTGTCTTTGTAATCAGAAATTAAATCATCGATTCGTGACTGTAGCCATGCATATGATTCATCGTTGGCATTACAATGTTTTGTATAAGCAGAAAAAATATTGGAAATGTTGTAAGTTCCATGCGTCATCACCAAATTTACATCATGTAATAGAGTCTTGTTAAGGTTCCTCTAATCAGTCCACCAGGAGGAATTGGGTGTAATTTTGGACATTCTTTGGATTTGGTGTATCCACAGGTGGTCAATTCAAAATTTTTAGATGTCTATGTACAATTTTGTGGATTGGTGAAATTGTCTATGTTATTTGAACATTCACCTACACAATAAGTTATCGGTATATAATAACCACTGTGTTTGTTCAGGAATCCCATATGTTATTAATGCAGATCTAAATATGATTAGTCATACAATAATGGGGATTGTGTATTCCTGGTAACAGTGTGTGTGTGTGTGTGTGTGTGTGTGTGTGTGTGTGTGTGTTTGCGTTTGTGTGTTTGTGTGAAAAAATGGGCAATAGATCTTTAGTGAAGTACACTTTTAGACTCTATGCCATCTTTATTCTATGATGTGTAATGTTCAGCCTGAATAGATTTGGTCTATTCCAGGTGATGTTGTCGTGCGTGTAGGGTGTGTTCTATGTTCATGTTTGGGAGATGGGTGGAATCTAATCAATATCAATCTGTGTTGCATAATTTAGTACCAGTGCTACACTGGGAGGTCGTGTAGTCATATTGTGAGATGTGAATGACCCCATCATATTTATATTCGCACCCATCTCTCACGTCTCAAGTTCTGACAATTTTCCGTTGTCCTGGCTCTGATGCAGGGAGAGGACTTTTGGTCGTCCATCCTCCAAGGAATTGCAATTGTCAACCTGAGATAGAAACAAATTTAGAGAGAAACAAATTTGAGAGAAAACAATTTAGAGAGAAACACAGTTAATTTCTGCTGTTGTTTCAGTTTTTAACACTTAAAGCTGCTCTTGCAGTCAAGCCTTCACAATCTGCTGTGTTTGAGCATTATGAACTCCAGTTCTGCTGGAGAATTTTTCTTTGTTTTAGCATTATAAACTCCAGTTCTGCTGGAGAATTTTTCAGGATTAATCAGAAACTTCACAATCTGCTGTGTTTGAGCATTATGAACTCCAGTTCTGCTGGAGAATTTTTCTTTGTTTTAGCATTATAAACTCCAGTTCTGCTGGAGAATTTTTCAGGATTAATCAGAAACTTCTAGTTGCTCTCATTACAGTTAGTTTGAGTGAAGGATGAATTGGTTTTCTATTATCCGTGCCACACTTCTAGTTTTTCTAGTTCTGTAGGCATAAGATAATATCACAACTCCTCCATTTTGGCACTGGGAATTGAACCAATGAAAAGTATTAGAACTTGCTCAAATTAGAAATTGCAAAGGTCAGAGTTATTGAGTCCTGTTGTGATGGAAACATTTTCATGGTTAGTGCAATTGTAATTCACACTGTAGCCAGCAATTCTATGCTCCTGTACATGGTTTTACTGCAGCTATATGGGAAATAGCAGAGTTTCCACTCAGAAGACAAACAAATTCAACATAGACAGACACACATGCAACTTGAAATTGCTATACAATTCCAGTATTGCGATTATTCCAATTTACACAAGATCGTGGCCTAGAATGCGTAGCATCTCTACAACCTTTACCTAAGTGTTGAATGCAACATTTACAGTAAAGCAATCATGTGTTTTAAAGAATAAACTTAACTAGCCTATGTGCATCTATTAGCACAAACAACTATAATGTGTGTTCTATGCTTGCGTGTTTAGTACAATTACAAATTTGAAAATACAGACAGGATCATTGCAATTTGGATGTTTTAATTATTAAACTCACTGCTATTGACCACTTTAAAGAGATCAATAGCTGAAGATCTTGCATGAACACTGCAGTTGAGGATATTCATGTCAAATCTTTTACATTGTGTTATACTCAGCAATCAAGATTCCGATAACATTGAGCCTCGGCGGGTTTACGATCTCTTGCCACAACTCGTCAGTCTTGGTCATTAAGGCAGAGGTGACACACTGATATTCTGGGCGTCCGTTACCACTGTGATCATTCCAGAATATTTTTATTCAGTTCTCTTGGATCTGACTTCGCTTAATTAATGCAAAATTGTTTCCAATCAGAGGCCATGACCATTATCAATGAATTAAGCGACCAACTTGTTATAACTCTAATGATAACTTTCTATAATCATGCCGTGGTTTTCCACGTTTACGTAATTAGAACAACGTTACAATAATTAGGAATTGAGGTTGCCCTATTTAGATTGGTCTAACAATTTATTATTGTTCTAAACGGAATAGACTCGTTTGGCCTATCAACTTCTTTCAGTCCAAGTATACGTACCTTAGCGCAAGTGTTAGTCGGAGCTCTAAAACATCAGTCTGGTGTGTTTCACCAAAAACCGCATCTTAGTCCGTGTAACTAACCTGAGCGTAGTTTGTGGTGTCATGGACACAACATGATCTACTGAGTTATTAACACAACATACATCATAGTAAGTTCAAATGTATAAAACAAATCATTCCATGTTACCTTGTTATTTGAGCTGGCTCAATTAATGAAAAGGTTTTTATTGATTTCCAATACTTTACAAATATGAATAAACGTTTGATTATTCTACTTAACTCTTTACATTTATTGAAATCGTTCATTAGGTTCTCAGAGTCGCACAGGGTCCTCCTTTCCATTATGCGGGCCACGATCACATAACGTGTCAGTCTTGGTAATTAATGCCAAATGTTAGGCGGAGCTCTGCAATCTCAGTCGGTGTGCCTCAAAGCTCCACCCCAAACCGGACTGCAGTCCGTTACTAACCTGACACAGATATCGGAAACAATGGGTACACATAATGCACTAAAATCAATACTTTCGAGTAAATCAGAACGAAGTCAAACGCAACAACATATTTGTCAAAGTGTATTAAAGACCGTGATTTTGGTTTGGCCCTGCAGTCACAGCCGACTGGCATGTTCATTGCATGCACAACAACAGTCAGGATTAAGGCCAATGAGAGGACTCTGTTGTCGTTAACATCAAATGAACTAGCAGCACATGCTGGGTGCAGTCCAATCCCTGCTCAAATTCTGTTTTTGAGAGTGAAGTTTCGTATTGTATTTTCGTGTCATTGCATTTGAATATGAAAAGGCTGTGGTTCAGGGATGATGTGGCACATTCATTGTATCTCTTTTTAGATTTCAAATGCCTATTTGCTTGATATAGTCTATTTAAAGACTAATCTGCGATGGCACAGTTGCAATTTTAACTGATTTACAAAATTTGATAGATTTAGCTTGAGTTACTTCTTTGGCTAAACGCTCCCATGCAACGTGGAGAGAAAGTGTTCTCCGAGTGGGCGTGATATGCCCCGTGGGCTCAGCTGAGCCACTCAGACACATTAAATCATGCGTTTTCTTGACAAAAATAGTAACAGTCATCACTATCATTCTGTTTATCAGTTTTAGATTTTAATCTTACCGCCTCTTGATTATTTTTGTCGAGTATTTTCGATTTTGTAGCAGTAACAGCAATTGGTCAAACAAAAAGTTTTCTTAGCTTTAACACATTGCATTGCATCACCCCTGTTTCTCCCCATTTTGCTTTTCATAAACAAATGCATTATCAAATCGCATGTTTTTTAATTGTTTCTGAACTTAGATTTTTCATTCTATTGTCTGATCGCTCTCATCGCGCGTTGCACATAGTTAATGAGACAATGGAGACTCATTTAGCTGATTTTATCACATTAGGCTCTCTTCGTCGAGTCTCAGAAAATAGATCGTTTTAGTTTAGTTTCAATCTCTTGTTGCGCGAATGCCGACAAGGAGATATTTAACAATTAATAGCAAGAGTTTTCATTTCTTATCTGCGCTGTTGTTAACCATGTCTGATATGTGGTTATGTCTATTCAATAAATTCACAAACTCGGATTTACGGTCAAACATTCGGGTTTTCCCAAAACATTTCTAAACAAGACAGAATGAATTTGACTTACCACAACAGCTGAAGAAAGAGAAGCTCAAACCTCTTGATGATTTTAGAATCCAATACTTCGCTGAAAAACATGCTGCTCGTTGTTCGAGCACTGCAGCATCACGTCGCCGGGTCACCAAGCTGTAAGACCGCTGAAATCGCTCCAATGGCGGCAGCGAAGAGCGGCGAAGGTATCTGCGCGTTCGGTGTTCTCAGCTGGGCAAAATGGATCTAATTCCAATTGCTCTTTATCTGACTCCATTTTATTATAATTTAGAATTTAGATTAGAATGCCAATTTGGTTATTTGGTCATTCATATTTAATAGTTAGACACACATTTAATTATTCCGTTTAACCCTTTGTGGAAAGTACCCATTCATGATCTCATAGAGATCGTTAATAATTCAGAGTAAGTCAGAATAAATTTAAACATAACGATTTATTAACCAGGTAAGAAACATCGATCAAACTTCAATTCAAAGGATAAAAGCATCAATCAATCATATATAGAAACAATAATTCAAGAATCAAGGATTCCAGAAATCTTTACCTGGTCGTGAAAGACTACACACAAACAGTGTGGGATATCTAGATACAGACTCCTCGAGTTTAGTGTCACTTTCCTTTAAATACCCAGATAATTCAATAGATACCAAATGGTGGTTTACTGTGATTATAATTAGGTTTTGGCCCCTTATTCAGGGGGTCACAAATGGGCAATCAGAATTTGTGTTTGAATGGGTTCTCACCATTTGTGAAGGAGAATACTTATTTACATACAGGAGGTATCCTGAATTAGAGATCTGTGGGGGATCACCTCCTTAACGTCACACAATATTTTCTCAACTTATAGAACTTCTTGGAGGTTTGTATTCTGGTTTGGAGAATGAGACCATTTTACCAGACGCACTGACACGTTTCAAATGATACTAAGCATGCATGGTTACACACTGTACATATTTAGCATTGCATAGGTTCAGAATGGGTTTTCAGTGTGGGAGCAAATGGGCAAAACAGTGGGTGATGGGTAGATTGTGAGTGTGAGATGTGTGTGTCTCAGTATGGTGTGTTTTGGGTGTGGCTGTTATGTATTGAGAAGAGTGTTCAAATGTTGATCCTTAGAAAAAGTCCTTTGTTCCCAGGAAGTCATCGTTTCTCATGCCAGACGCCCTGGCAACTTCCTTACAAGTATAATTGGTATAATTACCCAATTAATAGTGAAGGAGGCTTCTTAAATATTTCAAAGATTTATGATCATGATTTTGAAATATTTACCCCCAGGAATCACAAAACTGCGTTTCAAGCCTGCGTACAACCCCTACACTGAGCCAAGTATGGAGGTCTTCAGCTATCATGAAGGTAAAACTCTCCATATAAAGTGATATGTATGTAATATGAATTTACATTCATTCTTTCAGTAAGTCTTACATAGCATTAAGTCTTTCATAGCCTGCTGTTTAGTAAGTGTAGAATAACTGAAATCAGGTTTAGAGTATAATAATAAATTAAGTATATAATAAATGATTGACCATTGAATTAGGGATGCACAATGTATCGGCCACCATATTAGTATCGGCTGATACTAGGGGTGGGACAAAAATCGATATGCCGATTTATCGCGATATTTCCGGCCTCGAGATGTTATCGAATCTCTGGCTCCAAGTATCGATATTTTATCAGAATATTTAAATTAATTTCTACATTGTGGCTGTTTACCGCTTTGGCTTCCCGGAGTGGCAGTACCCCCAGACTTCCTGTGGTGGCGCTTCACCGAATGTGAATACTGTGTCAAAATCGCGTCTAGTTTGATGCGTGAACATTTTGAATCCATTTGCGCGTCCGCAGCGAATTGGACGCGCGTAGAAATTGAGCATTTGAAGCAAAAGGCGCTCCAGGAGAAAAATTTCATAAAACACCACACTGCCTCTTTTCATTTTCATAAAAAAAAATATTAAGCATTAACAGCCACATAATGGTTCAGCCAACGCACTACCTGGATTATCTTCACTGCAAACAAATATGTTTAAAGTTATGAAACTTCACTTTGCCCACAGTCAAAATGATTTGGTAGACAACAATAGATTCATTAAAAGATCGCCGATTAGATGTACACAAGACAAATTATGTGTCATGTTTAACCACTACACTACGGGGTTAAGGAGCGCTGAGCGCCCGGTGATCGCCTGGATCTCACAACTCCAAAAACGCGAGATTATTATTTTTTTAAATAGGCGCTTTCTTTATAAATGAACTACATATTTTAGCTTTAAACAACATTATCAACTGAAAAACATTAAAACTACATTTAGTGACAAAATATCAGTATTTTTAATTATGCAGGTTTTTTCATCGCGTCACTTTACCACGTGACAGCAGCAAGCAGGCTCCTGATTGGTTAATGTGCTTGGTACTCAAATGTGACCATATTTTATTTTATTTTATAAGGTTTTATACTGGGTGTTTTTTCACATATTTAGTAATGTGTGCATTTTGCAATTTCCAAATATGAAATTTTGCTGCTATGAATAAGTTACAGATTATTTATAATACCTTTCTTTATTATAAATCATTTAGTCACAGAAAACTCTCGTGGCTGTTTGATGGCTTTATATGCACTTACTGTACTTTAATGCTATTTCAAAAAAGATAATTTTTTTTAGATTTAATAATGAAATACATGATCATATGACTTTTTCCATTTACAAAATGATATTGTGATATATCGTGAGTGATTTTCTTGCAATATATCATCTGCCACAGAATCGCTGGTGTCATGATATATCGTTATCGTGGGCAAAATATCGTAATATTATCGTATCGTGTGTTGACCTGTGATTCCCACCCCTGGCTGATACATGTTCATTTTTAATGTTATCTTTATTGGTCCAATGAGAAACTTTTGCCGTTATATTAAAGCCAATAAATAATGGATTATTTCCTTCAGCTGCGCACTGTTTGCCATGATGGTTTTGAATTGCTTGAAATGTGATTGAAATCACTTCAAAAAGGAAAATACAGTTAAGTGCAACATGTGCAGTGCAAGTCTGTAAATATAGGCTTCATATAATTATGAGAGCATCATTATAATTGTGTGCTTGGGGCATGGGTTTAATGGTGAGACTTTTGACAATACATTTAAAATATATTGTTTTTATACATATAATCAACATTTGTAAATTGTAAAAGTAGTTTTATATTTCTCCATCGTTTGATAGTTTGCAATGCTTTATGGGATTGTAGTTCTTTCCCTCACTAAAGCCATTAAAGGATTAGTTCACTTTAAAATGAAAATTATCCCTTGATTTACTTACCCTCTCTGATGAACACAATCTGAGTTATATTAATAAATATCCTGATGTTTCCAAGCTTTATAATGGCTGTGAATGGGGTCCATTGAATTTTAAGCTCAAAAAAGTGCATCTATCATCATAAACATACTCCACACGGCTTCAAGGGTAAATAAAGGCCTTATGAAGCGAATCGATGGGTTTGTGTAAGAAAAATATCCATATTTAACATGTTATAAAGTAATAGTAGTATGTTTATGATGGATGGATGCACTTTTTTGAGCTTCAAACTCAATGGACCCCGTCATTGCCATTATAAGGCTTGGAAGTGTCAGGATATTTATTAATACAACTCAGATTGTGTTCATCAAAAAGAAGAATGTCATAAACACCTAGGATGACTTTAGGGTGTGTAAACTACTCCTTTAAGTACTCAGTACTTGTATTTTTGCCTATTTTCATTCGTTTTGCTTCAAATCAGTTTGTAATGTTGGGATTCACCTCGCAGCTGGTCGGTTCATGGCTTGTAACTCTATGGGGAAAATGAATGGGAAAAACACTCTGGAACCAAGACACTGTTGCCCTCTATAGACGGAAAGCTAACTGTCTGACTCCGCTATCATCATTAACCTTTGTCTCTCTGAATCTCTTAGGTCTGAAGAAGTGGGTGGAGGTGGGTAATTCTGGGGTCTTCAGGCCTGAGATGCTGCTGCCCATGGGTTTGCCCGAGGGGGTGTCAGTAATTGCCTGGGGTCTGTCCTTAGAAAGGTACATCAACCCACACATAAAATTGCATTGGTTGCAAATAAAAATCTCAAGAGTTGCTTGATGGTTTCTTTTTTTTTCCAACCACGTTCAGGCCCACCATGATCAAGTACGGAATCAACAACATCCGAGAGCTTGTGGGCCACAAAGTGAACCTTCAGATGGTGTACGACAGCCCTATATGTCGACTGGACTCTTAAATGACACGCACTCGTCATAAGGCTCAGCATATGGATTCATTTGTGCTCTCTTGACTTCTCTGCATTGTCTGCATCTATTTAAGCCACACCCTGAACTACTTTGCTGCTCGGGCATAAGTTATGAGGATTGTGTTGAACAGGCTGACGTCAAAACTGGGAATAGATTCACGTCTTTACATGAGGAGCGTGACATTGACCGTGTTACAATGTCACTACCCATTATAGAAATCCCTACTGGCTTCCACTTAAATCAAACCATCACTTTTGTTTGTTTGTAGGTTATAATGTCATTTTCCACAGCCTGTTTTTTAATGACTGCTCTGTAAAAACAGCCACCCAGTTTGTTCTCACGAACCAGAATGCAATGTAAACTAATAGTCCTCATACTGTAGAAATATTAAATGAAAAATGTTGCAAATCTCCAATTTGACTTCATTAATTTATTCCAAAAGCACAATTCATTTCTGTGTATGAAATGAAACCGGGGTTTTTGTGCTGCTTTTTTCATGGCTGTAGCATCAGATCCCAGTACACCGTTGTTTATCTTTATTGTGCAGGTGTACGTTTGTAACTGCCGAGCTCGAGAGGTCTGGATAAGGGTCTTGAGTCATTTGTGTAAATCCAATGAAGAGGGCTTAGCTTTCTTCATGCAGAGTAAATCTCCTTGTTGGTTAAATGGGAGAAACCGTTTGATCCCAGTGTTTTCTATGTTTGACCACAGTGGTGGTAGCTCAGTGTTTTAAACAGGATTTGTCGCTTTTTTACTTTTCCATCCACCTGAAAGCAAAAATGCATGTGATATTTAATGAATTATGAGACGCGGGGACCAATGAGATTTCACTGTGTTGTGTAGTCGGGGCTACCCAATGCAGTGCAACAAGTGGTTTTAAACCTTTTTAACACAGAGGCCCCACATCGTCCAACATAATCAATGACTACAAAGATATTTCTTCCACACAAAACAGCTTGCTTTCTAACTTTTTTTTTTACTGTGCTCCTAATTTTGTTCTCCTACAATAGATTTACAGTATTGTTCAAAATAATAGCAGTACAATGTGACTAACCAGAATAATCAAGGTTTTTAGTATATTTTTATTGCTACATGGCAAACAAGTTACCAGTAGGTTCAGTAGATTCTCAGAAAACAAACAAGACCCAGCATTCATGATATGCACGCTCTTAAGGCTGTGCAATTGGGGTATTAGTTGAAAGGGGTGTGTTCAAAAAAATATCAGTGTCTACCTTTGACTGTACAAACTCAAAACTATTTTGTACAAACATTTTTTTTTCTGGGATTTAGCAATCCTGTGAATCACTAAACTAATATTTATTTGTATGACCACAGTTTTTTAAAACTGCTTGACATCTGTGTGGCATGGAGTCAACCAACTTGTGGCACTTCTCAGCTGTTATTCCACTCCATGATTCTTTAACAACATTCCACAATTCATTCACATTTCTTGGTTTTGCATCAGAAACAGCATTTTTGATATCACCCCACAAGTTCTCAATTGGATTAAGGTCTGGAGATTGGGCTGGCCACTCCATAACATTAATTTTGTTGGTTTGGAACCAAGACTTTGCCCGTTTACTAGTGTGTTTTGGGTCATTGTCTTGTTGAAACAAACATTTCAAGGGCATCTCCTCTTCAGCATAGGGCAACATGACCTCTTCAAGTATTTTAACATATGCAAACTGATCCATGATCCCTGGTATGCGATAAATAGGCCCAACACCATAGTAGGAGAAACATGCCCATATCATGATGCTTGCACCTCCATGCTTCACTGTCTTCACTGTGTACTGTGGCTTGAATTCAGAGTTTGGGGTCGTCTCACAAACTGCCTGCTCAGGCCCTTGGACCCAAAAATAACAATTTTACTCTCATCAGTCCACAAAATGTTCCTCCATTTCTCTTTAGGCCAGTTGATGTGTTCTTTGGCAAATTGTTACCTCTTCTGCACATGCCTTTTTTTTAACAGAGGGACTTTGCGGGGGATTCTTGAAAATAGATTAGCTTCACACAGACGTCTTCTAACTGTCAAAGTACTTACAGGTAACTCCAGACTGTCTTTGATCATCATGGAGGTGATCATTGGCTGAGCCTTTGCCATTCTGGTTATTCTTCTATCCATTTTGATGGTTGTCATCCGTTTTCTTCCACGTCTCTCTGGTTTTGCTCTCCATTTTAAGGCATTGGAGATCATTTTAGCTGAACAGGTGCCTATCATTTTTTGCTCCTCTTTATAGGTTTTCCCCTCTCCAATCAACTTTTTAATCAAAGTACGCTGTTCTTCTGAACAATGTCTTGAACGACCCATTTTCCTCAGCTTTCAAATGCATGCTCAACAAGTGTTGGCTTCATCCTTAAATAGGGGCCACCTGATTCACACCTGTTTCTTCACAAAATTGATGAACTCAGTGATTGAATGCCACACTGCTATTTTTTTTAACACACCCCTTTCAACTAATTCAACTAATACCCCAATTGCACAGCCTTAAGAGCGTGCATATCATGAATGCTGGGTCTCATTTGTTTTCTGAGAATCTACTGAACCTACTGGTAACTTGTTTGCCACGTAGCAATAAAAAAATATACTAAAAACCTTGATTATTCTGGTTAGTCACATTGTACTGCTATTATTTTGAACAATACTGTACATGCATCCAAGATAAAAAAAAACCCACTTTGATTTAGTGTCTGAAACGGTTCGATAAAGGATTAAATCTCTCTAAACCCCACAGTCTGTTGTGATTGGTCTACTCTGCTCTGATTGGTCAGATGACTCAGTCTGTTGTGATTGGTCCACTCTGCTCTGATTGGTCAGATGGCTCAGTCTGTTGTGATTGGTCTACTCTGCTCTGATTGGTCAGATGGACCAGTCTGTTGTGATTGGTCTACTCTGCTCTGATTGGTCAGATGACCCAGTCTGTTGTGATTGGTCTACTCTGCTCTGATCGTTCAGATGGCCCAGTCTGTTGTGATTGGTCTACTCTGCTCTGATTGGTCAGATGACCCAGTCTGTTGTGATTGGTCTACTCTGCTCTGATTGGTCAGATGACTCAGTCTGTTGTGATTGGTCCACTCTGCTCTGATTGGTCAGATGGCTCAGTCTGTTGTGATTGGTCTACTCTGCTCTGATTGGTCAGATGGCCCAGTCTGTTGTGATTGGTCTACTCTGCTCTGATTGGTCAGAGGACCCAGTCTGTTGTGATTGATCTACTCTGCTCTGATTGGTCAGATAGACCAGTCTGTTGTGATTGGTCTACTCTGCTCTGATTGGTCAGATGGTTAAGTCCGTTGTGATTGGTCTACTCTGCTCTGATTGGTCAGATAGACCAGTCTGTTGTGATTGGTCTACTCTGCTCTGATTGGTCAGATGGCCCAGTCTGTTGTGATTGGTCTACTCTGCTCTGATTGGTCAGATGGCCCAGTCTGTTGTGATTGGTCTACTCTGCTCTGATTGGTCAGATGGTTCAGTCCGTTGTGATTGGTCTACTCTGCTCTGATTGGTCAGATGGCCCAGTCTGTGATTTGTGTACCACTTACAGTGCGTGTCGTAAATGAAACGACCATTACCAGATCTGAATTCCAGCTCTGGATCTTCCTCAGCACTTGATGATATTACAGTTTTTCTCAATTGCTAAAACACTATTTCTGAAACCTTGCTCCATTTTCTGAAAGCATTAAACACAAAACCTCCTCTTCAAACACTATTCACAAAACCTCTGACTCTTCTTGCAAAATGAAACTTTCGCCTCAAAACAGTTGTACCTGTGTTCAAAATCAAACACTGCTCTCAAATCATAAACAATGTGATCAAAATGATAAACACTATCAAGCAATCAGTAAACAATATACCAAAAAATAGAAAACACATTGTTCAAAACAGTTCTCAGGGAAAAGTAATTTATTAATCTTTAAACAAAGAGTACAAAAAAAATATTGTACAGTATACAGCATACAATGTACTGTAATAAAAACAAATAAAAAAATGATATGTGATGTATATGTGTATATGTGATGATTATTGTGCTTCTTGTCTTTGGGCTGGGTCAGGCCAGAGCACTTCATCGACATCACAAGCAATATTGTCCCTCCTGAGGCAATGGGGGAAGAAGCCTCTTGTGTGCCGTATCCAGCCCTGACATGATTCATCACCTATATCACCACAGGCTAAATCCATGGTTTGCAGCAGATTTACTCTTGTGTAGGGTTGTCTATCATAAACTTTCCATCTCCAAGAGGAGAAAAACTCCTCAATTGGGTTCAGGAAAGGCGAGTATGGAGGGAGGTACAGGTTTATAAACTGCCCATTGATGTTAAACCATTCCCTTACCTGAGCAGCTCGGTGGAAACTGACATTATCCCACACTATCACATTAGGTGGGATTGGGATTCTCATCTAGCTCTTGACCCTGCTGCTCTTGAACATGCTGCTCAAATAAAATATCTCGAAGATTTTCAATAAATCTCAGAAGAAGCTGAGTATTATATGGCCCGAGTGTAACATGGTGATGCAGAACACCATGGTTGCTGATAGCAGCACAGAGAGTGACATTGCCATCTCGTTGACCAGGGACTGGCCCGATGTCCAATTATGTTTCGGCCTCTCCTTCTCCTCTTCCTCTTGCTTGCTCTCCTCCTCTTTCTCTTTCTTGCCCTCCTCCTCGTCGTCCACCTCTCATACGCACTCGTCCTCTTACATTGTTTCTTCTATCCATTTTCAGACTCTCTCCTTCGCACCTTCAACAAACTGTTTGCTCTCTGAACTGGCTTATATTGGTTGTGTCTCATTTGAAACAGGTTAAATCAATTTTGACTGGTTGTCTTCAATCAATGATAATTGTTCTCTATTTGTGTTTGATTGTTGCCACTTGTGTTTACCATTATGGATGACATGTGCATTAGAGAGCAGAATGTGTTTTGAGAATGAAATTGTGTTCAGAGTTTTGATGAAAAGTCTAAGTGAAATCTGCAAATTGTGTTTTATCATGTGAAATGGTTTAAGGTATTGACAACAGACTGCACAATTAGATAAATGAGTTCAGGCAACTGAGAACTTTATTCATCCAATGGGTTTTAGTGTTTTAGCAATCGAGAAAAACTGTAATGTATGATGGCGTTGGTTTTACCATATCAATTTGAGCCAAAGGGTCAAATTAGACATCAGAGAATGTCAGCGAATGAAGACCATATAGGTGGGCATTATGCAAATTACTTACACTGTTACATAGGTTTGTAAAAGGAATTGACTCTTTCCATTAGGAGACAATAACTTTGTCATGTCCTTTAATCTTTCAAACTTTGCAGACCTTTTACATTAACAAACAGCTATATATAATAACAAGTATTTCCATTTCTGCATGAAAGGTAATATCCAAAAGTGCATAATTAATTAACCACTATTTTGTGATTCCAGAATGTTTAAGAACAGCATGTACTGTCTTGTTTAATATAATGAATTAAAATATTTTATTTAAATATATTTATTTGAATTAACTACATTTAATTTCACTAGTTTAAATATATAACTTTTTACATTTCCTGAAGTCCCCCAGGACAGGTTGAGAACCACTAGAGTCAAATTTAAATTGATGTTTCTGCTAAACTTTTTCTCTTGTTTGGATGTTCTCTGCCTTTTCTAAGTGAAATTTTCCCAGCAGCATTGATTCTGTTTTAGTTCAACGTAAAGCAGTATGTTTTAATCTCTAGGAAACACATTTACCTCGTAGTCAAGTTCCATGAACAAACTAAATAAGATTAGTGGCACTAATTCCCTTTATTTCAACGAAACTCTCAGCATCTACGACTTCTGTGCGTCACAAAAATTGCATAAACATAAGTAACTGTTCAAAAGCTCAAAAGAACAGATTTATGTAAAACAAATATTGTGTAACACTATACATGTTTTTGTTGATCAATTTAATGCATCCTTGCTGATGTAAGCTTTAACTTTGATTTGCAGGCTTTGAATTAGCATCCGCTTACACCATGGAAACATGGCTTCTGTAATCTCTTCATTTCCCAGCATCCCGTGTAGTTGGCACACATAATATTATGTAAAAGCACACGTAGAGAGGATGTTGGATGAGGATGAGCCGGTTGTTAAGACTGGACGAAGCTTTGAATCTGAGAGGGAAGCAGTTTGTTCAGAACACTTTTTACCACTAAGAAACAATTTAGATGATTTGAACACAATCCAGTAAATCTGTTGGCCCGCCGATTGCCCTTTGGGGGAGGGGAGGTTGAGGGAATCCTGTGACACTGAAGGATTACATCTTGTTTACTTGCTTAAATGTCGTAACATCTTAAGTGCCCGGGTCAAGATAATCCCATATCGTGTGGAAATAACCTGTCTGAGAACAGTCGCTGCTCCATTTACCACCTGCGTAGATGTCTGATCTTAACATCAGACTGTAGTATTTTCTTTTTTTGTAGTGTTTGTATCTTCAGTATTATTTATGTAGACACTATACAATGAAATATGTATACTTTGAAATAGAAATTAGGCTAGCACAGGGTTAGCACAGATCTTTATTTACAGCATTTGTATCCGTTCATAACAGTATTAGTTCATTTCTTGCCAACAAACCTTGACTGGGTGTAAAGGGGTGGGAATAAAATGTCAGTACACTTTAGCAAAAATGGCATTGTAAGCTTATGGGGGTGTTCACACAGCACGTACTTATGAACACTACAGAATGGGCCAGACTGAACATGAGATGGCATTCACAACCTGTTTTACAATCATAATGTGATATTGTACAAGTGAAATGGGAGAATTGGTGAGAATATTTGTACCATAATGCAAGTATGCTAATACATAGCTAATAGGCTATAAGTTTTAGGAAACATGCTACTTTCACACACTGCGTTCCGTGTCTGAATGTCTGATTTTGTTTTTCCAATGTACCCAATAGTATTTCGGCACTCCAGGTTGCCATTTGGCAGAAAACAATGTATTGTAGCCATGGAAGCCAGCAAATGAAATGGGTCAGAGGTGGCAGATTCTAACCGACCTAAAAAGCCTTGGAATCCATCTAAAACTCTATGAACGGGAACATATTAAAATGCGGATAAATCAATTGATCAACTTGTCAATTGCGCTCGCTCCTGTTGCGTGCCCTCAATCTGGCAACCCACGTGAGTTTCTGTCAATAATACATACTGTACCTTTAACCTTACACATTAGTGATGCATTCCTGTAGCTTAAACAGTAGAGTATAGTGCTAACAGCATGGTCATGGGTTCGATTCCCAGGGACTGCATGAGCTACTAACAGAAAATGTGTTCCTCTACTGCAATACAATAAGTCACTTTGGATAAAAGTGCTGCCAAATGCATAAATGTAAATGTTGGCAGATTAGGAAAGTTCTAAAAGAGAAGGTTTTTACATTTTGATGATAAACAATATTATTTGCTGTGGAAAAACAGACCCTGATTTGTGACAAAATTAGACGAGGAATGTTTTTTATTAGACAATATTTAAGAAAGTGCAGAAACAATGAATGTGAAAAGAATGTTTCCTGTGTGAACAACCCCATGTGGTCTCCAAAATGCACGCTAACAAAACCAAATGTTCAAAGACTCTAGTGCCTCTGTAAAATGGTGAATCCATTGATTCAATATCAGCTTGACATCTAGATCCACTGTTCACATTCAGATGAATCAAAGATTCTCAATCATCCATCAAGCTTCTCGACCCTTTCAAGGGCATTTGGTGTTGCTTTAGGCCTCTGTACAAATAATGTTCCCTTTTTATCCTTCGCCCCGCTCATCTCTGATTTCCAAGAGACTGTATCCCGTAAAGGGATGGCCCTGACACCGAAGTGTGTTTTTGGGTTTATTTGTGCTGGCATGAGAAGTCCAGACTTGAGTTATGTCATTAATACCAACTGAGAATATAATGCTGAGTCATTCTGAGCTTAAATCCTGGTGCTTGTTTTTTTTTTTTTTTTTATTTCTTCTTTTTTTATATATAATCCTTCTTTTGGGGATGGGTTGTAATGATGTTCAACAGCGCTCATAACAGAGCTTCCGCAAATCGTCTTACACAACAGGAAAAAGTAATATGACTCATGCAATCCATCCCTTTGTATTTCCAAGTGATCCTTTGGAGTCCAAAAACTCTGAACGAGGCTTCCAATGAAGTCGATCCTATAGCTCAAGCATGTTTCTAGCGATGCCAAGGTTATGGGTTTGATTCCCAGGGAAAGCACAGACTGGTAGGACGTGCAGCTTGAATGCATGATTGTAAATGTTATCGGATTCATAATATCATGTCGGTTTTGAAAAGTCATATATCAGAATTGCAATAAAAGAACATTTACATTGTCTTTTTTTGGTGTCCAACTCTTGTCCTTTAATGTTCCTGGTTCACCTTTCACACCTTTCTCAGACGTCCCGTGGGATGGTAGATGTCTGCCCGGGACTGTTGGGCATTGATATGCTGTTGTTGGAGCTGGATGTGGGGAAGAATGAGGGGATGTAGGGGATAGTGGACAGCAGCAGAGGACTCAACTGGGGACTGTTGTCCGATGGTAAGGGGATCACCACATCATCCTGGTCCCACACGTGGAAGGCGTTGGCATGGGACATAGACAGAGCCGGGGGCAGACGAGTGGGTCTGATACTTGATATGTCGTCTTTTTCAGCATCATCTTCGTTTGGGCCAAGCACACAGTCTAATGAGACACAAGGAAATGAAAGTGATGAGAACAATTTTGATTAAAACTTTACAATGAGGATCCATTTATTAAAATTAGTTTACACATTAGATCAAATGAACTTACATTAATAAATGTTGTAGACGCATTGTTTATTGTTAGTTCATTTTAACATTTACTAATACATTTTTCAATTTGTATGTTAACAGTTCATACACTGTGAACTAACATGAATAAACAACTGCATGTTTATTAACTATTACTAATAAAGATTTAAATGATGTTAGAAATATATTGCTCATTGTTACATTATGTTAACTAATGTTAACAAATGAGACCTTATTGTAAAATGTTACCATTTATATTATGGTAGAAAACTTAAAGCAGGAGGATAAAACATTGACTTTAGTTGACGTATGGGTATTGTGCCAAAATGTTACTTTATTAAAAGTCCAAATATCCCACCAAAACCATTCCTGAGTGAAAGTTTCTATTTTAAAAGTAACAGTAAAGTTATTATTTCTGCATGCGCTTTAAAGATTTGAATAAGAAGAAAACTGTCAAGTGGAATAGAAATGTTCTTATTAAAATAATTTGGATGCACAAATTGCACAAATCAACCTATTTATTCATATTTTTCTCTATGTCTGATCAAGAGTATACTGAAACCAATATCCTGAATGTATTAATTTAATTGGCCTAAATAAAAGTTTATTATAAATGAGTAATGATTTTTTTTTTTTACTCAGTAAGACAATCTTATTACATAATATAATGTATTGTACTTTATACTCATGGCTCAAACTTGTTTGTATTAAGTTCTTGCATTTTAAGGTTAAAATGTAATTTATTTATTTATTTTTACACTTTGAGGACCCTATACTGCGACAGTACCGTGGTGCAATGATTGTATCGTGACATGAAACAATGTGATTTTTTATATATACATTGTAATGATGTAAGTGCTTTTCTAGTTCTAGAGCATTGGGATTTATGTAAGGGCATAAAATCCTCGCTACAAAAACATGCTTTTGATCCCTGTACCATAGTATACAGGGATAGCAATAGAGGGAAATACCCTGGCACTTTAATCTATAGGCTACCATGGTATTTTAAAATAAAGCATTGCCATTGTACAAAATACATTATAGCATGCACCATGTATAATAGCAACATGGTACTTTTTTGATACTTTTTTATCTTATTACAGAGGTTTTTCTTCTAAAGCGAATAGTAGTATAGGCTACACTAACAGAAAAGTGCTATTGGAGTAATTTGACATTAGGACTTTCATAATGGCAGTGCTATGACTTTTGTGACAGCCTGAATCATTAAGCATACGACTTTACTAAGTTTTAGGGTTAAGGCTCGAACAGCTTACAGCACAAGGTCATCATAAATCATTCCTTACCCACTACATCATTTGCGAGGTCTTTGATTAGATGTCCCACTATGGCATAGGCCACTGCAACAATCACCAGCGCGGCCATTAGCAGGTACAAAACCCCCTTTGGTAAGGGAATAAGGTCCCGGGTCACTGGTTTGTAGTCTTTGAACATCGGGTCCTCGTTTGGAAAGGAGTGTTGAAAAGCATGCCCAGTCTTATCCGTTAAGTTCAAACTTGATACGTTGAGAGAATTCATCACCAGCCTTTCATTCGACAAATAATCAAATATTTGATGTTTTTTTCACGAACTTGTCGCCAATGAATGGTGTTTTGATTTCTGATAAAAAAGCTTTTCGCTTTACAATAATCTGGAAAAGTGAAATAATTTTGAGTCAAGATTATGGAAAGAGAATTATGCATACTATAATTCTTCTGTTTATTTACACTTCAGCATCCAAAACAGTTTAATAACTTGGTCACTATCATTTAATAGCCTATTGAAGGTGTCCTCACCTTCATTGTTGAAGTCGAGTTTCTTTTATTTCGAGGTTCATTTAGTTTGAAGTTTCCTTCATTCTTCGTTGCGTTTGCATCTTCGTTTCTGAGGGCATCACACAGACTAAATAGACAAGTCCTAAGATTCAGATAGGCGTGCTGCGCATGCGCGCCTGAGCGCTGTCCGCGGTGCTAAAGGCTCCACGCGACTCTCAGTTGACGCCAACGTTAGCAATCAACCAGGAAAATTTCCAAGACCGCCCACTTTCCACTCGCTTTGGATCATTGGATAGAGGTAACTTAGATAAATTCCTTTCATCCTGCCTCCAAGAGCTTGATAATGCCGGCACTGGTCCCGTCCCAAGTCCTTTAATTCGATTGTCCTTCAATTAAGTTGGGGATTCCGCGAACATGGTGATCCCTCTGAAAAGACCTGTTTTCCAAATTACACGCGTTGAATCCAGTTGATCAGACTAATCTTGGCTCTGTTTTGGGCGAAAATAAATGATTTTTTGCATGACAACACTTTAGCACGACATGGTTTTATTCAATTTAAATAATATAAAATAAAAAATATATACAGCGATTTTCACAAAGCATGTTGATCCAAAACAGCAACCAAATTATCTTAAATAATCCAAATAGTTTTTTGGCGACCCTGAATATATATATATATATTTTAAGCACAACATTTAAGTGTTTGTTATTTAGGTTATGAACAACTATATAAAGAGTGATTCGTTGCTTTGTCAATGATCCGTCAGAAACTGATCCTAACGGAAAGCGCTCGAGCAAGTGGTCTCTGTTGCTATGGTTACCACTTTACGCGACAAGCGTTTGTCGCAGTTATATTAATACACACTGACAATGATATACTAATGTTTTGTTTTGGAGAAAATTATCACCTTTACTTGTAGTGAATACACAATAGAGTACAGCAAGTCAGCCAACTTTTTATAAACATAAACTGGCATTGACCATGGAAAGATTGCACCCTGTAGGCCTATGACATTGAAAGTTTGTTGTTTTGTTTTTCCTCTACAGTCGATATACAGTAGAGCAAATCATTCGTTATGCATAATAGGATAATTACAAACTTATATTTTAATTTTTTTTTTTGACAGCCAGTTTGCTACTATATTTTTATTGCACGTTGTACTTTGTAAGTGATCCAACCTTTTTTTTATCGACATGGCCAGACAATAAATGAGTAAAAAATCCTCTAAACTATTCATTGAAATATATAATTATAGAGATTATTAAGCAACAGTTTAGTTATGCAACAATAAAGCATTGCATTAAACACCAGCAACATGTTATATCAATATAAACTGAGTATAGATACCACTTGGCACTTGTTGCTCTTGTGTGGTTCAAAGAAAATTGCAAAAATATGTATATTTTCTTTACATAAGCTGACAAATTGTAATGCATGTTTACAATAAATATTTAAAGTCCATAAAATAGACATTTTCTCCGAAAATTATGTCATTATTTACTCATCCTCAAGTTGTTCCAAACCCGTATGAATTTCTTTCTTTTTTTCATAGTTTTTTTTGGTCCACAATATGGAATGGGATCCATCAACTGTTTGGTTTAAGTAATAAAACAACACTTTTTGGAAAATTGGAATTAAAAAAATTCTTTAGAAAGTTGTCACAATATTCTCAAATAAATTTTAAGCTACAGCTAAACAGTATTCCTCTTACATAACCATTTGAGCTTGAGCAGGATTTGTTGATTTCATAATGGCCCTCTTCAAAATCAGCATGGCTTGACATGATGAAGTGACAAAATCAGTGATGGCTTATCACACAGGGGTCAGAGGGGACCAGGTACAGTGTGTCGTAGTCTCAATGAATCTAGCTCACTAGCTTGACCCTCGCAAGAAATCATAAGAATAGTTGTCCAACATTTTTTTAATAGTAAGTTACCTGGTTGCCTCAAAATTTCGAGTTCATTGAGATAAAAATGTTGAGTTAATACAATGAACATTTTTCAGACTCGTCATCCCTTTATTCAAATATTATGTTTTCATGTTTTATCACAACATTCTTTTCTTTTTTTTATGTGGTTCAGATACAATAATATTTTGAATTTCTATTTATTAAACCAATTTCCTTCATTGTATTAACTCAAATTTTTTATTTAAATGAATTTTAAGGCAACCAGGTTACTTGCTTTTTTAAGTTTAAGCATCAATATTTTTTTACAGCGAAGAGTGCTTATGGCAGGTGTACAAAGAGTTTTTATACAAATATACAAAGAGTTAAACAGTAAAGAAACAGTAAAGGTCTGATGTTGCATGGAATGGAACAAATGTGATATCAGGAAATTATTCAGAAAAAAATCAGAGCCAATAATATGATTCATGTGGTTCTTTTTGAGACCTGCGCTATAGTTGTCACACATTTTACTCTATTTATAGGTTTATTTTTGAATTTTACAACTATAAACTCATATATACACTACCATTTAAAAGTTTTAGATTGAAAAGATTGTTTTTGTAGGAAGTCTCTTCTGCTCACCATGGCTGCATTTATTTGATCCAGAATACAGCAAAAACAGTTATATTATGATATATATCTTTTTACAATTTAAAACAACTGTTTTCTATTGTAATATGTTGTAAAATGTAATTTATTCCTGTGAACAAAGCTGAGTTGTCAGCATCATTATTACTCCAGTCTTCAGTGTCACATGATCCTTCAGAAATCATTCTCATATGATGATTTGATGATCAAGAAACATTTATGATTATCGTCAGTGTTGAAAACAGTTGTGTATAATTTTTTTCATCATTTTTTTCAGGAATCTTTGATGAAAACAAAAAACAAACAACAGCATTTATTTGAAACAGAAATCTTTTGTAACATTATAAATGTCTGTATTGTCACTTTTGATAAATTTAATACATCCTTGCTGAAAGTAATTTATATTAAAAAAATATGTACTGACCGCAAACTTTTGAACAATATGTTACAAAAGCTTTCTATTTCAGATAAATCCTGAAAAACATTGGTTATGTTTCTTGATCATCAAATCATCATATGATAATGATTTCTGAAGGATCATGTGACACTGAAGACTGGAGGAATGATGCTGAAAATTCAACTTTGACATCACAGGAATAAATTACATTTTACAACATATTCACATAGAAAACAGTTATTTTATATTGTAAAAAAATATCATAATGTTACTGTTTTTGCTGTATTTTTGATCAGCCTTGGTGAGCATAAGAGACTTCTTTTAAACTGATCGTACAGATCTAAAACTTTTTGAATGGTATATGGGAAAAATTGTGAAGAGAACCTGGGCAGTCATGATATTTAGTGCAAAACACAGATGAATATGAACTTTCTGCAATAATGTGTTTATATGTGTTTATGTCAGATATATTGTCTAAAGAGATTGACATCATGCTTTCACGACATCCTGTTCTCTTCTCTGCATCCCGCACTGTTTTCTATTTTTGGATGAGCTTTTAAATGAAATCTGGCACCTGGTTTGACTTTGAACATTTGTCCACCTATTTTCTGTTTGTTTATTTATTTATTTATTTATTTATTTATTTATTTATTTATTTATTTATTTATTTATTTATTTATTTATTTATTTATTTATTTATTTTTGTGTCCCTGCTAGAAGTCAGTGTCCTGGAAATATTCTGCATTATGTGATTCTGCAACTTGTACATTTAATATCTCAAAAACAATCAAATACAACAGAGGAAATAGGTACTCTAAAAAAATACGGGGCTGTTTTAACCCATTGGGTCAAATACCAACAATCTTTGTGTTTAAAATGTTATATAAAAATGTAAACCAGCGGTTGGGTATGTCCATATTTGACCCAAACATGCATTTTTAGAGTGTGACATATTTAGTTGTTCACATGTAAAACAACAACAACAACAACAACAACTTTTTTAGCCTTTAATTATAACTGTTAAACTGTATTTTAATTAACTAACTTTGACAAAGGCTAATAAATGCTGAATATATTGCTCATAGTTCATAACAAATGCATTAACAGATATTATTGTTCAACTTTAAAAAAAAAAAAGTAGGCTTTTTTATTTTTTATTTCAAATCATTGTGCAAATGTTGATCTTTGCTCCTGGTTGTCCCAGCTGGCTCAGCAGCAGCAGGGATTATCTGTGTTCATCTCATTAATACAGTCCATTATGTTCTGAACCAGTGGGGCCGGGCCTGAATGCATCTCCATTTACAGATTAATGGTTGCTCCTCAGATGCTGACCTGAGAATGTACCTAAAATTAACATAAAAAATAAATCTAATTCAAAATATTAACAAAATCGATGTGTGTTTTATTTTTTTGTGTGTGTTAAAAAAAAGTTAATGAAAGTGTCGTTTTCCCATAGAATCTCACGGCGCGTGCAGGTCACGTGCATGAGTGCGCGTTGTGGATTTTTAAACAACTCCGATAAAACGACCAAATTACCTCTTTATTGTTACTTTGTTACTTTGACGGTTGAAAACCACCCCACAGACACGTTATTCGACGCTGACACATTAAAAGTATGTAAGTTTAAATCATTCAAATGTGTTTTAAGCAACGAGCTAACGTTAGTTACAATATGAGAATTTAACATGCTAATATGAACGCGAAGTGTAAAACTGTAAATTTAACCTCATTTTAGAGGTGAAATTATGTATTGTTTACGAACCATATGAATTACTTGTACTATAGAAGACTGGTGTTATTCTTTGACGTCTTTGGAGTACAATACCAAGTTTATTTTAAAAGTACGTTAACTTATATCTGATACAATCACCGCATTATTGTACGACAGTACGTGTTTGTATGAGGACGCTGGTTAGATATCATGTTAACATATATTCATACTCCATCTAGTATGCTAATGTGTACATAATATGTTTTTCAGGTCATGGCTCAGCTTTTTTTCGGAAATTCAGGCTCCATGATATTGCAGTCAACACCCAAATCAAGTCATCACCATGCATCAGCAAAGGTATATCTGACATACAGTATGTGGTCAAATGTCTGATAATTTTCAAGTATAATGCTAAAGTGAATCCTTTCTGTGCAGGGGCCAGATGATGGTCTGAACTCAACAGGTGAAACTTTGTCATTTGTTACCATGAATGACAGCTCTGAGCACCAAAGGTGAGCCAGTAATTGAAAACATATTATTTTATAATACTCATACTATTGTTGATTATATGTATAGTAACTGTACCTATTTGTCGCCCTGTGACAGCGAGGACTCTGGTATCGGTGTTTCAAATGGCTCAACTAGATGTTCACCCATCAACAGTACCGTGGAAGATGTTGCCATTTTATCTCCCACAAGTTCACGTATAGATGAGGTTGGAAAGAAAGCACAGGACCTTATTGAGAGAATCAATGAGAGAAGGGCCATGGACCAACATGTGATGAACAGCTTTGAGGAAAAGCTCATTAAAAAGGTACCCATCACTACAACAGACGTAGTGTTGTTTGGCCAGACCTTCAGGCTGACTCCATTGCAGCTTTCATTCCAAGGACCGCCCAAGAGGCCACCTGACTGATATGTAAAGCAACCAGTCACAGTTTGTTTTGTTCAGCGTCATGTTCCTGCAATAACAAACCGGCGTGCAACCAATAAGTTCACTCAAGAACCTTGTGCAAATGTACTGCAACCATGGTGCATCACTCTCTGAAAATGTTGAAAACCCAGCGTTTAGTTGATTCTGATAAGCGCTCAATGTCACAGTTGTAAATAGACTTCCATGAGGGGGTTTGGCATCACAGCGGCTTTGTTTTCAGGCGGACCATTAAAGGTGCTGTATGTAAGAAGGACAGCTAGTGGTTGAAATGGATACTGCAGTCCAAATTCAAAATATTGTTTTCTCCGCCCCCTCCTTCTCAGCCTTGATGCTCGTGCGAGTTGCCTGTTTGAGGACACACAACAGGAACGAGCACAATTGACATTGAAAGGCGAGGAGACTTAGGGCCCGATCACACAGAACCCGTTTTTGCGCGTTATCCATTAAATTCAGGAACACTAAATTAATGTCTTCATCAAAAGATTGGGTGATTTATGAAGCTGGCATGTCATACCTATTTGGGGGTCAGGGGAGCAGCATGTATTTTGATGAGAAAATGACACCTCTGGCCATTGATTCTGTTCATTTCCGGGTCGTTTATGAGTCACAGATACTGTACGGACAATCTGACCAAATACAACTCAGTTTTTATATATATCTTGCTCTGTCCAGCAGCAAAAGTGATTCTATATAGGCTATACTGGGTTAACGCCATGCATTTCCATTGTGGGGGAATTAACTGTTTTCCCACACGCTGACTCTGCCCCCAAACCACACCCCCCAGCTATTACACAACAACGACCAAATCTATTTTTAGCCCCGTTAATTTATCTCCAAATCTCAGGTGTAAATGATCAATTGGACCCTCCTCTACAAAACAGTGAATTACTCAGTAAATATACATTTATGATATTTAATATTTTGGCTTTTTTTCTACGTTTATATATTTCTTTCTCCAGAAAAAAAAAAGATCAACATTAAAAATTGTAGCCGGGGACCTCTGGTTGAGTTGACACAGAATGACCCTATAAATGATTGTGTAACAAGTCTCAGTAACAACTGGCTGAGCAAAATGTATGCAAAATCAGAAATGCAGACTGAACATTTAAATGTAGAGGTAAAAAGTATTTAAGTGAATTGTAATTTAATTGCGATGTGAATGCGTGATGTGTGTGTCCGTGCAGGTGAGTGAGATGTGTCAGCGGGTGAAGGAGCAGATGTTTGAGCATTATGAGCAGCACAGTCAGGGCATGGAGGCCAGCATCGCTGAGCTGTCGGAGGTGCTCGAGAGAAGCAGTCAGCTGAGTATGGAGCTACAGGGAGCCAGTCAAACCCTGGACGCCATCAATAAAGGGCTGCTGCCCAACACAGAGCAGTAGATACACAACCAAACAGTAACATAATATGGGGCAGAGTACACTTATATGATTTTATGTTACTTATGGTACACACACATAACAGGCAGTCTGGTTTACTTACAGTAATTTAACTTAAGCTTAAGGAGTAACTGTTCAAATGTGAATTTAAAAAAAAATTGTTTGTTAAAGAAAGATAAAATGCAGATGGATATGCTAATCTGACTTGTATTTATGTGTATTTAAATGTTGGTTTCATTCCTTCTAAAGTGCAATAGTGGTTTTGGTAACCACACCATTGGTGTTTCAATAACTTAAGGTTTGAGATTTGAAGGATTAAGGCTTTTCTCCTCCAGAATGAGTTACTGAAAACTCATTTCATTTGTTGCCAATTCTCTTTATGGCTTTCTCAGTACAAATAAGCAGCTCTAAATAAATATAGATGTCAAGATGCAACACCATTACAAAATGAGTATTTCATAACAGACCATCTGTGTAATGAAAACCAAAAGGGAAACGCTGTAAGATTGCACATTTTATTCACTTGCATTAAATATACTTGTTTCAAAACAGCCTAACACTGAGCTTTTTCTATATGTACAAACAAAACCATGCACTTTTTCATCTTTGGTGCATTTCTTTACAAATCTACTTAAGAAACCTGCAGTCAAAGCTTCATTCAAAGTGATCTAGTTAGAACATAGAAAAATAGATCTCTGACAAAGACTACATTGAGTACAGACATTCAAATATCACATATATTACCTGAAATACTGCTAACATGTGAGGTTTTAAAAACCAGATTCAGAGAATATTAAATGTATTAAAGATTTCAAGCAAGTTGTAATGGTAAATGATACAAACTCTACAAGCGTTCTGAAACTGAATTGGTAATAGGTCAAAGGCAGCAGATGACAGAGTACATGATGTGTACAGTAGGGAGATGGCAGCTCATTTGTCCACTGTGAAGGACTGCAGTCCAGTGATGGCTCTGCCCAGGATCAGGGCATGGATGTCATGGGTACCTACGAAAGACAACAGTAATCAATGTTGTGTCTGGGAAAAAGCTACTCAATAGCCTTTAATCAATATGTTGATATGTAAATCTGAACTAGCTCATTATTAAATCAGGTTTTATATCAAGTTTTTCCTCCAGTTTTGAGATCAAAATATTAAGCATAAGTGGCCAGGTGACACTTAATAAGTTAAACTGAACAAGAAAACATGCTCACATGAAGAGCTAATTCACAGCCATAAAGCTACATGTGCAATCCGGTTATGCTTTTGCAAGTTTTACTTCATAAAACCACTTTTCTTTCGCTTCGCCTCTCTATTAATGTGCTTGGACACAGAGATCTGTGAACAGCCTCTTTTGCAATGACCTTTTGTGTCTTGCCCTCCTTGTGCAAGGTGTCAGTGGTCATCTTTTGGAAAAAGTCAGCAAGTCAAGTCAGCAGTCTTCCCCATGATGGTGTAGCCTACAGAACTAGACTGAGAGACCATTTAAAGGCCTTTGCAGGTGTTTTGAGTTAATTAGTCCATTTGAGTGTGGCACCAGGTGTCTTCAATATTTAACCTTTTCACAATATTCAAATTTTCTGAGACACTGAATTTGGGATTTTCCTTAGTTGTCAGTTATAATCATCAAAATTAAAAGAAATAAACAAATGAAATATATTAGTCTGTGTGTAATGAATTAAAATAATATACAAGTTTCACTTTTTGAATGGAATAAGTGAAATATATCAACTTTTTGATGAAATTCTAATTATATGACCAGCACCTGTATAGTCGTGATATGACGTCACGCCCTGAAGCATTTTTAGAATTTTTTATAAACATGAATTCAACATATAATAAATAGTACCACACTCAAAATGGAAAACAATATACAATCTACTCGACTTTACTGCAAAAATATAGTTATATATTCGGCCAAGAGATCACACTGTGATCAATCTTCTACTGGTCACACGTCTTCATGTGGTGTGAATTTGCAACTCACAGTTCACCAAACAAACATTTTAATGGAAGTCGATGGAATGAAAAACGCATTGTGAGCGCCCCTTAAGAAAAAAACATGTTTTGAATAGGTTTGTTCCTGTTCAAGGCAACCAACACCTGGATGTAGTATAAAAGTGCTTTAATGCAAGCTTTCCAATGTCCTCTAAAAATATCTAACTTGCTTTGTAATCCTGATCACTTTCCTAAAAGCTCAAAGCATTACAAAACTCTCGTCTGTGCAGTGATCATGCAGCAACAGGAAGTTTAAATCAGGGATTACAAATGGGTTTCTCTGTAATGCCTGATCTCATCACTTTATTCACATCTCCTTTACTCTGACCTTCATAAGTGTTGACGGATTCCAGGTTCAGGACGTGACGAATGACATGATACTCGTCTGCGATTCCGTTTCCTCCCAGCATGTCTCGGGCCTGTCTAGCAATATCCAGGGCTTTACCGCAGGAGTTCCTCTTCAGCATAGATATCATCTCTGGAGCCGCTCTTTGAATGTAGTTCAGAGAGTAAAGACGTTAGCTTAAATATGATCAGTTAGACATTAGTATACAGAAATACATTACATTTCTATTCATTTGCTTGCATATTAACATAGTTATTTCCATAAAGGTTTTACATTCTCAGTGAAATTGTATGTTTCTGAGTAAAGTTCTGTTTAGTCACAGTTTTAAAAATCCTCTGATAAGTTTTTCATGACCCTGTAAAATGTGTAAATTCTTTCTGTTCCATTCTTGATCCCTGCATCCTCACAAAAATGCTTAGGATTAAATGCCAAGGATTAAATGCTAAGGATTTTAGGATTTAAAAATCCTAAAAACAAGAGCAGCGTAAAGATGGACATCACTTTTTCTCATCTATCAGTCGGCCTAGCTGCAGACATGACTGCAGGCCGATGGTGATCTCGGTCAACATGTCTGCCATCTTCTTCTGGATCAGCTGGTTTCTGGCTAGAGGAACTCCAAACTGGATTCTAAAGAGAACATTACAGATTGTTACATTCTGAAAAACAACATCTGCAAGATCCAGCTGGAAATGAACTATAAGGAGAGCCAATCTTGGCAAGCAAGCAATAAACTGGAACCAAGCAAATGTACTTACATTAACAGTTACAGTTTAAAATCCTTCCACACTTTCCTCATAATCCAGTCCCTCATTAATGAGAATAGATTGCCAATGTGTTCTGACCTGTCCAGCGTGTACTGACGTGCAGCGTGGAAACAAAACTCTGCAGCTCCCAGAGCTCCCCAAGCGATGCCATAGCGAGCGTTGTTCAGACACCCGAATGGACCCTGGAGAACAAGCAAGAAAATCATGGCTATATTCACTAACACTTATAACAAAAAATATATTGTGCATTGAAGAGGGGATCAGTAGTTTAGAACTGACACAAGGGCTGATTATAATTTCCATTAATTAGCTAATGAATCTCAAAATGGCCAACAATGCAACTGGCTTGAGCGATATATATATATATATATTTTTTTTAATATACTTTTATATATACTTTTAAATCTTTTTTTACTTTGTTGTACTGGGAAATTGACAAAAATAAGGTTTCTAATAACTAAAATGACTAAAGCTCTTGATTCTTTTAAAGTCACAATGAAATCAAAAGTCTACTCTTGTTTTGTTTTTTGTTTTTTTTAATGGAATATTGCAGTATTTATTATAAATGATTTATTTGTGAACATTTACTTGTAATCTTTAATCAAAATAACTTCCCCTCTTGCAGCTCATCTCTTCTCTTCTCTGATGATGTATTTACTGGCGCAAGGGTGGGATCAACCTGACACTCACATGAGATCAACCAGTAGCAAACCACAACGATCCAATCAATCCCCCATGAACAAAATCAAGCCCAGCCCTGTATTTATTCTTGCTTGAGAAGCCGTTTCACTCGGATATGCGTCACAATCGGGAAACAAAAACTATCACAACTTGTGTTTTTATGCCAATTTCAAGCCAGTGCTGCATCATTTTGTAAAAGACCCTACATCTTGCACTAACTTCATTTCTATGCATACTAATTATAAAGTAAAGGCAATAATGCCTGAGGCAGTGTTTCTTGTCAGTGTCTCTCACCGCCAGTCCTGAAACTTTGGGCAGCAGGTTTTCCTCTGGCACTTCCACCTCATCCATGATGATCATGCCGGTGGCTGAAGCCCGTAGAGAAAACTTGCCCTCGATCTTCGGGGTGGAAAGACCATTCATGCCACGCTCCAGGATGAAACCTCGCACCTTCCCGTCTTCGCATTTGGCCCAAACCACACAGATATCAGCCATGGGTGAGTTCGTAATCCTGTGCGAGAGATGGGGGCAAATGTAAGATGATAGAAGAGACTGCCATTTCTGTTGTCCATAATATAGATAATTTTACAAAATGTGTAAACAATAGAGTACTGCAGGAAAAAGTCCTAAAACCTGGAAACAAGCATTTTCGCACTTCTAGTTCTATCGTCCGGAAATCAATGCTTTTTTTGTCAAATTTATACTGTGAGTTCATCATGAATCCATTTTCCAAACTGTGTTTTTGTCTTATCCTGAATCCCTACGATACACCTATAAGTGTTTACATTCAGACTAATTTAGTACGGTTCAGATCGCACTGCTGTGGAGGAGCACAGTCCCTGCGTGAGAGAAACAGAGAGAAATAGCTCCGGCTACAATGTCCTTCAGCAAGACTCATGCAGTTCTGTTTATTAACCGCTAAAGCGCAAAAAGTTACAGACTGCAGCTTTGACAAGTGGCCAAATTAATCATCATCACACTGAACAGGACTCATCTTCTCACTAGTCCACCACCTTTACAGCTTTGTAATCTAACTCAAACTTTCCAACTTGAAGATTTTAAATAAAGTTGTTGGAAACTTGGTGGTGGTGAAGTTAAAGTCATATGACTGTGGTCTAGTTCATTGACAGTCAAATTTTAGATCTTTACTCAGGAAAAACTACTATTCTATTGGGTTTTAGTCAAGGGAACTAGGGTGATGCAAACTCCTGGGATGGCCTACAAAAATACATCATAACTGCGGCATTCTAACACTGGCAGCAACCGTCCATTAAAGGAGTAGTTCACTTCAGAATTGAAATGTCCTGATAATTTACTCACCCCTACATCATCAAAAATATTCATGTCTTTCTTTTTTTCAGTCGAAAAGAAATGAGATTTTTTGAGGAAAACATTCCAGGATTTTTCTCCATATTGTGGACTTCAATGGGGTACAACAGGTTGATTCCAGTTTCAATGCAGCTTCCAAAGAATAAGAGTCTTATCTGCGAAACGATAGGCCATTTTCTTAAAAATGTATATACTTTTTAACCACAAATGTTTGTCTTGCACTGCTCTGCGATGCTCCACGCATTACTTAATCACATTGGAAAGGTCATGCGTGACGTATGACCTTTCCAATGTGATTAAGTAATGAGTGGAGCATCGCAGGGCAGTGCAAGACAAACATATGTGGTTAAAAAGTAAATCCTGGAATGTTTTCCTCAAAAACTGAATTTTTCTTTGACTGAAGAAAAAAAAGACATGAACATATTGGATGATATGGGGGTGAGTAAATTATCAGGGAAATTTCATTCTGAAGTGAACTACTCCCTCCTTTAATTGAATGAAGACCTTAAAAAAAAGGCTTATGGCACCACCATGTGGACACAGACTGTTACTTGTAACCTTATTTTGTACAGATGGATTGTGATTTCTTCCAAGCATGTGTAAACTCTACTGTTGCTCTTAACCTGCTTTATATATACGAGAGGCGCAGGACCCACCAGGTCTTGGAGCCAGTGAGGGTGAAGGTGCGATTGGACGGGTTGTACTTGGCCCTGGTCTCCATACTGCCTGGGTCACTGCCGTGGTTTGGCTCCGTCAGTCCAAAACAACCTAAAATTTCTCCTCGTGCTGCACGACACATAGACGATATGATGTCTGCATAGTTATGAACTTAAGTGGGTGAATCTTATGAGCAATATTTCAGCCCAAAATCAAAAGATAAGGAATGTCAACCATTACGATTTTTTGCATTGTGACACATTTTCTCAATCGTTCAGTCTTACCCAGTTTGGGCAGGTATTTCTGCTTCTGTTCCTCTGTGCCGTAAGCATTGATGGGGTGCATGACCAGCGAGGACTGCACACTCATGGCCGACCGATAGCCACTGTCCACCCGCTCCACCTCGCGAGCGATGAGACCGTACGCCACGTAACTTGTGCCAGCACAGCCGTAACCTTGATAGGATGAATTTTATTGATATTAGTTAACTACATTAGTTAACATGAACTACCAATAAACATTGCTTCAACAGCATTTAGTGCATCTACATAAGTTAATGTTAAGCTCAATGTTTACATTTTTAAGATGGAAAGTTGTATCTACTACCATTGTTAATTGACTGTGAACTAAAATGAACAAGAATATTTTTATTTACTAACATTAACACAGGTTAATAAATGCTGTAACAAATGTATTGCTAGTTGTTAGTTCATATTAGTTAATACATTAATTAATGTTAACTAATGAGACCTTTTGAGAGAGCAGTTACACTTTCAACAAGCAATTAACTTTTTTATTTCCAGACTAGGCATTAGAAGACAGGAAGCTTATATATATATATATATATATATATATATATATATATATATATATATATATATATATATATATATATATAATAAAAATTATATATAAAATTTGGCAATTTTGTGATCATATACTTCATCAGTACAACTATAAAAATTATTATTAAATTATAATTAAGTATTATTTTTTATATGATTATTGTTTGTACTCAATTAAAATATTGAACATAATAAGAAATATTTCTTATTAAATATTTTAAAAATATTGTAGTAATTTTACAGTGATACATTATTATTATTATAATATTCTCAAATATTCATTTTTTAAATGTACAATGTTGATTTAATTTTCACAAGTTACCAGCAATCCTTACTTTTGATGTCAATCCGCAGGTAGCCTATAAAGTGTCTCTTTGGTTGACATTTGGTTTATAGGTGCTATCAATTTAGGAAGTTAGTTTGCGCACATTATGTTCCCAAATGCACATTATAAAGGACGCAAACTCAGAGCAGATGCAGAGATAGAGTTTGTGTGTGCATTTCCTGTGTACGGAGGCGCTTTGAGACAGTGAAAATAGTGTATCATGAGCTGCTTGCGTGTAAATGAACACAGCGCCGTGCTTCACTCTGAATCATGCAGTGCATATATTCATTTAAATAGCAGCTTTTGCAATTTGATAATCATGTTTTCTATTCTAAAATCAACTGCTGACAATATTGGACTGATATATTGTGCCTACCTTTAATGGTTGGGCCCAAAACACCAAGTTCCCCCATCTCAGACACAATCTCACGATGAAAAACTATTGGAGAACAAAGAGTAGCTAGTTTAAAAAAGCTTTCAATCAATGGAATCTAACACCCTACTACACAAACCATAGCCATTTTACAAGTCCTGCTGTAAATACAAGCTTTCAATGTGAAAAAATACCTTCATTTCTGTTGGCCATCAGAATTCGCGGCATGAGTTTCTCCTGGCAGTAGGTGCGAAAGGAGTCTCGAATCATGACCTCCTCCTCCGTCAGGAGACCCTCCAGCTCCAGAGCATCACGCCAGTTAAACTGTGCTTTATCTGAGGTTTATATGACAGGTCAGTGATCAACAGATTTTCAGAAGCTTACAGCAGGAAATATGGCAAAAGAAGTAAACATACGTGTTTTCACTTGCTTCTTTTCACCAGACTTCTCTGCATCTGATAGAAAAATAATACAATTATACATGTGTGCATCTTTACAGTGTTATGCATTTGAGAATAGAAATATGCATTAGAAATACACTACCATTCAAAAGTTTGCGGTCATTATGATTTTGAAATACTTTATTCAGAAACTATGCATTAAATGTATCAAAAGTGACGGCAAAGACATTTATAATGTTACAAAAGATCAACATTTTTTAAATCATGACTTATATTCTGAACCTGAGCTGAGGAATAAAGAATTAATAAAATATCTAATTATTACAACATTTAAAGGTAAAGTTTTATTATTATTATTATTATGAATAATATTAATGTTTTTCCCAACCTGTATTTCTTTTATTTAAATAATCTTTACACTGCATAATGATTTGCATGAATGATTTGATGTTAATAAAGACTACGTTTCAGTCTGTTCATCACATGAATACACTTAATGGCTTCAGAAGTATTGAAATATATCTCAAAAACATGGATTACTAGGCGATGTTTTTTTTTACTTGACAGACATGGTCAGTATGATTCCTCAACATCCAAAAAAACCTTCTTGGTCTGGAACAACACAAAGGCACATAAATGTGCATTATATCTAAAGACATATTGGACAAACTGCTGTTCTGACCCCATGGTGAAGCCGCAGAAGTTTTCTGTGATCTGGAAGCTGTGAAGAGGACACATCTCTGGCTGTTCACAAGCAGACGACTCACACTCCTTAATGCCATGGTGAGTGAGCCACTGCAAAGTAATAACAGATGACATGAATGTCATAGAGCAACCATACATTACAATGCATACATGTATCAAAACAGACAACAATGCCTTAAACATTTCTATGCATTATTACATCTTTATTTTACCAAGTTGGCAGCATATAATATCAGAATACAAATAATGGAATTATGTCAAACTATGTTGAAGTCAGACAAGATATAAAGGACATTAGCATTGTCTTTTATATGACAGATTTCACAATACTAATACAGTTAGGAGAGTTTCAGTCACTGTCCAACTAGGTAAACAAATTAGCGTCACAGACAGTTCATGGCCACAAGTCATGCACAAAAATAGCAGTTGACCCAAAAGCACCCCGCAGCTAATAAAGGACTCCGGTATAATGTAATTTAAACAGATAAAAGCTTTACATACCAGGAAACTAGGAATTTTAAGCAGACAGTTCTACAAATTAATTTGTAATGCAGCGATAAGGACGTTAGACAGGTGGGATTTTTCTCTCTCTCTGTTTGACAGCGCATGGAGGTCGGAAGAGGAACTTGAATGTGTGAAAGATGGAGAGTCTAGGGCGCCATTTTGAGTGTGGCACACAAACCGTCACTGGACCGGAGAAATTAAAACGAACAGGTATTATAAAACAGGCAAAGTTTGGAGGATTAAAAATTATTTAAATATAAGTAAAAAAAACAAAAAAAAAACAATTTAATTAAATCCTTTGTTAAATGAAGCGCATCTAATATTTTTAATTGTGCATATTCGGTTACTTTTTTCCATCTTTCATTGCTCCGTCGTGTACACAGTGTATATACACTGATCAGCCATAACATTCAGCCCTGACCCGTCAAAGCATGGACTCCAATATACCCCTGAAGGTGTGCTGTGGTATGGCACCAAGATGTTAGGAGCAGATCCTTTAAGTCCTGTAAGTTGGGGTCTCCATGGATCAGACTTGGTTGTTCAGCACATCCCACAGATACTCGATTGGATCTGGGGAATTTGGAGGCCAAGTCAACAACTCAAACTCGTTGTGCTCCTCAAACCATTCATGAACCCTTTTTGATTTGTGGCATGGTGCATTATCCTGCTGAAAGAGCCACAGCCACCAGGGAATACCGTTTCCATTAAAGGGTGTACATGGTCTGCATCAATGGTTAGGTAGGTGATACGTGTCAAAGTAACATCCACATGGATGGCAGGACCCAAGATTTCCCAGCAGAACATTGCCCAAAGCATCACACTGCCTCTGCCGGCTTGCCTTCTTCCCATAGTGCATCCTGGTCTGGTGCCATGCGTTCCCCAGGTAAGCGGCGCACATGCACCTGGCTATCAATGTGATGTAAAAGAAAATGTGAATCATCAGACCAGGCCTGCCACCTTCTTTTTCAATTGCTCCATGGTCCAGTTCTGATGCTCACGTGCCCACTGTTGGCGCTTTCAGTTGTGAAACTGATCTGCGGCTATGCAGCTCCATACGCAACAAACTGTGATGCACTGTGTATTCTGACACCTTTCTATCAGAACCAGCATTAACTTCTTGAGCAATGTGAGCTACAGTAGCTCGTCTGTTTGATCGGATCACACAGGCCAGCCTTCGCTCCCCACGTGCATCAATGAGCTTTGGCCGCCCATGACCCTGTCTCCGGTTCACCACTGTTCCTTCTTTGGACCACTTTTGATAGATACTGACCACTGCAGACCGGGAACACCCCACAAAAGCTGCAGTTTTGGAGATGCTCTGACCCAGTCGTCTAGATATCATAATTTAGCCCTTGTCAAACTTCCTCAAATCCATACGCTTGCCCATTTTTCCTGCTTCTAACACATCAACTTTGAGGGCATAATGTTCACTTGCTGCCTAATATATCCCACCCACTAACAGGTGCTTCGATGACTTTTTATCATCAAAAAGTTGATTTATTTCTCTCATTCCATTCAAAAAGTGAACCTTGTATATTATATTCATTCATTACACACAGACGGATATATTTCAAATGTTTATTTCTTTTAATTTTGATGATTATAACTGATAACTAAGGAAAATCCCAAATTCAGTATCTCAGAAAATTACAATAATACTTAAGACCAATGCAAAGAAAGGATTTTTTTTTAAATCTTGGCCGACTGAAAAGTATGAACATGAAAAGTATGAACATGTACAGCACTCAATATTTAGTTGGGGCTCCTTTTGCCTGAATTACTACAGCAATGCGGCGTGGCACGGAGTCGATCAGTCTGTGGCATTGCTCAGGTGTTATGAGAGCCCAGGTTGCTCTGATAGTGGCCTTCAGCTCTTTTGCATTGTTGGGTCTGGCATATTGCATCTTCCTCTTCACAATACCCCATCGATTTTCTATGGATACAGGGATAGAACAGGTATACCATGGTCCTTAAACCAGGTACTGGTTGCTTTGGCACTGGGTGCAGGTACCAAGTCCTGTTGGAAAAGGAAATCTACATCTCCTTAAAGTTGGTCAGCAGCAGGAAGCATGAAGTGCTCTAAAACTTCCTGGAATACGGCTGTGTTGACCTTGGACCTCAGAAAACACAGTGGACCAACACCAGCAGATGACATGGCTCCCCAAACCATCACTGACTGTGGAAACTTTACACTGGACCTCAAGCAAACGTGGATTGTGTGCCTCTCCTCTCTTGCTCCAGACTCTGATTTCCAAAGGAAATGCAAAGTTCAGCAGCAGTCCAGTCCTTTTTGTCTTTAGCCCAGGCGAGACACTTCTGACGCTGTCTGTTGTTCATGAGTGGCTTGACACAGGAATGTGACAGCTGAAACCCATGTCTTGCATACGTCTGTGCGTAGTGGTTCTTAAAGCATTGACTCCAGCTTCAGTCCACTCTTTGTGAATCTCCCCTACATTTTTGAATGGGTTTTGTTTCACAATCCTCTCCAGGGTGCAGTTATCCCTATTGCTTGTTCACTTTTTTCTACCAAATCTTTTCCTTCCCTTTGCCTCTCTATTAATGTGCTTGGAAACAGAGATCTGTGAACAGCCTCTTTTGCAATGACCTTTTGTGTCTTGCCCTCCTTGTGCAAGGTGTCAATGGTCGTCTTTTGGACAACTGTCAAGTCAGCAGTCTTCCCCATGATGGTGTAGCCTACAGAACTACACTGAGAGACCATTTAAAGGCCTTTGGAGGTGTTTTGAGTTAATTAGCTGATCTGAGTGTGGCACCAGGTGTCTTCAATATTGAACCTTTTCACAATATTCTAATTTTCTAAGATATTGAATTTGGGATTTTCCTTAGTTGTCAGTTATAATCATCAAAATTAACAGAAATAAACATTTGAAATATATCAGTCTGTGTGTAATGAATGAATATAATATAGAAGTTTCACTTTTTTAATGGAATTAGTGAAATTATTGAAATTTTTTGATGATATTCTAATTATATGACCAGCACCTGTACGTATTTAAACCTGAATAAATGTTTGTATTAGCCTACATTTTTCTTTCAATTATTATTTTCTGTATGTATTTATTTATATATAATCCTGCAGGTTTGGACCTCCATACTAAATATTTTATAGTAATGTTACCTAAAGGAAAAATATGTGAAGTCAAACATAAAATATAGCTTTTGTGTGCATTGCTTGGATTGTAGGCTCTACTGTATGTAATTCCCAGAAGACATGCAGTGACTGCTTTCATAAACCATTTATTTACATTTGATATGAATAAAAAAAATGGAAAGAGATTATACTATTTCATAATAACTTATCCAGAATAGTATATTGAGTAGTGGTTGATTACAGAGAAATCACAAAGAAATTATTCAAACAAACAACAATGTTTTTTTGTGTTTATTTTTTTTTTTACTAATATACATCAACTAACTTGCTGCTGTAATTTTAGTTTGTTGAAACCCTTAAATCTTGTTTAGACCCTGAAACCTTTGTAATTAAAAGAGAAAATATAATCACATCTTTTCCCCCCTTTAATCTGTGAATCTATCCACTGAACTACAAAATCCCAGGAACAACCCATTAGAACTGAAGTTATGTAGAATTTTGACAACAGTGCTTGAATGTGTTGACAAGAATGACTGCTTTTTATGTTGAATGTGAAAATTGTAACTGCTTTTGTCATGTTGTGACGTAATGTCCTTTCAGCTTCTTCAATAATTCCAGTCTAAGTCTTTAGCCACTCTGTGTAAACTGATGAAAAAGTCCGGGAAAAGACCAAAAATGTTATTTTCTTCAAATTCATTTCTGACATTTCTGTTAGAAACAAAAGACAGAGTGAATTAAAATCAAAACAGAAGCATTACAGTTAAAAAGATAAACGGGAACAGAGATGTAACAGATCTGGAGGAATATTTTTGTCTCACTTACGCATGCACTAGTTTGTTGCGCAAAACACGCAGCAGGCCAAGTACATCCTCTGGTAGCTTTTTGTTAACGTCTGTCCATATTTCTGAAAGCTGCAAATACAACAATTTTGGTTTGTATTTGACAGGCATGGATGGTCTAGTGTGCTACATTACTATTCTCAACACAGCCTTGAATTAACTAAGAAAATGTACAGAGCAAGGAGAGGAAGGCTCTTGTTTTGTGCTTTAGGTGAGTTTTGTTGTTTTACAGTTGTACTCACCTTTGATTGCCAATTAGAAAAGGTTTTTCCTTCTGTGACCACCTTTGCAGTGTTGAAGAGCTTCCAAAGGTTATTTAAATCCTCATCCACTATAGCAAGGATATCCCTTTTCCTGAAGGACAAAACACATTTTTAGGCAAAGAGTCGCTCATGAATTATATGCCAACAATGTTGTATTTATGCTTATTTATATGTTGTATCTGTGTTTATGTCATGTGAATTATGTAATGTGAATTCTATGGCTTTACGTATCAGGACATCCTAAAGAGAGCTGTGCATAAACAAATTCCCACAAACTGGACTAAACTGAAATTGAACTGAAGCAACGTTGTAAAGAAGAGTGGGCAAAATTTCCTCCACAACGAAGTGAGAGAGTGATAAAGTCATATAGAAAATGAGTACTTCAAGATATTGCTGCTAAAGGTTCTACAAGCAAATAAATCATAGGGTGTACTTAGTTTTTCACATGTGGCTTTTGGTTAAATAAACCATGACAGTGTAATATGGCATGTGTTGTTGTTCATCTGAGGTTGTACTTAGCTTATTTTAAGACCTGACAAAGACCAGATGATTTTTTTAATCATGTGCTCCTGATACGTAAAAACCATAGAATTCAAATATTTCACGAGTCATGACTGTAGATATATATATATATATATATATAATATATATATATATATATATATATATATATATATATATATATATATATATATATATATATATATATATATATATATACACACACACATACATAAACCTTACTTCTTTTCATTGTTGATTTTAAGTTCACTGAAGGCCTCATAGATGGTCAGTGTTGCTGTTGGGTCTGTTTCCTCTGTGTGCTCCTTTTTTATATAGAGGTTGTGAAGTTTTGCTAAATCCGCATAGTTCTGGATTTCAGGCCTATCACCCAGCTTCCTGAGGACTGCGTCTTTTCTGGAGGAAATAAAAGGCAGGCATTGAGCAGGGCAGTTTGGGCAACAGAACAAGGCTGTATGTTCAGAAAACGTACACCAAATCCAGCATTCACCATATGCATGTTTCTCTGAGGTACATTACAGTGTTTTGAGCTTCATCCTCAAACCCTCATCCTTCCATCGCACTTTTTAAAAAATCCTTCCCTCGTTGGTCAAAATTACCCGAAGCACTAAATTATACTTTCTTTATATTTTCAAGATTCTATCAATAAATAATAAATTAATTAATTAATAATTGAAGCATATTCTTCACAATCTTTCAATTTCAAAATTTCATGCATAACCCTTTTAATTCAGCTCAAAATATTTTACATTGGTCTTTGCCGACCTCTTGTGGGACATTTTTTTGGTAACATATTTCATGACTATTGCCACTAGATGACCTTATAGCTCTATGTGGAGCAAATGAGCTGTCAGTATTTTTATAAAATAATTTTTTGGTAAAGTTTTAGCATTTTTACTTTGCATTTTGAGCATTTAAGTTTTTCTATTATATCTTAATTTCAACCACAGAGCTCCTCGAAACCAGTCCATTTTTTAGTGTGTATTCGTGTTTCAAGTACGGCAAAAGTCCTGTGGTCTTGAACCACTCCAATGAACACTCTTTTAAAAAAAGTAATAAATAGTTTAAAATTAGCCGAGGGAAGAAAATGGTCATTATTTACTCACTCATGTTTTCCGATTTTTTAAGGTGAATATTCTGGACAAACTCATCAATAAAATGAAAGCAAATGAGCTGTCAAACTCCAAAAATGACAAAACAGCGGTGGCTCTTGTGACTGGTGCGCTCTATGGTCACACTTGATATTGCGGAATGAGATAAGAGTGAGAAAATAATGGCAGAACGATTCACAGCTCAAGATAGATGCCAAGATAAAGAGTCTACAATCTAAAACATGGTCTTGGCAGGGGATTCAAGGGCTGTTTTTTTAGAGTATCATGCAAGAACAGCATTTGATGAACTGGAAATAAACAAAAGAAACAATCTGAGCATTCCAGACATAAAGAATCACGGTGGAAGATCATGAGAATTTTTGATGTATAGTACTTAGAAATATTGTTCTTTCCACAAAGATGAAAAGGAAGAGGAATACGATTCATGTGTGTGGTAATAGCTGAATAGGAGAAGTCGAAATCTTTTTACAATAATCACTACAATAATAATTTACCTGTAATCATCCCAGAAATAAGGGTGTCGTAGGACCTCATCAATGGTCAGTCTCTCTGTTGGCTCTTTGTTGATCATCCATTCAATGAGATCCTTGGCTACTATATCTTGAACATGTTCTAGAGAGTACCTCCCATTCTTGATGTCCCCCTCGCGATCCATGTCCCCAAAAGGATGTTTTCCATAAGAAAGAATGTAGTACACCAACATCCCAGCAACCTGCAAAAAATTTAGCAAAATGTGAAAATATGTTTTTATTTGCTCATCCATATGCATTTTATTTTGTTGATGTATCAAATGGTAAATTTTCTGAAAGATATTTTGGTTGCTCTTTCATATAATGAAAGTGAACGGGGCTACCGAGTACTGGATAAGTACTGAATAATATGAATTACTTACACGTGTTTACTATAAAGTTACGATTAGTTACTTGTAATTATGCATAATTTATTACTAAAGTAAGTACATGTAGTAACCTGTAACGATGTCACCTTAGAGTAAAGTGTTACCAAAACACACCATAACATTTGTGTCTTTTCTTCAATATCTTTAAGAAAGGAACAGAACAATAAGTTGTAAAGGAGGGTAAGATTGTCTGAGAACAGCAACTTTTTGACCCCCGTATATTTTCTATATTATATTTACCACAAAGCTGCATGTTTTCAATGCATTTTTTAGCATAAACTGGGAGAACTGATATATCATATTTATGTAACCATGAAAAATTGTTTGATTCTCTAGCGTTGGTTATATGGAATCCCTTTGTGTCCTTTTTGTACAATGAAAGTGAAGGGGGACTTGAAGCTTGACACCATAATCCCCTATTTATTTTTGTTTAAATAGAAAAACATGGAACAAAGAATGTCACGTAGAATGACATTAGGTCAGTTACTGATGACTGATAGTTCCTTTAAATTTGATGTAATAATCTTCTTGACTGCCTATTTGAACAGGAACCTGACCAGGGAACTCTCAGTGATCTTCGTGCACAAAGAAGCTTAATCTGACTCTATGATCATTATCACTTTGACTAAAAAGAAGTCTTTGACATAATTTTGTAATCAAAGAACTCAACGTTTAATCACCAGTGAAAATGATACCACAATCCACCCTTAGCTTGGTGAACTCTCAGTAATCTCATGACTGCAGCTGATTCATGGTATTTCACACACCTGGATGTCTGAGCTCTTTTTGTAACCACTCCTTTCAGACTGATTCAGAATCTCTGTTGCCTCCCAGCCTTGTGTTCCAGCTCTAACAGTATGAACTGTGCTTCTGCCCTCATCCAATTTGCGACTTAAGCCGAAGTCGGCCAGCCTGGCATTTTTTTCTGAATCTGTTGAAAATATGTTTAAGCATGTTTGATTTTATGTCACCTGTGATTTAATCTATATATATATCTATATATATATATATATATATCTATATATATATATATATATATATATATATATATATATATATATATATATATATATATATATATATATATATATTTGTGCTGTCAAATCAATTAACCGCGATTAATCACATCCAAAATAAAAGTTTGTATTTACATATGTGTGTACTGTGTATAATTATTATGTACATTTGAATACACTTTCATGTATATATTTAAGAAATATGTGTATATATATATATTTTTTATATATATATATATATATATATATATATATATAAAATTTATATTATGTATGAACATTTTATATATATTTTTTCTTAAATATATACATGCATGTGTGTGTGTGTATTTACATATACATAATTATTCACAGAACACACATATACAGTATGTAAACACAAAACTGATTTGACAGCACGGACATAAAGTTAATGTTACAGATTAAATGATGATATAATCTGTGTAAAACTACATAAAACATAAAATAGTAGTACATAAAAAAATGTGATACCTATCAAAAGATTTCTGGGCTTTATGTCACGATGAATCACTTCAGCACGGTGAAGAACTTGAAGGCCAAGAAGCATCTCCTTCACTATTTTCCTCAAAGCGTCTTCTTTGTCCTGTTGTCCCTGCTGACGAAGATCTTCCATGTAGTCCACTAGATCATATTCACAAAGCTGTAGTGCAAGATAATAAAAATCTTCATCCTCTGCTAAGTCCACATACTTGACGATGTACTTGCTCTCAAGCTTTAAATTTCGTAGATGCTTCAGTTCATTTTCAAAGTCTTTGCTGTTCAGTGGGTCCTTGGTTATTCGTTTAATGGCCACCTCAGTACCATTGTCCTTTAGTCCAAGATATACTGTGCCACTTCCTCCAGAGCCAATAATGTAATTATTACTTCTAGAAAAGTAGATGTTACTGACTTTTTTCTTGGAGGGATCTTTCTGGAGCTCCTCTATTTTGCTTCTGTATTTTATTGAAGGGTTGCACCTGATGATATTATCATCAGGTCTGTCTGTCTGATCTTCCCTATTTTCTGTTTCTACTTTTTGATGGGAAGACTCAGTTACCTGTTTGTCATGGACCGTCAGAGATGATGAACCTGGAAAATCCATTATAATAAAAGTTGAGTTCAATATATATTATATAGTTTACATGTGTTGATTTCTTCATTTTTCCCACTGTTACCGTACCTTCAAGTTCTTGCAGTATCTCATAAAAAGCAGTTTCGACTGCAGGTCCTCCAGATTTCACAGCTTTTAAGAGCTCTGTCATTTGGGTCCTTTTAGGTGCATTTGTAATCTTTGAATACATTCCCCAGGTTAGCTTTTTGTTTTCATACAGCTTATCAGCGATGGGCATCGCAGATGCAACTCTTTGAATGAGATATTCATAGTGTGTGTCCACAAACTCATCACCTGAGTGAATATCAAACATCAGTTAAAAAAGAAGCTTTTCACCCTTTTCTCCTCTTTAGTACACAGTAACAAACCAATAAATCAACCAACCAGTAAACCCAGAAAAAAATGGGTCAAGTGCATTTTAAATGTGAATATTATTATTCATGTGTGCATTTAAAAAAAAAAAAACACTTACGCTGATGTTCCATTGTATTTCTTCAGTCCTTTTAAATGAGCTAAAAAGACAAAACACGCTAAACAACATAAACATGCTGCTTTATATATAAATTGTTCTATATGCTTCATAATTTTAATGAATCAAATGCCTGATTTCGCCATCAGTGGTTTAAAAAGCATAAAATAAATAGGCCTTCGCTATTTTTTTATTTATTTATTAAATAATTACCAAATTAAGATAACTAAACGAAAATACACTGAATCAGTTTGAAGCTTTTAACAACCGGAATAGTTTTTCCCGTCAAATCAAAATAGCAGGCCTACCTCAATCCACAGCTTGACTGGTTTTTATTTAAAAAAAGTAATATGTCTAAATGATGTGGGTTAGTCTGGAGCACAGCCTGTTGACAGTTAGATCCGCAGCACAAAGCCTCGTTTATACTTTCGTCTGTCTCCGCAGTGCGAGCCTACATGACAATACTTTAGTAAACTTGACCAAAAACACACGACGAAAAGTATTAAGGGTTCAGATGGCACTGGTACCCCGGGGAATACAGAGATAACGCCTCGCCAGAGCGGCCAGCATTGGGAAGCGCCTTTCATTTGCTTTCCACCAGTCAAGAGCTTGTACCACAGCTGTATTTTAATACCGTGTAAAATATTTTCCAATTAACTTCGTCGCCCTTTCTGTCGAAATGGTCCAACATAGTAGGCTTCTTTCCCATTGCTTCAATTTGCAAAATATGTCAGCAGAGATGTGTGGTTGCTAGTGTCGATGCGCCCCGTGAGGTAACAAATAAAGCATATTTTTCTTTAACAATACGAGTAGTATGAAGCTGCAGACTCTGAGCCTGCACCTACAGTCCCGCACTCAGAGTCCCGCATTCTCAGACCCCTCGATTTTTCGCGACAGCGCCTCCTGCTGTTCTGAAGATCGTATTACACCCTTATCACAATGCCATTTAAAACAATAGGATGCAATATTACGGTCTTATTTCATTTAAAGTTTAACAAATAAATATACACAAAATAACAATTTTGCAAACATATTTGCGTTCCCTGGTCAATGCAAGTGCCAAAAATCTTATTGTGTTCTCTGACTTACCCAGTAGATTTTATTTGTCAGTGTGGGTGGTAATTGAAAGAAAATAACTGATGGAAGAGATACAATTACAGATTGAACTTCTGAAAAATATTATGTGATATTATATTGCTACAATGTTTATTTTTGTTTATTCAAATTCCAATGTTTTTCTCAGGCCAACCTATGCTGGTCTAATTAACATATTATACCTTCCCTAAATTAAAAAAACAGTTTTTTTATATCTTGAATGCAAAGCAAAACTCAAATAATAACAGACAAAACACCAATGATAAACAAGTCTGTACTTTATTTAGCCTAAACATCATCCTGCTGGAAACAGGACAGAGCAAAGAAGAAAGGAAGAAAGAATTGTGTTAGTGACTTTACTTTTCATCTTAAATTACATTAGGTAAAATAATAACTGTACTGTAATGAGCCATTTTGTTTGAATATACCTCAAATTTCTTCTGGATAAGTCAGAAACTCAACTGAACTTCACAGGTGTTCATTTTTAGTTCTTTTTCCTGAGGTAGGCCCAAACATGTTTGTCAATTAGATTTATTTTCTGTTATTGCCATATATGCAATGTTTTATATGTGAATTTATTTTTTTTATTTATACGGACAGGCCATCATTCATGGCCTATGTGAGATGTAGGCATACTTATCACCCTAGGTATGTTTGTAATTTGCATTTGCAAAAAATATATACATTTATTATTACACAATATTTTTGACCATGGCATTCATCTTTTATTTTAGTGAAGTCGAGGAATTTGACAGAGAGATCACCAAACTAATGAAAAAAGAAGGAACAGTCTCCTACCAGAAAGTACAGTTATTATTTTACCTAATGCTATTGAAGATGAAAAGTCACTAACACAATTCTTTCTTCCTTTCTTCTTTGCTTTGTCCTGTTTCCAGCAGGATGATGTTTAGGCTAAATAAAGTACAGACTAGTTTATTATTGGTGTTTTGTCTGTTATTATTTGAGTTTTGTACAGGTTTTGTAATGTTAGGAAGGTATAATATGTTAATTAGACCATTAGCATAGGTTGACCTGAGAGAAATATTCGCATTTGAATAAAAAAAAAAAAAAACATTGTAGCTATATAATATCACATAATATTTTTCAGAAGATAGTTCAATCTGTAATTGTATCTCTTCCATCAGTTATTTTCTTTCAATTACAACCTACACTCTACAATCTACTGGGTAATTTGTTAGTCAGAGAACACAATTAGATTTTTTTGGCACTTGCATTGACCAGGGAACGCAAATATGTTTGCAAAATTGTTATTTTGTGTATATTTATTTGTTAAACTTTAAATGAAATAAGACCGTAATATTGCATCCTATTGTTTTAAATGGCATTGTGATAAGGGTGTAATACGATCTTCAGAACAGCAGGAGGCGCTGTCGCGAAAAATCGAGGGATTTGTTGAACAATACAGCAAACATACAAAGTGTAAAAAATAAAAAAAACGTTTAACTGACAGTATTAATCGGTCAAAATTCTTACTATCGGTTAACGGTTAAACGGTCAATATGAGCATCCCTAAAACTAAGGTTATACTGAGTAAGTTAATATGATAAGTTAAGCAGTGGCAGTTTAAGTCGAAAGGAAATTACTTCGCAAAAACTGACCAACAGCGCAGTCACAGTGTAATATTCTAAATAGCAGCTAATTAAACACTCATGTTTTATGCATATAGAGATGTTTAACATACCTGTAATTTATAAGAAAACTGATTTACTTTTTGGCGTGTAGTGATGTCCGGTTCGCGAACGAATCGTTCTTTTGAACCGGTTCTTTTTAGTGAACCGGTCGAACCGGTTCACCAAATCGGACTGAATTGTTCGAAACAGTTCGCAGCACTAATCCACAAATTTATAAAGTTACTCACTTTTTGACCTGTCTGACTGTCCCTCTGACTTGAAATAAACCAACATCCCAGAGTTATTCAGTTACTCCAACAATACACTGATTTAAGATTGAGCACGTCAGCGAGCAGAAGCTGTCGTGCAGAAAGCGAGAGGTTAGATAGCGTGCGGAAGAGGAAAACGATACAGCCAATCAGTGCTAGCATACTACAACAACACGAGACCTGTGGCTTTCCATTCCGAGAAATACACACCCCTGCGTTTAAACAAACTCTTTGCAGCAGGGCTCTCAAGTTTTTAACTGAGTTCAGAATGCAGTCTTCACAATTTTTTGATAATACAAATGTTAGATACATAGTCGGAAATTATAACAATATTCCATATTTATGTCTGAGCTTAAGCAGCCTAACTGTCGCAATGGTTACTTCCTTCTTGAACTTTTTTTTTTTTCTTCCTTCTTGAACTTTCCTCATCAAAACACTGATGAGGTCATCCTGTCGACTTCCACGAACGCACATGAAGTTTTAATTTTAAACAAAAAAAAACTTTACATTTTTTTTTTTTTTTTACAAAGAAACACAACTCTAAAAGTGCTTTAAGAACATGTTATAAGGCTCTACATTTTTTAAAACTTGTATGTGTACCACTTGAATGAGTTACAGGTGTCTGATCTTCAGAAGACAGACATTAGCTTTGTCGAGCGTTGTCCCTTAGCAACTGTGACAGCTGTAACATTTGTGGATTAATTTTTTTAAAAGTTATATTAAACTGTCTGAAAACAAAACAGGGTTTAATACCTGTCTAAATATTTTCACCATGGTCCATTTCTGTATATAATAAAGAATATAAACTATAATCATATCTTAGTAAGATGCAAGTCAACAGTTGAACAGCTTAAATGTTTATTTTTATTTTTACATTTGTATAATTGGATTTATGATTAAGCTGAAACACAATACTTGCACTTAAAAGTGTAATTCCGCAGTTTATATTAAAAACATCGTCGTCACTGGCGAGTAGGCAATGCAGTCCTTCCACAAAAATCCTTGATTTTGCGGCAAATTTCCTTAAAAAATGCAATGAAATATGCGGGATATTTATGCAATTTTATGCGATGAAATTGCGGGAACTTGCAAAAACTGCGGTTTGATGAAGAAGAGAAAAAAAAGTGATTCCCTCAACACCCTGTTCTCACTAGGCTACTTCCTTAATGTAAAGAGACATTTCTTATTACTTCCTATGATAAGCAAGCATACTACATCACAAAGTGCTGGGAATATTTAAGTTCTCATCTTTTTTTATTTCAGACTTAATAGACAGATGGTTCAAACTCACAAAACATTGATGAGTCAAACAAGTTCTGTTATTTTACAAAAGGAATGAATAAATAAAATAAAAATAAAATAAAATGTGCTTCCTGTTTTACAGTGGTGAATATACAAAACAGACATCTTCTGTTAAATGAAGTGCTTCCAATGCACAAAGTACAATCTCTCTAAATTTCCATACTAGGCTAGTAAGAAAGTGCGGCGTTTTTGAAAAAATGCATCCCCCGCCAAATATGCGGACTTTGGCTGATTATGCATGAAATCAGGCGATCACATAATCACGTTTTTATGGAGGGGAGAAACTGCAACGCGCAATGTGGCGGAATACATCCGCCTTTTAAGTAAAAGAGCCAATCGCTGATTAGTAAAGTCATTGCGTCATGGTAGTTGCGGTTAGAAGCTCCGGTTCCTATAGAAATCTGAGACTTGACCTTAGGACTGCACATGGACAGGCTCTTCTAGTCTGAATAATATGCTTTTTAATGCTACGTGAGCATAATAAACTACATTTATGGGACAGTTTATGTCAGATTTTGTTGCTGATTTGAAATATGTAATTTAATTGCGAGTTCGGCAAGCAGTTTTTGAGATTTCAGGATTCTCCTATTTAAATAGATAAGACTTGGTCTCGGATGCACAAAATAGCTTTCCAGATAGGGCCGCTGAGTAAAAATAATTTTCCTTGAAAGGGACTTTCAAAAGCAGTGGAAGTGTCTATATGTGTCTTCAATATTCCCAGCCCATGTCAATAGCCAACAGATGTACACTGATGAGGAAATCTGGGAACTCATCAATCATCTTCTCGGAGTAGAAGAGTTCTTTCCTATTGGAAATAAACCAGAATCGTCAAATTTCACAATATAGCATATACAATAAATACAAATATTATATACAAAGCCTTCTGTAAAATACTGCAAATAATTATGCAGAAACTATTTAGGTTGTCTTTGTTAAACCTGTAAAGTACATTTTTATGTACTTACTGATGTCCCAGTGCATTGCGCAAATACCGTAATAGGCCAAGTAATTCATTGGGAAGACTTTTGCCAATTTTTTGCCATGACTTGGGAACCTGCAAATACAAAGCTTGAGTCTAAAGGCCTGTTCACACCGGGATGAATTTTGCACGCGATATTCACCGACGTTTAACGCCTCGTTACTAAACAAAGGGTGCCAATGTGAGTGTGCACACAGACACGAAATACGCCACGCGTAAAAGCGTCATTTAAAAAAAAACCCGCCTCGGGTTCGTTTTTTTGGCTTGACGCACCGCGTCAAAAACTATATGACCAATGAGATTGGCGCTTTTGCTCACGTGTCTGGAACTTCTGAAGTTACAGTAAAACACAACTTGGGGGCGCTCAAACACAAAACGGTTTTGCCGAGCACGCATACGTAACGGCGAAAAAGATATATGCCAAGTAGCATCTACACTGCCGTGAAGAAATAAGACGAGGAAGATGCAAGGCAAGATGAATGTAGAGCTGCTGGTCTCGTTCTTTGTATGGTTTTGACAAGCGCGTAAATACTTGCTCTCTTCTTCTGAGTGAAAAGCGAGTGTCAGAAGCGTAAAGTTGCGCAGCGCCACCTTGTGTACGGGGGTATTTCTGTTTTACATTAAGCGCTATCTAATGTCAGGGAATGAATTTGCATGTTCACTCGGCTCATCGTCAACGAAAATCGCTTGGGTGTGAACACAAAAAAACGCGCTGAAAAACGCTGGCGAATAACGCGCACCGATATTCGTCCCGGTGTGTACGGCCCTTAACACCAAGAAAATCTCAGTGCAGGAAATAATGACAGCAAACATCCAGAAGAATATACAACTATGTTTTTTTAAAAAAATAATTCTTTACTCATTGAATATTGCAGTGTTTATTAAAATGATTGATCTGTGCACATACATTTTTTTTTTGTTGAATGAATGTGCCTAAACTTTAATCAAAATAACTTCCCCCTCCCTCTTGCAGCTCATCTTTTCTCTGATGACGTTTACTGGCGCGAGGGCGGGACACCCTGTCACTCACATAAGATCCACCATTAGAAAACCACAACTATCCAACTCCCCGTGGACAAAATGAAGTCCTGCCCTACATTTATGCTTGTTTGAGAAGCCGCTTCACTCGGATATATGTTACAAAAAGGACGAAAAGACTATCGCAACTTCTGTTTCATGCCGATGTATGAATGCGGTCTGGTTTATTGCATGATTTATGAGGGCACAATTAATGAATGCTTAAGGAATTTGCAAGATGCACATCTTTTGACAAACAACAAAAGAAATGGGAAGTTTCCTCTCCCTTTAAACATTGATGAGCCTAGTGTTTATTTTGCTATCCTAAATATGCTTGATTATTTGGTTAGTTACATTTTATTTGTCCAATCAGAACAGAGCTACAAACCTAAGTCGCTGCCTACAAGTTGAGAATCACTCATGTGGTTTGCTGTGTTGTTAATAGTAAACACCCTTAACTGAACCAAACAGTTTGGCAAGGAGAGGAAAACACATCTCTTACATTTGGTGAAGAAGTCTTTACTCACATTTGACTTCCAATCAGAAAAGGATTTTTCCTTTGTGTGTTTCTGTACAGTGGCATAAAGCTCTTTATTGCTTTCATAGTTCTTGTAATTCTCAACTTCCTTTTCATTACCCAGATTTTGAAGGACGTCCTTTATCCTGAAGGAAAAACAAACTGTAAGTGTTCACATCAATTGTACACATTGATCTAATCCTACTTTCAGGGAAAAAGTGCATATATGAGGGCTAGTCAGGCAATTTATGATTGGAGGATTTACCTGACCCAGTTTTACGCTTATTAATAAGATGATATAGCAATTTACTAATAGGCAGCAAAGCAGCACACTGTAGAGACGTCTCAAGGAGGGACAGAACTGATGCAGATAGATGGATGCCAATATAACAAAGAGACCGAAGTCAAGATCCTGCCAGTGTCTCCGTATGAGAGAAGAGTTGAAGAGCAACCTTTGCCAGAGTATCAGGCAAAACCAGAAACTTAAATACTGGAAATAAACACACAAGGGAAGCAAGAAGTAAAAGAGTAAAAGGATGCAGTGAAAGACTAGACAGAAGATACATCATTATTATAATACAGTGTCAATTAACTGCCACTTTCAGTAGTGAAAAGCAAGAATAAGCAGCAAAGGACTTCTTCCTAAGCATCAAACATTAATTATAATTGAAGGTGCCATAGAATGCATTGATACAATATTTTTAAATTGTTCTACATAGAACAATTCTATGTACTGATATCTACATAGAAGTTATGTGGCTTTGGTAAGAACAAAAATACTCCAGATATGGTTTTACATGTCCACTTACAACCCTAGGATTTGTCTCTAGAATTAAATGGGCTGTTATTACCTCATTCCGGAAGAGTCATGAATAATAATGTTGAGCTCTGCTCTCATTGGCTGTTTCACAGCAAGGCTCATTTCAGTAGCTCACACAAGTGCAGTTATTCAGCAAACACAATCGCAAACAGCACAAGCGGCTCATGAGTCGTGAGTCTCGTGACAGAACACAGAACACTCCTGACTTTTGGTCGTTTTTATTTTTTGAACTTCATTTTAGTGTCGTCTTTTTTTGTTAATGATATTGCATGTTTATATAGTCACAGTTCTCTTTTAAGGACGTTTGTGTCATCTCGTCTTGTCTTAGTCATGGAAAAAAGGTCATCAACAGACGTTTATTGTCATATTTCCATTAACGAAATTGACACTAGTCAGAGGAAAGTAATTAACAACTTTGAATTCAATTGGTGTGGTATTCGGTTATAGATAAACATCAGCCATGCCTGTTGACAGTTCTGTTCTGTGGGAAGGTTATGAAAAGTGCTCACATCCCCTGCACAGCCTGGAACATAACATTTATATCCATGATCAGCCATTTTCGCTATCATCTTTGCTTGCTTCTTCACAATACCTGCAGAACTTCTGATGATTCGGCTGTGCAGGTCCACGTTAACACTGTCACAGCTTGGCCTAAAACATGGGCTGGTATATGCAAATTTGGGGGACTGTTGCTTCACAGTCGGTGTTATGTTGGGATTCGCTTGTTTTTCAGTGGTCTTCCGCACAAGATTTAAATATGAAGGAGGAAACAATGGTGTTCGAGGCTCGTGGTGTCTCAGTTCCATGTACAGAACTCTTACTATTCAACTATGTCAAGGTAAATACAGTTTTCCATTCTATGGCACTTTTAACTTTATCTCATTCCAGAAATTAGGGTGATCTAAGATCTTGTCGAAATAAAGTCAGAATTGTGAGATATAAATTTGCAATTGTGAGAAGTAAAGTCAGAAATATGAGTTTATATCAGTAGTGAGAAGCAAGAATAAGCAGCAAAGGATTTCTTCCAAAGCTTTAAACATTAATTATGATTTACCTTTTATCATCCCAGAAATAAGGGTGATCTAAGACCTTGTCAACCGTTGGTCTCTTATCTGGGTCTTTATTGATTATCCATTCTACATGTTCTGTTTCTTTTTTATCACGGACATCGTCAAGAAAATATTCCCCTTTTAAAATGTTCACCTCACGGAAGATGGGATCTCCAAATGGATGTTTCCCGTCAGAGAGGATGTAAAAAATTAACATCCCCTTCAATAAATGGGTAAAACAGTTATCTAACAGTGAAAACTGTGCAATACCACTGGACATGATAAGAGTTGGAAGTGCAAGAAATCATGATTTATAATTGTGGCGGGGAGGGCGTGGTTTAGCGAGGTCTGTGACGGGAGAGAGAGTTATGCTGGGTACACACCAAAAGATTTTTTACATCTTATAAGATTTTCAAAATGTGATAGACCACACACATGAGGACAAATAATCCTAGATTTAACCGTTTTGCTCCTATAGTGTGTGGTGTGCCATGATGTGACAAAGACAGCACACCACACACGAACAGATTTTCAACCAGAGTCCCGAGTGTAAACACAGGAAATCACGCAAAATCTCACGAGACTGGTTTTTATAAAGTAATGAAAATGTCCTGGTTTTCATTATTTTCCATTGGGCCATTACATTGACCCGCACCGCTGCAAAATCTTCACATGATTAGTAATATCACGACATTGTAAAAGCACAACAGCCAACGTCATCTTGGAATAAACACACATTTAGTCTGCTTACACTTTAGGGCTGTGATAATAATCTTATTTTATTTTCGCTTCCAATGATTATACAAAGAAGATATGAGGTAAAACTATTATAAACTATATCCGCGTTCCGTCTAGAGCGAATTCCCTCCTCAGCGCGCGCTGTCATTTCTCCCTAAACATAAACTTAAAGTCAGACTCAGCACAATGTGTGATTGTTGTCAAATGCAGTCTCTACTTTGGCTAAATTGCAGGACGTGTTTGATAAAATTAAAAGAACTATAATCCGCGCCCGCGGAATAGACGCTGTTTCCAAGGTGTGTGTATGTGTGTGTGCGCGCGCGTGCACATATGCTTCGTGTGCGCGATTAAACCATCAAATCTACCAAACAGCCTATATGTCAAAATGACTGGCTTGGAGAGTATTCTCTTAAACACAGTTTATATCTTAAAGGTGCGTATAGTTCGGAGAAATCAATGGGAGAATAATTAGAGCTGCATTCGGTCTTAAGGGGCAGCATCTAATAAACCTGCCATTAATGTCAATCAAACAACTAAAGAGAAAATTACTCGCAGCTCTTGCATGAATAACTTTACTTTTAAAAGCATTAATCTATCAAAAGTGAAAACTATGCAATGTTATTTTACATTTCATTACTTTATTAGACTTCATAAGATTCTTTATTATTATTATTATTTTAGATTTTTAAAGATTCTTTGATTAGCCTAATAAAAGTTAAAATGATATTTAACAATGTAATATTTAACAATATAAGGCTATTGTTTTGTTCTGTATTTTTTGATTAAATAAATGCAGGCTTGATAAGCATAAGAGAATTCTTGCAAAAACACAAAATATTATCCAAACTTTATACACACACACACAGGCCTACTACATATATATGACGGCATATGGAGACGTGGTCTGTACATGTCACATTTTATGCTGCGCCGACCGCGCTTCTGTATTCCCTCAGTGTGCTTTCTGATTGGATATTATTGCGTTTGACGTGAGTGTGCGCGCGTTTGTCCTCGGGGTTCCCCCCACACATCAGGATTTCTGATCGTAAATATTCAACATGTTGAATATTTACGATTCGCGATCGGGACGGCTCCGAGGTTCTTCCGAGCAGGTTCGGACACTCTTAACACACTTCACACCACAGGAACATCTGATAAGATAATCTTCAGAACCATCAAGATAATCGGGACCGAGCTAAGATTGTCGGAAGGGGGGAAATCGGCCCAAAATAAGCCCGATTATCTTTTGGTGTGTACCCAGCATAAGTGAATCAGGTACAAATGATGAACACCTGTCTCTTGTTTCAGTAATTGCCGTGGAGAGACAGGTTATAAGCCACACAGGAGAGGAGGACTGGAGAGAGAGAAGCTGGAGACACAACGCGCTGGGACTCGAGCAGGGCAACGGAAACCCGAGAGAAAGAAACCGGGAAAGTCATTGAGAAACTTAACTTTTTTTTGTTTGGTGCGAAGTGCACAGTGTCTTACTACCGGAGTTACTTTGTTACAATAATAATCAAATCCTCTCTTAGCTAGATGGTCTCATATTAGCATGACTGCAGTGGATTTATGTTATTTCACAAACCTGGATGTCTGAGCTCTTTTTGTAACGGCCCTTTTCGGTCTGATTCACGATCTCCGTTGCCTCCCAGCCTTGTGTACCAGCTCTGTCAGTATACACTGTAGTTTTTCCCTCCTCCAGTTTGTGACTTATACCAAAGTCAGCCAGCCTTGCCCTTTCTTCTGTATCTAATAGGAATATGTTGTTTTGAATACACTGAATAAAAGTTAAATTGTGTAATTATTTACTCTCATTATTTTTGTCTCACCTGTCATGATGGTGAATAAATCAAGTAAAAAGCATATCGAATCATTTATATTATTCAGAGAGAAACATTTTTTTCACCTATCAAAAGATTTCTGGGCTTTATGTCCCGATGAATCACTTCAGCACGGTGAAGAACTTGAAGGCCAAGAAGCATCTCCTTCACTATTTTCCTCAAAATGTCCTCTTTGTCATTTCGTTCTTGCTGACGAAGATCTTCCATGTAGTCCACTAAATCATATTCACACAGCTGGTTTGCAAGATAGTAAAAATCTCTACCCACTGCAAAGGTCAAATACCTGACAATATACTGGCTCTCAAGCTTCAGATCTTGCAAATGGCTCACTTCATTTTCAAAGTCTTTGATGTTCTTTGGGTTCTTTGTTATTAGTTTAATGGCCACCTCAATGCCATCTTCAGTCAAGCCAATATATACTTGTGTGCCACTTCCTCCAGAGCCAATCATGTACTTCTCATCTTTTTTAAAAGTAGATATTCCCAACTTTTTCCCTGTCAGTCTCTTTTTAACAGCTCCTCTAGTTTTGTACTATGTCTTTTGTAGGATCTGTTCCACCTGGTTTAATTTGTTTTAGTATTGTTGCCTGTTAAATGTTTAGTATTTCCTAATCTCTCTCACCCTGTTCAAGCTCTTTAACCAGGAAATGCTCCTTGTCTTAAGCAAATTGTAAAAAGCAGATTTAGCTTTGTAAGAGTTTAGAGCCTTAACCTGTTAACCAGCGCCCCAATTTTTGAAATTTTCTGAAAACGACATTCCCAAATGAAAATGTCTGCAGCTCTTAAACCCTATGGTCTATATTCATAAATCTGGTCTTATTTTAAACTAGACACTTCAAATAGTGTTACCCAAGAGTCATAATAGCTCAAAGTTGTATATGAACAGAGTAATATACATGTAAATATACATGTAAGTGACTCACGCTTTTTATTTTTTATTTTTCACTTACGGCAAAATTATGAGATTTTAATGTTAAGGTCCTGAAAATAAGCATAATATAAAACTGAATGTCTGATCATGTTTTGATTCAAATTTGAGGATGATTCTGTTAAAAATGTAGCTTCTGTAAGCTTTTATATCAAGAAAAGACTAGGCGTCCTTTCCAAAAGGCCTTTTATTTTAGAACATTTGTAATTGCAGAGTAGTTTTTTTATTCAAATAAATCTGCAATAAACTGCTGATTATGATTAATTTACAGTTACTGAAAAACTAAATGAACTATTTACAGAATTTTTAAAGTGTAAAAAACTCATTTAGTTGATAAAAACAGTCTGTCATAGAGCCTGCGCGCTCCACTGCAGTGTTGCGCAATCTGACTGGCAGGCGCCCGGCTGCTATGGAGACGGTGACTAGAGGCATATTCACCAGAGCCATTTAGAGTGAGAGTTGCGACAACGGAAGTTCAAAACGCTTAATAGTCACGTGATTCATGTAGCCCTCGAATAGTTCCAGGAAGTGCTTTGGCGGGCAATTCAAATTGATAGTCAAAGTGACAGAACTGCGATTTTTGGTAATTAATAGTCAATAAATGCATTGATTTTCAATAATTTTATTACATGTGTATGTAGCATGAGTATGTGGTTACAGCGATGTTGTTTTTAAAAGATAAAATCCGCTAATATTTGAGAATTAGAGTGCACAATTACCATAACCTTTGCCTCGTTAACATAATATAGGCTAACGTTAGCTTGGATTGAGACGGGTTGCTATTGTTTTTATGTCACGTCATGTTCATTTGTTTTCACTAATCTCATGGTAACTAATGTCATCTTTATGACTTTCAGATAGACAGGTTACAGGTGATTGTCTGCTCGCACCACACAATGAGACACTGAACTAGCAGCAACAGCATGATGTCAAGTGTGATGTCTTCATCCATTGCCAATACGTGAAAAATAGAATTAACGTTAAGTGAAATTAATCTTAATGTTTACAATTCTTATTATATATAGTAATATATAATTCATAAGTCTTATATATATATAATGCTGTAGTGCTTAATAATCCAGAAGTGTGCTTGTTGTTTTTTGACATTTGCAAACATTTTATTTAATATAATTTAACATATTTAATATGCAAATTTCTAGGGTCTATAATTTATCAATATGGCCAACACTGATTAAGATCTGCTGATAATTTAAAATCTTACTGATTAGACGTCTTACCTTTTAAAAGTCCATCACAAACGGTCTGTTCTGCTGTAACTCGCGGCTGCTACTTCCGGGAACTATTGAGAGTCTCCACGAGCCGCCATTGCTGTAAAAAAACCCGTTCCATTGGAGTCTATGGAGTTGTAGCGACTCTCACTCTATATGGTTCTGATATTCATCAATAATGCTTACAAACACAACGTAAGATAATGCCTTGTGATTAGTTACTACGTCCGTCAATCAAACCTTTGCTGGCAAGGCATTGGCTAGGCATTGATTGCCTTCATCCAACGAAAACCATGCGCGCTTTGATTGACAGCTGGCGGAGCGAGTAATGTGCCAACTCTGTGTAATGACTCGCCAGAGAGCCTGTGATTGAAGCAGAGAGACCTGGGAGGGTTTAACGTGACAGGAAGAGTCCACAGCACAGGGGAGATCGTCAGAAACGGATTTGAGTCACTATTTCATTGAAAATGGACACGATTGATTACTCTAACTCAAAACGCCCAAGCAAACAAAGGAGTATTTTTTAGTTTTTTTCCTTATTTTTCGTTGTTTTGGATTAAAAAGTGGGATGCATTTGGAAGAGTGGACTCTTACACGGACATGTATCACGGTTGTTTTTGGATTGGTCCGATCTGATCTGCACGATAGGAGATGAAAGATGAGTACTGCGTTCATTATGCTAATGTTTAAATAGCTACTGCTACAGCATTTCATGTAACCTTTTCCTCTCTGGTGTATTTATTGCAAAAACGAGTTCAGAACAATGAATCTCGAGTGTTTTAGCTTTCAAATGATGCATAGTTTGTGATGGTTGATTAAATAGTTTGTATAAAACAAAAGTGAATAAAAGTAGAGACACGCCCACTTACGTCAACCCCCCCCGCCCACGAACCGGTGCGGGTTAAAAAGGAGCAATCTCATTTTATCCATATTTGTAGAGCCTATCCGAATCTTTGAGCATGTTTCATCGTCAATTATTTCAACAGGGTTCAGTTCATCAGCAATGGGCAACACCGTAGTAACCTTCTGGATGAGTTCTGCGCTTTGACAGTCCACAAATTGAGCATCTGAAAAACAAATGACAAGTAAACCAGAATATTTTCCAATATGCAATGTGAGTCATGTTGACTGCACATAGGATCTATGCCATAGCCAGTTGAGTTTTAATTGGAAGCTTGTTTCTGCCACGGAATTTTTTTTTTATAACTTGCGAGTTTATAGCTCACAATTCCGGGGGGAAAAAAAGTTAGAATTCTGCTATTTCAAGTTTTGATATTGCAATTCTGACTTTATTTCTCAATAATTTAGAATTGCAATATATAAACTCAGAATTGCAAGAAATAAAGTCAGAGTTTTGAAATATGAATGTGGTGAGGTGGACGAACGAGCGACATGGGAGGAGCGAGTGGAGACCGGTGCGTGAGTGTTAATGAACATCACCTGTAGCGAGGCACACCGGTCTCGAAGTCCTCTCATGAGGGAGCTCGGAGACATAAAAGGACGGGCGAGTTCAGGAGAGGACGAGAGAGGACCAGGCCTGGATTTTATGTCTCCGAGCTCCCTCATGAGAGGACTTCGAGACCGGTGTGCCTCGCTACAGGTGATGTTCATTAACACTCACGCACTGGTCTCCACTCGCTCCTCCCATGTCGCTCGTTCGTCCACCTCGCCACAATGAACATGCCCATAATTGCAAAATTGCGAGATGTAAACTTGGAATGGCGAGAAAAAAAAGTCATTACGTTCACAACGTGTTTTTTTTAAACAACATTTTTAAAGAAAATTTTTATAAAGATTAACTTTAAGTGACAACCATCATTTAATATTTAAAGTCTGTTTATGAAGTATTTACATAGACATTCAGTGTGGATGAGCTTAAAGGGAGCACACTGATAAAAGGACACTTTTGCTAAATAAATAATCTAGGTCATGTTTTAAGTTCATAAATATTTTAATATGAACAGCTATTATAGAAAATATCTAAGAAATTATACTTGTTCTTACTGATATCACACTGACGCTGTGATTTTCATAGTAGTGCACCCTTTAAAGGAACACCCCACCGTTTTTAGAAATAGGGCTTATTCAACATCTTTCCTACATTTAGATATGTGGGCAGATACAGTTTTATCTCAGTGCATGCATTGTTTTAGTTTGGCAGGGTCGCTGTTAGCTTAGCTTAGCATAATGAATGGAATCCTATGTTGCCAGGTAGCATGTCCAGAGTAAAAGTGATCTAAAAATAAAAAAACCCACCTACCTACTTCTTGTGGCCTGCATATTCACAACGAATACAAATAGCGATGCAGATTAAGAGTAGGCGATTTCCTAGGCAGATATTGACTTGGGACTATATTAGGGTGAAGCACAGGAAATCGCCTAGTCTTAAAACGGTGGAGCGTTCCTTTAAGGTCACCATACAATAATATGAAGCCTTTAAAAATGATAGAAGTGTAAAACAACAGAACATCAATAAAATGTAAATTTATCATTTAATTGATTTAAAAGTACAAGCCAGTAACGCCTGTGAAGTAATAAATTAGTGTAGCGCACAGTCTCATACAGCTAATAAGCTAACAATGTTCTGAAGCATCGGCGCTATGTTGCTAAAACTATCTTTTGGATCTAACTGTAATTATTTCCCACATCTAGATTCCAGGTTATAATATTCAAAAGTCTAAATATTAATCTCTTAATTTTGCAATAAGAATTTAAATTTATCCAAAACAAAGGCTTAAAAAAAGGAAGAGAAAAAAATTCACATTAAAGGGGCTCCTCTTTTAGTGAAAGTTTTCAGACAACTTTCAAAATGGCCGCCAGACAGTGTGAACACATGAATACACATAACTCAAGAGTGCAATGTTCTGATTATCTTGAAATTACAGGAGGTATATAATAACAAACACATCATTTGGTTAAGACATCAAGTAGAATGATAATTTTTATTTATTTTTATATATATAATATATATATATTATTATATATATAATCTGAGCTCAAAGATAGTAGTGTGCTTGAGCTTATATGTTTACTCATAGACTCGGAATTGAAGAAATAAAGTTGTGATGTATAAATGTGTACTAATTGCAAGAATTAAAGTAATAATTTAAAGATATAAACTTGGAATGGTGAGAAATCAGAATTGCAAGATAAAAACATCAGAGTTCAAAGTTTATTTCTCGCAATCCTGACTTTTTTTTCCTCCGAATTCTTTTTTACGTTGTGGCAGAAATAAGCTTACATATTTTGCATTGTACAGTATGTGTTGAAAAATTACTAAATCTCTCTCACCTTGTCTTTCAAGCCTTTCAACCAGGTTTGGATTCTTAGTTTTCAACACATTGTAAAAAGCAGATTTTTCTTTGACAGTGCTCAGAGCACATAAGAGCACTTTCATTTTATCCACATCTGTTGACTCCCCCAGAATCTGTGTGTGTATTTCTTGCTGAATTATATCAGCGTCTATCAGTGCATCAACGATGGGCATCACAGAAGTAACACACATGAGAACTTCATTGTGATATTCCACAAATAGAGCATCTGAAATAACAAAAATAACATTAGTTGTAATAGATCAGTTTTATGCATCAGAGTGTGAGCTAATGCAGAATGATGCATATGAACTACATTTTTAATTGCTAGTCTGTGGTGGACATGAGTTGGAGTGTCAAACTTACGCAGCTTCTCCATTGTTTTCGTTGTTTAATGGCTGAAAAACTGAGAAAGTCTTGAAAACCTAATCAAAAAGATGAAAGCAATGAAGACAAGTAACATGTTGATTAGAATATACAACAAGTCTATATGCAATTAATGTAGGCTACATACAATCCCATGTGAATATTTAAACCTCATGAACACATACTTATGCAACTCGCTAAACGTGGCAATTGCTGGCAGGCAAATTTAAATTATGTATTATATTAAGTAGTCATAATTTATACATATATTATACATTATATATTATATATTATACATAATTAACACAAATTATAATATAATACGTTAAGCAGTTAAAATTGTTTTTTGTTACTCACCACAGAGTGGATCTAAGGGGAGGAGCTTAACCTAAAACATATCCAGGGGGAGCTGGATGTGTATGGCAAGCCATTTAGCATATAAAACTATGGGTTGAAAATCCATACATTTGTTTTGGATAGTCATAAATGTATTTTGACTAGTTATAATTATAATTTGACAATATGTAATTATAATTGCACTATTAAGAAATCTGATTAGAGATATCTCTAAATACTTTCTGACTAGGGGGTGTAGCAGTACACATATTCGTACTGAACCGTTTCGGTATAGGGCTTCCGGTACGGTGCATGTGTGTACTGAAAGGTACTGAATGCATTTAACAGTACACTGTCAGAAAAAGGTATTTCTGTCACTGGGCGGTACCCTAAGGTACAAAACCGAAAAGGTAGGCCTACTAATATGTACCTTAAAGGTACTAAAATGTACCTTAAAGGTACTAATCACTCTTAAAGTACTGATATGTAGCTTTAAAGCTACTAATATGTACCATTTAGGGTGAGTAAGGTACAAAGATGTACCTTTTCACTTTTGTACCTTAGGGTACTGCCCCAGTGACAGCACTGTACCTTTTTCTGAGTGTAGGCTTGTTTTAAGTGCGGAATATACTTAAATTCGATTTCCCACGAAAACATATTAGGTACTCTGTCCATTAAATTCAAACGATTAATGCGCTTTGGCGCTCTTCAATCTGGCGTGACAGATCACTGTATAGGCACGTCAGTTCAAGATGCGCCACACGAGTGAACGCGATCATCTCTTCCTAGTCAAAGAATAAACATGAACGAAGGTATGTTGAGGATACATTACAATTTACTGAAACATATCATATGTCATGTAATCGCTCAATCAGTGTTTTAACGGTGGAAAGACATCAATAAAACAGCTTAAATTAAATCGATTTACCTCAGAAGTCATTCAGTGTCCACAGCTGTTAGTTCACTAAAGAAATTAATTATTTTTCTAAATATATGTGCTATTTAAGCCTATTCATTATATTACTTAACCTGTTAGTGATGTCTTGATTGGTTAATGTATGTTTAAATAAATACGTCTTGAAAATGACAGCCACTATGTATAAATTATTATATTTCAACAACGTTGAAATTATGTCAACAAACTTAATTTTATTATTAGATTTAGAAGTTCATGCAAAAACTGCCTAATGTGAAGTTCACGTTTGCATACAATGTGTAATTTGAGTGTTGATTTTTATATCTAAATCTATATAGCAACTGAATTTAGGCTATATTAGTTATATTACAGTAATTTGCCAGTAGGGGCTTCTTACTATATAGTTTACACTTTACAGCATTAGCAGAGATAATCTTTTTTTATTTAAGAAACTTTTAGTTATAATTGAATTAATTTGAGGACAGACAAAATTTGTTCAGTAAACCCCTGTTTGATAATAAAAAAGCTATTTTATATTAATTTTCTCTCCCCTGCTGTACCGAACCATTTTGCGTTACACCCCTAATTCTGACTAGTCAAAACTCTATGTAAGATATCTGTAATCACGTCTACAAAGGAGTTTTGACTAGTCAGAATGTTAATTCCAGATATCTACATTGAAATTCTTCTTAAAGCTAAATGCAGATGTCTCCAAAGAAAGATCTTCCTAGTCAAATATCAGATTGAGATATCCTTTTTTCTTTAAATGAGATTTGATAGGAATAATTCAAATTCAAGATATCGCTTATTAAATTTTGCCTATAGTTAAAAATCCAATTTAAGATATCTACAATTGTAATTTGACTAGTAATAAATTACTTTCAGATATCTACAAATGTATTTTGGATATCTAAAACAATTTAAAGATATCTTCAATTTGATTATGACTAGTCAAACACCAGTTAGAAATATCTCTAATTATAATTACTACTAGTACAATTATAATTTGAGAGATCTCTAATTAGAATTATATCTAGTACATAATATCTTTAATTACAATTTCTACTTGTCAAAACACATTTGAAGATATCTGAAAATATTTTCCAATGGAATACAATGGAACAATATGACTAGTCAAAATAGCATTGTAGATTTCTTCAACTCATATTATGATTAGTCATATTTACATTGCAGATATCCGGAATTGGAATTTTGACTAGTCAAAACTAAATTATGACTAGTCTAGAACAGCTAGGGGTATTGCAAATTCGGCAGCAGGGGTTCAGAATAAAAATCGGCAGCTGGCAGCCGGAAGACAGTTGCTGGCAGCCAGACAACCTGCCAAAGTAGGCGGCTCCTGCCGCTTTTCGATCTCCAATCACTAGCATCCAAAGAGTGACAGCAACCAATCAGATTACTGGTGACAGCAGCGCGTAAACAGAGTTAATGTAGGTTTAATATCAGTGAACGACAGTATCACTACCTACTGTAGTTAATTGTTTAAAGAGTCACTTCTTGTGTAACGTTACTGTATTTTACTGTATTAGCATCATTTGCCTCAGTATAGTCTGTCAAACATTAACTTTAATCAAAACAGAAGCATCGAGACTGTAAAATAATTATGTTCATAGTAAGTAGTAAGTGACCAGGGTTCTCTAACACGACATTAACGATGGACATAGTTTAATCAGTTGTAAAACACCGGGATAGGCCTTTTTAGGTGTTGTCAAATCTATCATTATGATTTATATTCATAATTGTTATAAAAATGTGGGGGGAAAACAGTAGGATACCATACTGTATATTGCACTGGAGTATGAGCTTGACTTTACTCAGGTAAGCATAATAAAAATGTTTTGTATTTGTCAAAAGTATTTTGGGACATTTTAACTGTCATTTTGAAAGTATACTGTGCCTCAGCATAACTCCTTCAGTGGATCTGCTGGTGTCAGAAATAAAGAAGGGAAGGAATAGACTATGAATTCAAGCAATTTTGACTTTAATTTTTGACTATTAGTAGCCTAATCACTAATGAATATTTTCTAGAACACTGCAGTTGTTGCAGAACGATGAAGGCGAAACAACAGACGAGGTAACAGCACATTCAGTGTGACAGGCAGAAGCTCATTTCAAGTGTTACCCTACAGCATTCTGATTAAAATACAGAATAAATGTATTTCTCAAATACCAACTGCACCCATAGGATGTGCATTCTGTATTAAGGGAAGTGACTCTAAGTCGAGATGTTTAGAAAATAGTGTTTAATGACAATGTCAGTCATTTTTGTTAGTTTTGTATGCCACATTGTTGCCAGAGAAATGCTTCATGTGGTCATTGAGGTGGGTGATCCTGATTTTGAAAACTCGTCTTGTATGTTTGCATTTGAAACTCTGGTTGGAACAGACTCATTCTGTTTGAAAGCACACTTCCACTGGTTGTATTTGACAGTGTGTATTTCTTTTCTTTTACTTATTTGATAAAAATAGTTAAAATGGCAAATTTATAGGCATGGCATATGTCTGAATATTTCTCTCTTATGATGTTTCACTTTTATGGATTTCAAATTTCATTATACACGTGTAACAAAATGAAGTATAAAGTCTGTATCATGCCAAAAAGAATTGGAGACCTGTAGACACTGCCATGAAACCTTTAAACACTGCGTATCAGGTGATAACTGTTTAATAGGTATTTGATGGCAAAATACAACAAGAATAGTATTCACATGGATGTGCATGCATGTATACTGTTAATAAGGCAATGTAAATCTTGTGTATGTAACAGTTTTCTTATGAATTCTCTCGGCTACACTGGAAGAGGAAAATGGAGAGAGATGCATCAAGAAACACACTGGTGTCAGGAGAACCACCTCTCACTCAACATCAACACCAAGCAGCTGGTGGTAGATTTCAGGGAAAGGACAGAGAACACACCCTGTCACCATCGACTGGACACCTGTGCTTTAAGTTCCTTTTTGTTCACATCACTAAAGATCTCACATGGTCTGCTCACACAGATGCAGAGCTGAAGAAGGCACGTCAGCACCTCTTTTATACCTCAGGTGCCAGAGGGAGTTTGGAACATCCACAGATCATTCTACACCTGCACTGCAGAGAGCATCGAGAGCACTTGGTACTTGCTGGTGATCTACAAGCCATGTTGTAGGAGGTGAGCTTCCCTCCCTCCAGGCGGTGTATATGAAAGCCCGGAGGATCATCAGTGGCCATCCGAGCCACGGACTGCTCTCTCTGCAGCATCCAGCCCCACATGAGCCGACTGAGGGACAGCTTCTTCTCTCAGGCTATCAGGCTGCTGAACACCCAGAACTGATGCGCCTTACACAGCCCACTCTATCCTATGCCATGCGCTGCACTTTACACTTCATCACCACAAATTCAACCAAACTAGAATCTAATGTATTATGCACTGCACTTTTAACACCATTATCGATTCTGCCATCACCTACTTATCAACCCAATGTATATCTGCAACTGTATAATGTGTATAATTGGATGCCAAGGATGCTGAACACTAGTGGCGGTTGAGGAGAGACCCCTGACATGGTTGTAAAGCGTTTTGGGTATACAGTAGCATTCATATAATTATGTATTGTGTGTATAATATGTACATTATTTATTGTGTATAATGTGTATTGTTATCTGCAAAGTATGTCTAATTGTATTCTGCACTGCTCTCGAATGGCACATATGTGCTGTTGCTGGTGTGACAATAAAAGGGGTTTGATTTGAAAACACCCATCCAGGTTTTTGCAGTGATTGGTGCCAGTTGCTGGAGGAGTGATTTGTATTTATTCTGTCTTGATAGTTCCACTCTTAAATTCACTCTCAATAAACATTTATTACATTTTGTGAATAGCTCAGCATTTCTGAATTACATAATCTATTTGTGGGATGTGTTTGATACTTATCACACTTGTTTTTCTAACAAACAACCACCAAAATACAGCCTACATCAACAAGAATAATATCATATATATATATATATATATATATATATATATATATATATATATATATATATATATTTTTTACTCACTAAGTTACAGTGTAAAACTGAACTTGAAATGTTTGTATGATACAGCTATATACAATACGCAATAATGAACGATATACATATGTTTTGTATATAAAAAGTAGACTAGTCTATCTACTATAGTAAGATTTAATTTAATCATTTAAAATCTAAATCACAATTATGATTCGGCTATTATTCATACGATCACTCGTTATTATTTGCCTTTCTTCCCCTGGCTAAAAGTGGCAGGTAATGCCTACTTCCGGTTGTAAACGGCAGCCCACGTCCGGTTTTAGTGGCAGGTACTGTCGGCTGACAATGGCAGCAACTTCCTGCTGCCAGCTGCCGATTTTTCGCTGAACCCCTTCTCAAATTCGGCTTGCCAAAGTATGTGGTGCTCCACCCATTGGCTCTGTAGTGAGTGTGTGAAAACCTCCCTTTACAGAAAAATGTTTTTATTTTTATACAAGGAATACACAAACACTAGGACGGCTTGCCCATCAGCAATTATAAAATAACTACAAAATAAATAAAATAATTGCTTAAAATAAAGACATTTTAAGAAATCCTGTTGAACTTTTCTCCTCATCTAAAACACGGCACGTGTTTGATGCTCCGAATTGCGAACGACTTGTTCTTTTGAACCGGATCTTTTCCTTTGTTATGATTCGTTCGAACCGATCGCGCACAGAAAAGAAAAGAAAAAATCACAAATAGTGTCATGTGTGACCCAAACAATTCATAATAAGTCATACCTCATCAGTCTTTCCGATGCTGTTATGGGATCTACTTCCCTGTTTGTTTAATGAAATCTGAATGTATACTTAGGATACAAAACAATATTCTACTGGTCTTTCAACTCCACTAGTCAGACAGCAGAAAGCCCAGTGATTGGTTAAAGGAACTGCCAATCAAAACCACTGGTTCATGTAAGGATTCGCTAGTCTGCTGTGCAGTTAGTTGTAAACTGAAACGCATGACCACTAAGTATAGTTCACCAGTTCGTACAAACAGAAACACGTTAACCTGAAATGGATATGGAAGAAAAGCCGAAATATGGCAAGTTTATTTCGGTTTTATATTTGCTGTATATTTATGTTTGTTGTGAAAATGTGTGGTTTGGTGATATTAAGAGTCCAAGTATTAACGCTACGAAACAAACTGAAATGAATTTGAATAACTTCGCCGCGGCTAATAGTATGAACTGTTAACGTTACCTGTTTTGACTCTATTTGCCGTGTTAAGGTGAAAAACAGTTGTGTTGTGTGTGTTAAAGCTGTTGTGTTAGGAAGGCAACGCCTAAAAAACCCCGTTATTTAACGTTACTATGTCAGAGTACAATTTGGGATTTGCTCAGAAAGTGCTTTACCTTTTTGTTATGTGTAGTGATTTTTCTTACTCCTAACTGTCATATTTTTTAAACATTGTGGCTTTTGCCTCTAATTTAAGCAGTTGACTCATTTTTAGTTACTGTAAATTTGGAGGTTGACCAAATAAATGCTGTACTTTTGGTTTCTATCACATTGTGTTTGTTGTATGTGGCAGCATGGTTGAAAGTGTTCATTGGCCCTAATAGTGTGCGTGTTTGTTTATATATTAATTTAATAGTTGCAAATATGAAAACAGTAGATTTTATTATTATGAAACTGGAAATAGAAGGTGGGTGTGTTTATTGTAAGATAACTGTGATTCCAGATTATGTACACGTAAATACAGTAAAGTTGAAACTACAAACAGATATATGAAACTGCACAGCTGTTGGACTCCTTGGACACAACATGGACAGGACACCAATGAAAGGGTCAATTGTGGTCGTTCTAATAGTTTGCATATGTTTTTTTTTTTGTCCTAGGGTAATACAATGTTGCTTTTACAAGAACATTGTTGCTTGTCAATTTGTCCAGAAAACAGGTTTTAAAACAATTCCCAAAACTTGCTTTAATATTCAGCCCTAGTTTTACTCGTACCTCCTTGTAAAGTATAGCTGGTGGTGACCAAAGAGCACAAGATCTGCTCTCATGAGTTGGAGTAATTATATAGGATGGCTCTTTTTAAAGAAAAGCGTTTACCTTTTAATTTTAAACTTGCACGTCCTTCTGAGCTATACTTATGTGCTATTTCTGCTGTTGAGGGACTGAGTGTGACTGCAGCTGTTTCAAATTAGGGAAGGGATAACTTTTACTTTCAGTGGAACTTCTTTTATATAGTTTGGGAGCAATGTTTGTCACTGGAAATGTTTATATTGCCTAAATGCAATGAGATTAGCAGACACATTTCAGTAGTTACAGGCGAATACATGCTAAATCTGTTTTTTTTCCTAGCCATCCTAGGTGACTAGGTGTATGACTTTCTTCATGCGTCGGGTCAGAGGTCACTCTTCCACCGGAACTAGACTTGTGTATGACTATAATCATAGTTTCTAAAGTTATAAATATTGATTATTTTCTTTACAAAAACGCATCGCTTCGCTTCAGTAGGCCTTCATTAACCCTCTGGAGCCATGGATTACTTTTATGATGGATGGATGCAGGGGGGTTGGGGGTTCAAAATCTAAGGTACCATTCACTCCCATTATAAGGCTGGGAAGAACCAGGATATTATTTAATATAACTCTGATTATGTTTGGCTGAAACAAGAAAGTCATATAACCTAGGATAGCTTGAGGGTGAGTAAACGCTTTAAGCTAAAGCTCCTTTTTAGCATTTCCTTATGAATAAAAGTAGCAATCTCTATATTATGCATTTTTATTTGTTAAAAAGATAATTTACTTTGCAAAACAGATTTGCCTGGCTCTAAAAAATATAAATGGGCTTTCAAAATAAAATATAAATTAACATTTGTACATTAGACCTACATTCTTCATGTCTTTTGCTGTAAGGCTATAATTGTCTTCTATACTTGAATCTAGTAGTTGACTCATGTTATAGTCACGTTAACATGATGTAAGGATTTATTACAGTGTTTCACTGAGAACTTGAGGTGAAAGCCTAAATTCACCAGAGTGCACAGTGTTTTGTTTCCTCATTAGCCAGACGACAAGAAAAGACTGATATAAACCGACACAGCGTTTGGATCCTTTACGTTGTTCTCACTAATGGATATAATCTTAACTGTGAGTGAACTTTTGAAAATTTTAAGCTCCATTTACAGTAATAGTTAGACTTCTTGTGATCATATCCGGTTGAGGGAATTAACTGCTGACAGTAGCTTCCCTTCCATTAGTCATTTTAAAAAATGGAAGTGCTATTGATTTGATGTCTTCCTTTACTCATTTAAGTACAGTGCATATTTTTATGGGCAATGACTACTTTGGACATTATTGGTCATTTTGGCATCGCTTCTCAGTATGTTTCAGTCATTATCAGTCATTATTGCACTTATCTCTGATTTGAATTCTTTAAAATGAAGCTATATTAGTGAATAAAGATTATTGGCAGCTTAAATTATATTATTGTCATTTTAAGACCATTTTATGCCACTAAATATTCCTAATATAACAGCATAATGCAAGTAGATACACATTTTCAAATGACAACCTTTTAATTCTTTAGATCATGGAAATTAAGGGTAAACAATATATTATCCTAAATAAAAAAATAAAAAAAGAGTAAATAGTAAATAAACATTTTCTCTTGTGAAATGGCTTTAACACTCGTCATTCTGCATTGACAGTTATATGTGTACTGGAACAGGGTAATGCAGCTTTGAAATCGAGTCCATTTGGGCTTATTCTTCCAAACTGTTGTCAGGAAAACACTACAACACCTCAAATTGGTCCTTTTTCACCTGCTGATAACCGCTCTGTGTGTGAAGGAACTGCCCGAGAACCAGTTTCGCCTCCGTCACGGAAAACATACAAGATGACCGCACAATCAAGTAAAATGTTGGTGACATTCATTATCATGTAAACATAATGGGCGATATATTGCATCACAAAAAATGATTGAGGTCATGTACATATATTGTGCGATATATCGATATATTGATTATTACGACATCTTAGAAAGTTATACTTAAAAAACTGCTTTGTACATTTTCCTCAAGTTTGGCAAGATGCAGTTACTATGACAAATAAATAGTCAGTTTTTTATTTAATTTTAATTTGATATAAGTTTTCACTTTCAATTTTGTCTGACTTTAAGCATATTTATGCCAAAACGTCTATCACTTTAATGAAATGACATTACTAGCTCTAATTAATTACATTATATCAGCATGAGTAGAGATACACATACACAGGTATACACATACACAGGTATGACTAAATTGTGAAACCAAGGGAAAGCTTTACTTTTAACATCTTTTGATGCACCAGCTTTGATTTCCCACACTGATAAACTTACATCGAAAGCAGTAATTTTGTTGTGACCTAAAAAGATTCACTCAGGCTGGTATCCTGGTAATGCTTCTAAAGATACTTGCCCGATAAAGTTGCTTTGCAAAAGCGTTGTCTACAGGACAAAATGAATCTAAATAGAGTTGAATGGGTGTCGTTGCGTCACGCCCAGCTCTGATCATGCCTGATGTTAGAGACACAAAACTGCTCCATATAGTCCTTCAGAGACAAAAGGACAGGAAAACTTAACTTAAAAACGGGACACAAAAAGCCATGTTTAGAAAGATCAACTGAGAGAAATCCAATATTTTCTTGCTTGAAAAGGAGGTGGGGTTTTTTTTCAGCTTAAACCTGTTCAAGACTGGTTCAACCAGTTTTCAGCAGCATCAAGTTTTTTCCCACCTGAAATCAGGAAGTCAGATAGTGGGACGTTAGACTTAAGGTGAGGAAGAAATATCAGGTCATCAGATAGAGCCACTAAACGTCAAGATGCCTGCGGAGGAAGGCGCTTACAAAAAAAGCGGTAAAGTCACTTAATGGTATTTCCTCTTGAGTGCATGTGTTTTCTTGTTTTCGACATGGTTTCAAACCCTTTGAAGCTCTCTTTGAGTAACTTACCACAAGTAAAGTTGTGCTATTTTTGTTCTCATACATGAGTGATGGTAAAGATGGGAGTGTTGTGTTTAGCTTAATCCAAATCTTTTCTGTGCAGTCAGCCTGGTTTTTATGTCCAGATGTTGGTTGAAATGGTGGTTTCCCATAACGTGAGATATTTCGGTGACTGAATTTTTTGGACATCTCTCATTCTCAGAAAGAAAGGTACAGAAGCTGCCGCTTGGGAGGTACCTTCTTCTTTGTTTACCTAAAGGATGCACATTACCTTAAAGGTACATATTAGTAACTTTTGAAAGGGTACTGTCCCAGAGTTTTTGTACTTTCTTTCTGAGAGTGATTTGGGACTTTTTGGAGTTTGTGTTCCTCCTGAAGCTGCTCTAATGGCACTGCTGTTGGCTTTTATGCCATTAGCTGTTTGCATTAATTCAGTGCATTGGTAGAAGTGTGTTAACACTGCATTAATGTCATACTAGGCCTTTGTCCATCTTCACAATACCCTGGTCTGCCTGGGAACTGAAGCACTCGGTCTTTGTATGTCTGTCTCAGAGGAGAGGGTGTGGATTTTTACAGTCAGATGCCACAGCAGAAATTCCCATGCCGGTATCTTCCTTTAAGTGGTGGGGATCTGCCTACATTTTAGCAATCAACAATTTGGATTGCTAAAATATCATAAACATTGTAATGATAATATAACTTAATATACGGCTGAATTATATTATTAATAAGCATTTAACTACTCCTAGGCACTTACTACTACTGTTAAAAAAAAAAACTTTTTGTTTTATTTCACCTTTGCTTTGCTAATCTAGTGTGTACTAAACTTGGCATTGTGTACTATGAATATTGTTGGCTTTTATGACACATTGTGGTGTATCTAGTTTAGCATAAAAGCGTCTGCTAAATGAATAAATGTAAATGTAGTGCATTGTCATTTTATGTTGATCACTTGTTGCATTTAAGTGTTGTTTAATCAAATGTTGTTTAATCAAGTTATGCATGTTTTTGTGAGTGTTTGAGACCTAAACTGAGCAGATTTTTTTTTTTGTTCCAGTACACAAGACATCTTCACAAAGTAAAAGGAAAGATTTTACCAGTTTTTTCCACACGAGAGCTCTGTGGTTGGCGAATAAGAGCATTTGCACATCTGTTCTTAGTTTATTGCAAATCACATGATGGAAGTACAGTGGCCTCAACAAGTACAGTTGGACACACGTAAAACTATCTTGACATGATATTAGATCCAAAAATATCAAAGCAAGTGGCACCTGTGCTCAGTTTCTATCTCTTTTCTCAGAGCTACTCACTTCACTTTTTTGAGCCATTATTGCATTGCAGGAACAGGAAGTGCAGGGTTGCCAACTCTCACGCATTTGGCGTGAGACACGCTTTCAGACCATCTATCTGCCCAAGTAAATCTCACACCAAATTGGCAACCCTGCTTTTGATATGAAACAAAGTCTCAGCTTTCAAATGTTGTATGTTTTAAAATGAAACTCAAACAATAAATACTGGTTTTGCGCACTTAATGTGGCATAACAGATCGCTGTAGTGCCTCAGTTAAATCCACGGTCATTGATAAACAGAGTTGCGACATGTTTTGATTTTGCTGGCCTTGCCACCACGCGGTCACGTGGTTCATTGAGCTCTCAGTAGTTCCAAAAAAACCAGCGCTGTCAATACATTGGCTTCAAGCAGAATAGACAACATCTTCACTATAATAGTGGTATTTGCAGCACTTTTTGGTAAACATTGTAGTGTGCATTGATTATTACGTCAACAACATTTACAGTATCGTTTTATTATGGAGTGTGATGGAGCAGCAACACATTGTTAATGTTTTTCTTATATTTAACCCTTGGGTATTCCTTACTTATTGGTCTCACTCATACTCCTGGGTTGTCTGGCTATCACCAGACCGAGCTCAATTTAAGATTGAACACTGGTCTGGGGAGTCTGCTATGTACTTTCTACTGCATGAGGCGTGATAAACGAGCATAATTCAAATGACTCTGTATGCAATTGGATAGGATCAGACAACAAGAGGTGTGATCAACGGGCATCGATCCATCGCTTTGCTATCCGTCATCGTCACATCAGGCTGGGTTTATTCAGTCTAACTCCTGGGTGGTCAAATGTGAAATATTTTTCAATTAAATAGCCTACATTTTCTATATTTTAGTTCTAAAATATAAAATAAATGTATTTATTTTGAGGAGATCTTTTGGTATTAAATACAGTCCCTGACAAAAGTCGTGTCTCTTATCTATTTTGTAGAAACACCTGCTATTAACCTGACTTTTAATTCATCAATTGGTGTTAGAAATAGCTCATATGAAAAGCTAAAACCCTCCCAAATGATGTTTAATGCACTGAAATAAGTTTCAACTGAAAAAAGATTTATCATTTAATCAACACAGAAAAGTCAAATTTTGGCAAGACAAAAGTTTTGTCGCCTATACAGAAATTGAACAAATTTACTGCAAATACAAAAATATGTCAGCAAATTAAGTAGTGGTGCTGTGAGATCCAAATGTAATATCTTGTATGACTTCCATGAGCTTGAAGGACTGCATCCATGCGATTTTGGCAAAGACTCATACAATTTATTGATGAAGTCATCAGGAATAGCAAAGAAAGCAGTCTTGCATGCCTCCCAGAGTTCATCAATATTCTTTGGTTTCATCTTCCATGCTTCCTCTTTCATCCTACCCCACATATGCTCAATGATGTTCATGTCTGGTGACTGGGCTGGCCAATTCTGGAGCATCTTGATCTTCTCCGCCTTGAGGAACTTGGATGTGGAGATGGAAGAATGCGATGGAGCACCATCCTGCTGCAGAATTTGTCCTCTTTTATGGTTGGGAATATAAGAGGCAGCTAAGATGTCTTGGTATTTTAGACTATTGAAGTTGCCTTCCACGCTGCAGATCTCTCACACACCCCCATACTGGATGTAACCCAAGACCATGATTTTCCCCCACCAAACTTCACTGTTTTCTGGGTGAATCTCGGATCCATGCGGGCTCCAGTAGGTCTCCTGCAATATTTGCAGAGACTGTGGTGTAATTCAACAGAAGATTCATCTGAAAAATCCTTCTGTGGGCTTTGGCAAATGCCACATGGTTTTTCCAATTGTCTTTTGTTTAGTGCTGGCTTCTGGGCACTGATTCGACCATGGATGCCATTTCGAGACAGAATCCGACAAACTGTTCTGGTTGACACAGGGACTTCAGGTGACCAGGTCTCGTGGAGCTCCGCTGCAGTGGAAAATGGGCTGGCCTTGGATTTTTGAGCCAACAAACGGTCCTCTCGAGCAGTTGTCTTGCAGGGTCTGCCTGACCTGGGTTTGTCATAAACGTCTCCAGTCTCTTTAGATCTTTTTTTTTATCCTCTGTACTTGACGCTGAGACACTTTGACGGTGTCTGCCACATCAGCAGTGGATCTGGTCTTCAGCCTCTTGATAATCAAAACTTTAGTCTCATGGTGAATCTTAGGCATGTTTGCAGAGGTCTAGTTGCAGTTGATGTGAAGGTCTAGTGTATTGATAAATGAAAATCTTGATAAGAAATATATTTCAGCTGCACTTCAGTTCAATTTGTACACAAGCGACAAGGCTTTTGTCAGGGACTGTACTATTTGTGCAAGAATTATGGTCCATTAATGACCACTTAAAATAATATTTATTTTCTAATTTTTGTATTATTTATATTACAATTAGTGTAGTATGTAAGGTTAAAATAGAGAAAAGGGGTATTTTAAATTCTAATGCAAAGAAAAAAAAAAGTTTGCCCAGAAAAATAATATTTTACATTTGTAAGGCCATGGTTTTCCACTAGGTGCCTGCATGGCTCTTTAATAAATATAAATGTAGTTTAGTTGCTCAAAGGAGTATTTCAGGTCATAACTGCTTAATTATTTTTAGGATTTGCATTTTAAATAAATATTTAGACATGATCAAAGACTAGATCTTTTAAAATGTGAAATTTAAAAAATGTTAATAAATGGCGTCCTAATATATATATTTTTAATGATACTCGTATAAGCAAACACAAGTGAATGCAAACAAATACTGTTAAAATAATGCTAAAAAAGCAAACCGCATCCAGCAAAACATAATTTTCCCTTTTATGTACTGCAGGCCATACACATTGATACTGAATCAAGTTCAAAATTGATATTTTAAAAATAAATAAATAAATCTTACTCCAACCTAAACATAAAATATGTGTGTGTGTGTGTGTGTGTGTGTGTAATATGACATTCTTTTCTAATACAATGGCATTCAGATATGTTCAAGTATGGCATAAGGATCCAAATACTTCCAGCTGATTCATTATTTGCGCTATATTAACTTAAGGGGGCAGCTTGGTTACTTACTGTTTAGCACAACATTTCATACTGCATGACTTTATTTTAGGAACAACCCTAGATGTTAACTGACAAGCAGCAACAAATGTACAGTAATTAGAAGTCATATTGCATTGAAAAGCTTTCTCTTATCTTGCTCAGCTTACACGTTACATGCCATTTTATGATGGGAGGCTTCATTCCAGGGCTGTAAATTGGGAAATATTTCCAAAACAACATGTGCGTGGGTTGTTGTTGTTTCTGGTAGACTTGTCATTTTCTGAAGGAAATGCCAGTGGTTTTTGCCCGTGCAGAAGTCACTATCACAATGCTAGCATGTGGTTTTTAACATTGCGTTGTTTTTTTGAGCGGTTGATAGGGTGTCCTAGGTAGTTATTCACTATGTAGCAGAAGCTCTTGCTCACTCACTGGGCTGGAATGTGATTTTTGCTGAAGAAACTCCCCTGCTGTAGATCAGCAGTCATTCACAAAGTGAGATACAGTGTGCTTAATTGTGGTCTAATGATGTCTGAAATATTGATTGTTTTAGTTCAGTTGTATTTAATTTAGTTTCTCCTTGTTGTTCTTACAGGAGAGCCCAAAAAATTTGACCCCACCTTCAAAGGGCCCATCCAAAACAGGTAAGAATCAAGCTGATTAACGTGATTAAACATTGAAGTGATAGTTCACAAAAAACTCACTTTCACGTCGTTCACAAACCTGTATGACTTTCTTTCTTATGCGAAACAACACAAAATATATTTGGTGAATGTTCACACTGCTCTTTTTTTTTCTATACAAAAGTGACCAAGGAGTCTGAAATCGCAAAAACACCGAAGTGTTATAAAAGTAGCCATGTCGCTCATGTGCCAAATTCCAATCCTGAAGCAATACAACACACCAAAGAGTCAAAAGTTGTTAATTGCCAAAAAATCCTTTAAAAACCTGTTGCCTTAATTTCCATTTTTGGTTCAATCTTCACGTGGTGCTATTGTTCAAGAGATTTTTATCAGCATTGATTTATCTGGTTTTATCTTTATTAGAAATAAGATTTTACATGCAAACAGCAATGCTTCGTCGTACAAGAGTCAAGACATTGATACATTTGTTCTAGTTTTAACGCATGTCGTAACAGACCGTTTCTTTCTGCACCACAGAGGATGTACAGATATTATTTGCTGTATCTTCTTCATCGTGGCCATTTTGGGCTACATTGCAGTGGGAATACTGGGTAAGTCAGTCTGAAATAGTGTTAACTGGGTACTGTGTAACAATGAACCGCTTTTAATGTTATATTTAGGCATTATTATTGGTTTGTGTGTGATGAAGAATGTTTGTCTGTGTTCATGTTAAGATTGGGTGACAAAGATGGCTAAAAGCCTTTTGGAGATATTCAAAAAATGTCATAATCCTATTTGCTCTAAAAGTCAAAATCTGTTTTAACTCTCATACCTGCACATCTAATGGCATGATTTAATATAAAAAGCACATTAAAATCAGTTAAAAGCTGTGTGTGTGTGTGTGTGTGTGTGTGTGTGTGTGTGTGTGTGTGTGTGTGTGTGTGTGTGTGTGTGTGTGTGTGTGTGTGTGTGTGTGTGTGTGTGTGTGTGTGTGTGTGTGTGTGTGTGTGTGTGTGTGTGTGTGTGTGTGTGTGTGTGTGTGTGTGTGTGTGTGTGTGTGTGTGTGTGTGTGTGTGTGTGTGTGTGTGTGTGTGTGTGTGTGTGTGTGTGTGTGTGTGTGTGTGTGTGTGTGTCTTAAATACTCTTCCCTCAGCCTGGACTCACGGTGATCCGAGGAAGGTGATCTACCCCACAGACAGCATGGGACAGTACTGTGGACAGGGAAATCTGGAGTAAGTCGTAACAAATTTAAGATTATTATGCCTTTTGTTGCTTCAAGTTTGACATCATTACTGAACCAGTAGGTGGCGATAAGTGACTGTTAACTCTTTCCCTGCCAGAGTTTTTGGATTCCAGTTGCCAGCCACCACCAGTTTTTTTTATTATAATTAGTTGATCAAATATTTAGTTGGATGAATATCTGAACATGCATTTTATTGTAGCATAATGTATAAAAAAAATGCATATTGTAAAAGACTACATCCAGATCAGATTCAGAACGATGATCCAAACACAGAGAGTAGATCCATCAACACCCCCAAAGCTTTCACAATCCTATAGCTCATCCTGGGTCGACATTTTATTCTGTAACATTAGGAAGTTTAGATTTATATGCTGTTTAATGTTGATGATCACATTTGGGCCCTATCATAACCCGATGCAATGCAACAGCATTGCGCCATTGACGACGGTGCCTTGTCTAAAGTCAGTGGTGCGGTATTTTCTTTTGTGTTATTTAAAGGGTGCCTTAGTAATATGCTCCTATAGGCGGGTGCATACTGCACAACATGTGTACCACACACAGGGACACTCAGCAGCACACAAACATTTTAAAGTATAAAAAATAAAAGGATTCCTCTCTGGAGAAGCGTTCACACTTGTCATTCGCAAATTCCACCATGCGAACGCAATTGGCTTTTAAAGGGAATGGGAGATGAGACTCTGATTGGTTAATTACATTTTACGGCCAAAACACACCCATGACTCCTTGCGAGTCTAGATAAACCCCTTTTGGACCATGCAACTGGTGCGCCACCTAGCAAAAGTGGATTCAGAAACGCATTAAAGTGCACCCGTCCCATGCGCTTTGTTAAAATAGTGCCCATTATTTTACATATGCGCATGATTACATATGATATCGCTTGTTTCTGCTGCATCTTCACATTTGTTTTGATCAGGATATTCAGGACTCTTTCAGAAGATGTCATAGCACCCCCTACCATATAACAGTGAAAACAAGGAAAGCTGGACATTTCTGTCAATAGCGGGAAAGAGTTTAAAAAATTATTTGTCGTTGAATTATTCATTCAAAATGAATGCTTATTGATCCAGTAATGAAAGAAGTGAAGTCTTTATGAGTGAGTAATTGAAGCATTCATTTAAACTGATAATATATATATATATATATATATATATATATATATATATATAAATATAAATTGGCTGCAACAATTAATTCAATTCACATTTATTTGTATAGTGCTTTTCACAGTGTATATCATTTCAAGGCAGCTTTACACAAAATGCGTGCGTCTTCATTATAATTTAGAGTGATCTGTTATCAGAGGTGATTGTGTCCACTGTCCAAGTAATGGATTTCAGAAATGTACACAAATCACGCAGTTAGCTAACAATGAGCTCATTGAAGTAAATTAGGCATGTTGTTTACAAAATGACAATTAACAATTTTGTCAGAAACTCTAGAAAATGACTTTATTTTTGTTTAGTTGTCTGTTTAGAATCGTGATCTCCATTTTAAACAAAAACGGCTCAAGCGTTTACCTCTAGGAACACTTTTGAGTGATTTTATCAGTGAAATGAATTAATAATAGCCTCAATTACTTGAACATTTGTTTTTGTGACGTGTGTAACAGGAAGCAGCCCTTGTTGTTCTACTTTAACATGATGAAGTGTGCAAGTCCCATGGTCCTTCTAGAGTTCCAGTGTCCCACCCCTCAGGTTTGTGTCCTCTCCACCCCACCTGTTTCCCCCTGTGGTTACCGTATTTTTGGATTGGCATACTACTTTACTACTCATACTATAATTTGTAGAATTCATTTCACAGTATGAGATTTTGGTATTTTTTGGTATTTATGATGGGCATTTCCACCTAATGCTAGCATTTGCATCATGATTTTGTTGTCTTGTTTATTACTATGAACAAGCAGCTTTGAAACATTCTGTATTGTATCAAGCGCTGTATAAATAAAGGGGACAAGCTTGTATGTCCTGTGTACAATCAGAAAGCACTGTTGGGAATACCATATCCCACAATGCAATGCATTAAAAAGGGGTCATGGGTAAATCCTGCATTTATTTACAGAATTTGTTTAGCAGTCATATTTCTACTCACCAAGAGTAATGTCAACAACCTTTTCTTTTTTATTACATGTTTTTATGTTCAGATTCCCACTGCCAAAAGTGAACAATCGTACAACTCTTGTTTAATTTACAAAATAACTATTTATTTTATAGGTGATTTAAATTGACACCATTTGTCAAATTAAACATGTAACATAGTGAAGTAATGTGACAACAGTGTAGCATACTCCTGTTTGATGGTTACTGCTTCACATGCTATTTTAATATATTAGGCACTTCACTGTGATGTGCAGTATGCTAGCATTCCATTATGATGCCTCTCTCTCTTTTATCACTGACATCTCATCTTTCTGTAAACAAGTGCATGCAAAATAAGGTTATAAGTCATAGGCTTTTTAGTTGTGTTTTTGGTGGTCAAACCGGTTATATCTTTATATCTTATATCAAAGCGTTTTCTTTCTGTGTTTAGGTGTGTGTAGAGAAATGTCCAAATCGCACTATGACTCTGGCACATGCCATCATAAATCCAACTGATTGGAAAGATTACAAAGTATATTGCAGAGAAGACCCAGGGAAGAAGGTAAGTTCATTTTTTTAACATTTAGTTTCATTGCAAGTATCTAGTTTTTGCAAATGACTGATCGATACTGTCTCCCTCTAAAGTCTTTGCCGCAAATTTTGCAAGAGAAACTGTGCCCTGCATATCTGATTTCCAGCAAACCATGTGAGACTCTTGTTCTTATTACTTATTACTTTTAATATTTCAGAATTATTGCAAATTGAGTTTTGACATCTTTATTACATAATGCTGTTTCTCTTCTCAGTTTTGCAACGGTGTTTTCCGTCTCTGGGCAAAAAGGGTGAAGTCATCACCGTGGGCGATCAAGAGACTTTTGATGATGGAGAGAAGACGAGAAATGCCAAAGACCTGGTGGCTGGGATGAAGTAAACATGTTTATAATACTCAAGCATACATTTGCAAGAAAATACATCCTTTGCATGCCACTTCTGCTAATGCAATTGCAGTGTAATTCAAGGGGGCTATTTATTATGAATCCATGTTTGCTTTGACAATCGCAGGAATGCCACAATAGTCATGGAGGGTCGTCAAGTTGCAATGAAGATCTTTGAGGATTACACAAAGTCTTGGTACTGGATCCTTGCGTAAGTCATTTTTTTTATTTTTGTGATTTCTATTTTTTTATTTAGTTTTAACATTTGGATCAGTGTTATTTTAATATAATCAATATACTGTAGTATAATGGTATTTATTAATATTTTGAATTAGTTTTTTTCATAGTTTAATTTTAATTTATAATTTTTAACTTGTAGAAAATGTATTATTATTATGTTTTTGGTTATATGTTTAATGTTTAATTTAATTTATTGTTTTATTTCAGTTTTAGATTAAGATTAGATTAAGATTAGATTAGTTTTCAGTCTTAGTTTAAGTAATTTTATTACTATTTAGAAATATTGCCTTGGAAACTAGCTAAAATAATTAAAGTGCCCCTATTATGCTATTTTAAAGGCTCCTAATTTTGATTTGGCGGTTTCCTACAACAGGTTTACATGCATCAAAGGTCAAAAAACTGTTTTTCCCCCTCATAATATACATTGCACATCACCACAATGTTCAATAATTCTCAAACGGCTCGTCAGGTGAATCAGTCTCTCTAAATCCCTCTTTTCCGCGAACCTATACTGCTCTGATTGGTCAGATGGCCCAGTCTGTTGTGATTGGTGTACAGCGCGTATTTCAGAAACAAACACCCATTACCATAACTGAACTCTAACTCAGGAGGTTTCCTAGGTCCACAGCAATTATACACACTGTAAAGACCATAATGATGTTGTCAGTTTTACCATATCTTTCTGATGATAAAATATTGGAAGAACTAGTTATTGAACCTGTACCTCCATCGCAAGGACGACTTGAGCAGGACGTTTCTCAGTGATACGCTAGTCATTTTGAGGTTGCAGCTGTAATTCCTCGCCATCAGCATTAACAAGTGTATGTCCATCAACAAACCCATGTGTACATTCATAATTTATTGCGGTGCACATGTGGGAACTGTATCAATAACAGTGCATATTTTAGCCCGGCACCAACGTGAATGACTGATGTAACATAAACGTTCGTAAAACAGTAGAAAATGTATACATAAATAATTAATCATACTTACAGGTTGTGATTCTGAGGAAGCAAGCTGGTCCAAATAAACTGGGTACTGACCCATCCTAAAGAGCAAATCTGAGATTTGAGAAGCAGTCATCAGTAATGATGTGCTTGTGTCAAGTTGTTCACGGGCGGACAACGTACAACATAGATGGGCATTATAAAAAAATTGTTTCAAATGACATTGAAACTATACGACTCATTGTGTTCTGGTTCTGAGTCAATTCTTTCTTTTTGTTTTGGGAGACAAAAACTTTATTTTTTGTGCACTTTGTAGAACGTTTACATTCACATATCTTACACACTGTATAAAAGGGAATGTTCTAAAAACTATAATAGGGGCACTTTAAAGTAAAACAGATTTAAAGTAAAATAAATGTTTCAAATAGTTTAAATTTGATAATTACACTGGTTTGGATACGTTCTACCTGCTGTTACTGAGTGGTAATCTGTTCTTTATGCAGTTGTTTGTTGATTGCTGTGGTGTTGAGTCTGATCTTCATCGTTCTCCTGCGTTATCTGGCTGGAATCATGGTCTGGGTCATGATCCTTATGGTCATCGCTGTCATTGCCTATGGTACTGTCTTCATACACTAAGATACATTCATCTGATGCAGTACATATGGTGATACTGTAAAAATGTATGAAACGGTGTCTCATTTGTCTGTTCTTTACACAGGTATTGCTCACTGCAGCATTAAGTATGTCAATCTGAAGGACTCGGCTGGCTCTAATATCACTCTACAGCAGCTGGGCTTCCAGCCTGATTTCTCCGTCTACCTGCACATCAGACAGACCTGGCTGGCCTTCAGTGAGTAGCTTCGCTGTTCATTTTGCTCATATTTTAGGGGGTGGGACAATTTGGCACAACTCATATTGCACTAAGATTTAAGGAGGTCCATATGGGTCAGAATATCATGAAGACTTGTGGTTAGGATGGTGCTTTTAAATGGTTAGCTTATATAAAAATGTACTCATACACTCATCATTCAAAATCCAAAAGATTTTCATTCATCTTCATAACACAAATGAAAATATTTTTAATGAAATCTAAGAAATATGTTCTTCCATTGAACATCTGTTCACTCAAAAAATAATTCATTCATTCGTTTTTTATATTTTGTAATTTGATAGAATTTTCATTTTTGGGTGAACTATCCCTTTAAAGCTTCATTTTAAGTATTATTATAAAGGCACTTAAGTAACTTGTGTTTCATTCTTCAGTAATCATTCTGGCTATTGTGGAGGTCATCATCATCCTTCTGCTCATCTTCCTCAGGAACCGAATCCGTATCGCTGTTGAGCTCATAAAGGAGGCCAGCAGGTTGGAATTTTTTTTCACAATATATTTCATATTAATCAGTAGTAAAGACATGACGTTTCAATGGCAACATCATCTTATGGGAATTCTGCTATTATTAAAGCATATTTCTTTTACCTTTAATTTTTGGTTTGTATTAGTGCTTTAGTTTTGTTTTACCTCGTTTTTTTCTTTGACCTCTTTCAGGGCCATCGGTTATGTGATGTCATCACTCTTCTACCCTATTTTTACCTTCTTCCTCCTGACCATAGTCATCGCTTACTGGGGTGTCACTGCAGTGTATCCTTCACTCAAGAAGAAATTATAAGTGTTGGCACTTTTGGACAGGAACTTGCATCATATAGTCACTCACTTCAATCTAAATTAAAATAGTTCTAATGGAAGGTCAAAGGGCGAAAGTTCACCCACTAAAATAAATGCATATGAATCCATTATGTGCTTTTAAGAGCCTCAAAAAAAATTATTGGCCACTGCCAAAACATCTAATTCAATTAATTTGTTACATTTAAATTAAATTTAAATAATTAATTGAAATTGAATACACAGGTACTCAGACTTCTGTATGAACTTCAGTACAGACAGATGCTTTTTGCCCTCATATTGGTGTAGTGACAGCTTCTGCCAGCAGGGGATAATGGTGCCATGCTAATTAGCCAAACTTTGACCTTAGCATAATGTTATAATAAGATAAAGTCAGAGATATCTTTATCATAACAATACTATAGTTTAACATCAAGCAATTATTTATATATTGTAAAAAGTGTTTAATATATATTTGTCATGATCACACCAGTACTAGTCCTTAATTGCCCTGCTCAGTTTTCTCTCTACATCTAGTGAACCCGTTTATAAGATTTTTAATGAAACAGACTGCCCACATGCCAGACAAACCTGCATCCCTGAGGTGCGTATACTCACTAAATAATACATATATACATGTCTGACACAGAATAAAATTCTGTGGATGTGGGGTAGAAAGTGCAAGAGCAGGCTAGATGGTTATATTCAATTATAAAGGCTTGATTTTTCCATGTTTTACTGTAAGTGAAAGATCTCAATTTCTCATTTCCCTGATCGTTGCAGAACTTTACGCTTTCTGAAATGAAGAGAGACTGTCCACGGTCTGAGTGCCTGTTTGCTTTCTATGGTGGGGAAACGCCATATCACAAATACCTGATCTTCCTTCAATTCTACAACGTCTTCCTGTTCTTCTGGTGTGCCAACTTTGTCACTGCTCTGGGTCAGATGACTCTGGCAGGGGCGTTTGCATCCTACTACTGGGCTTTAAATAAATCCAGCGACATGCCTGCTTTCCCGTTGTGTGCCTCTCTGGGCAGATCCCTCAGGTATGGCTTTAGAAAAATGTATGCAAATGCATGTTAGCAAAGTGTGTCATTGGGCCGATTTAATTGAGATATTTGGTGCATTTTGTCCACACGAAGGTATCACACAGGCTCTCTGGCGTTTGGTTCTCTCATCCTCGCCATCGTCCAGATAATCAGGGTTCTGCTGGAGTATATTGACCACAAACTCAAAGGTAAGAGAAAACATTTCAACATAATGTTTACAGTGCACAATAACTCATTCCTCTGGAATAGTCGATTTTGATTGGTTAATCACTTCAATATGTGATCAAATATGTGAAAACGCTGAAAGAAGAAACAATTTTCACTCAGAAACTGCTAGTAACAGTTAATTGCAAAGAAAGACAAGTAACAGAGTCAATTTACCTTAACTTTTTGAAGTAGGGAAAGTTTGTAAATAGCATTTTCTTGTAAATAGTATTTGCCTTTTTATTTATTTATTTATTTATTTGACTGTTAAAATATAATTGACTATCGTTTTTCCGGCGATTCTAGAGTCATGTCTCGAATCACACTTCAGCCTTTTTCTTCTCACATAATAACTTCAACTGGTTATTATCACAAAAGAAACGCTTTTGGGGCAGTTAGAGACCCTGCAGCTTACTCTTTTGAACCCTTTTCCTTGCTTCTGTGCCCACAGGAGCAGAGAATAAATTTGCGAAGTTCTTGTTGTGCTGTTTGAAATGCTGCTTCTGGTGCCTGGAGAAATTCATCAAGTTCTTGAACCGGAACGCTTACATTATGGTGCGTGTTTGTTCACTACAGCGTAATATTTAAAAACTCTTGGGACTGATATAACTGAACCAGGGGTGTCCAAACCTGCTCCTGTTCAGCTCTGACCTTAATAAAACCTGAACTGGCCAAGATCTTCAGAACTCACTAGTAAGAGATGCTGTGTTTGAAATCGCCTATACCCTCATTCACTATTCCCTACATTACTCCACTAATATTGTCCACTTGAGGGAGTGACTGAAAACGAGTGAGTTAATTCGGATACTGAGTGCGCTGGAAGGGCTGCAGCTTTTGCATAATTTGTGCTTGCTGATTTATACTGATTTGAAACTTCGCAAACTGGCAGCTCCAGTTATGAAAACTGTCATAGAAATGAGCATGTATGAACCTTAACTAAACAATTTAATAATAGATTAAAAATGAATTTATCCCTTTATGATATTACACTGGACCAGCGGTTTTGAAAATGGATGGATGATTGATTCAACAGCAGGCACCATCATCTCGCGAGACGCGGGAACTCATCCAGTGTAACCCTCTCAGTGCATTATGGGTATTCTCTAGCCATTGAGCATACATCAGTTGTACACTCGTTCTTGTGGTGCATTGTGGGATTGAATGAGTGCGGCGATAACTTCCATTATGGTTTCAGACACCACTACAAATGACTGTTCCTTCAAATAGCGTATAGACGGCATTTTCGGACACAGGCATAGTCTTATTATTGGGAGATACGAGGGTCCGTGGCTCTACCATTAGAGAAAGCGTAACGGCTAACATGGATCAAGTGTTGCTTGATAACAAATCACATTACAGCCTTGACATCACTGAATTAAATTCAGAGTTGTGCGACAGTCAATCACTTGTACCATTTGCGGATACCATAGTAATGAATGAGAAGTGCGGTAAACTGAATCATACCATTTGCACAATTGTCTGTGATTTCTGTTATAAAACAGCTTTTTTTTTTTTTTTTCAGTGTAAACTCTGAACATCGATCAAACCAAAAAATAATGTTTAAGAGCAAACATGTTGAAGATTAGCCGATGGGCCGTCAATTAATTTAATAAGCTACTTCCTCACAAAAGAGGTTTAAGATCTCTGTCTCTGGTCTCCTTCCCTGTGTACCGCAGCATTAGCAGGAGTTACGTTTTTTTTGGCTAGGTTGCAGGCTTTCTATCAAGTGGCTTTGCTTCCAGACAGGTGTGTGAAGGCTGCTTGGAGCTAAACTTCTGCAGAACAGTGACCCTCCAGAAGCAGGATTAGACACCGCTGAACTAAACTGACTGGGTTGATTCTTTTTTTTTTTTTTTTTTAGATGTTTAATGTAGTTTGTTTTGACTCTCAGCTGGCAAAATTAAAAACTAATACGTCAATGATGTCTTCATTTTTTGCTGAAGCCTACATACTTTATAATTTAGACTGTATAGAGGATCTTAATAACAATTTAAGTAAGTGTCCCTTCTGCTGCAGGTGGCCATATATGGTAAAAACTTCTGCCGGTCAGCACGTGATGCTTTTTTCCTCCTGATGAGAAATGTAATCAGGTGGGTAAAACCCTGACACTGCAGTATAGGAGAGACTGGAACTGAATACAGGGATTACATTTTTTAAAATTAACACAGTATCTAAAAACACCATGCTTATGGTGTGAAACACTAACAAACAATGAAATGTGGTGCTGATAACAGCAAGAACGTACTATACATATGCAGACCAACAGTTTGTTTTCACTCTTGTCACAGGGTTGTAGTCCTGGATAAGGTCACCGATTTCATCTTATTCCTTGGAAAACTCCTTATTGTTGGGCTTGTGGGTAAGTTTTCTGCTTTGGAGAGAATGAAACCATGTTTAAATAACACTGAACTGAGCCTTTTTTGATCTCACTCCATCTTTTTTTTCCCCAGGGATCTTTGCTTTCTTTTTCTTCTCAGGACAAACGGATGCGTTTAAGGGTGCTGCACCCAGTCTTCATTATTACTGGGTTCCTATTTTGGTAAGTGGTTTGAGAGTGAGATCATGAGAAACAATTATTATCTGAATAGGGCTAAATGCTGCATTTATTTGTTTAAACAATGTAGTAAAAGCATGTGAATGTATTGCAAAATATAATTTTCAGCATCATTCCTCCAGTCTCCAGTGTCACGTGATCCTTCAGAAATCATTCTCATATGATGATTTGATGCTCAAGAAACATTTATGATTATTATCAATGTTGAAAACAGTTGTGCTGCTTAAACATATTGTGGAAACTGATTTTTGTTGTTGTTAAGGATTGGTGAACAGGTTATTTTAAACAGAAATCTTTTGTAACACTGTAAATGTCTTTACTGTTGGATGGTGGTTTATGCTATCTGTTTTTAGCAGCTGTCTTTCTGAAACAACATATGTTTGTGTTCTTTCTTCAGACTGTGTTGGTGGGCTCCTACCTCATCGCCCATGGGTTTTTCAGCGTTTACGCCATGTGTGTGGACACACTATTCCTCTGCTTCTGTGAGTACTTGCCATTTAATAAGTGTTTTCACCTCAGAATCTGGTAGTATAAATATTAAGCCATGGAGATCCACTCTTAAATGTAAATCTTCTCCTAAAGTGTAATTTTTTATCCTTTTAAAAATGGTATAGCGTTGCATTTAGGGAAATATTGAATCTGTTTGGATGAAGCCTCACTAATGACTCTTCATTGCGCATGGCAGTGCATGTAGTTCGGTTTGCTCTTTATAAACCTCTCATGGCTCGCTAGACTGGGAATTTACCCTGTGTTTCAGTTATATATTCTGGAATGAGGTGTTTCTAATCTATGGTGCTTTTCTGCCCTTCATCTCATAATAACCTGATTCTTTCTCTTTCTCTTTCTCTTTTTATGGTTGTTCCCTACTTTCCTCATCATTCCCCTTTGATTTTTCTGTTCTTCCTATCATCTTTTCATCACTATCAAAATTTCACACATTAATCATCATTACACTATACAATTCTTTGTTTATACTATCTGACAACCACTCACTACTAATCCCACTAACGCCACACAAAGGTGAAGACCTTGAGCGTAATGACGGCTCCACAGCGCGTCCGTATTACATGACCGCATCGCTGCACGACATTCTGATGAAGGACGCGGACGAGGCTCGGACCCCTGCTTCACGTGACGAGACCATGCAGCTGACGGATCCCAACAAAAACTATTGAAAACTGTTGAATGCGGTCTAGAACATTCGTAATTATATGTGGAAATATATTCTGCTATTACATTTCGAGAATGAAGTCATAACTGCAGTTAAATAATCCTTTTAATTTGACTGCTAATATATAATGTGTGTTAAGGTAATACAAGGATAGAGAGGGAAAATTATCTTGACAACCTTTGCCGAGAATAATTTATTTGAAATCATCATGAAACTGCATTAGCAACCTATTTTACTTTTTATTATGTGACGTTTCTCCAAATGAAAAGGAATGTTAAAAGGGTCATATGATGCTACTTTAAAAGTTCATATTTGTTTATTGGCTGTAATATAATAGGTTAACATTCAACAAACATATTATTTTACACATGCTGTAAATAATTCCAGCTCCTCCATTCCCAGTCTGTCTGAAACACGCTGATTTCTACAAAGCCCCTCCTTCCGAAAAGCTCAGAGCCTCTGATTGGCCATCAGACCCAATGTGGTGTGATTGGCCAAACACCTCAAGCGTGAGAGGTTTATTAACTCTTTCCCGCCAGGATTAAAAAAAAAAGTTGCTGGCCACCACCAGGTTTTTGGACCATTTTCACAAAAATTTAATATGTGTTTAATATGTAAAGCTGTTTTATTCTAGCTTTGTGCATTCAATTTTTATCAACACTTGAATGTGGGTAAGTTTCATAAAAAAGCAACATTTTGAACAAAAAGCTGAGAAAATCACATTTTTGTGAAAGACTACATCTAGATCAGGTTCAGAGTGATGATCAAACACAAATGAGGTAGATCGAGTCCATCAACACCCCTAATGCTTGCACAGTCCTGAAGCTTGTCCTGGGTCCACATTTCATGCAGTAACATGAGATAGTTTAGATTAATATGATGTTGATGATCAAGTTATGTAAAATATGCATCTGCTTACATGCGATCGCTTGTTTTACTGCATCTTCCTCACATGTGTTTTGATCTGGCGATTCTGTACTCATTCGGAAGATGCGTAATAGCGGCCCCTAGTGTCTAACAGTGAAAACACGGAAACCTGGAAAATTCCATGTTTGGTGGGGAAGCGTTTTCTCACAAATAACGGAAAATTCCTAGCCTTGATGCCAGCCGAATTTAGCCCCGCCCACAATTTTTTTTGCTCGGGCAATTCGGTCTGGAATCGCTCCATAGAGGAGTTATTATCATAGATATCATAATACACTAGATACCCTATTGGCCGCTGGGAGAAATACGGCCGCCATCTTGAACCGGTCGTACTCCTAGTTTCGTTGCGTAGCAGCAGTTAAGATGCCAGAGCACTGTGGAGCATTTTCTTGTTCTAATCGGCGAACCATCGCAAATAGGATCAAGGGGATTACTTTTCACAAGTAAGTTTCAACATTTACCGCACTTGGTTGTATTTTGTGAATAGAATATTACCAGATAAATGAGAAGGAGCAAGGATCTTTGACATTACTACTGGAATCGTAGTCAGCTAACGTTAGCTAGGCTATGTTTACTGCACCGGCATGGAGATACAAGCATTCAACGACCATGTACGTTAGTATAAATATATATATAGGTTATTTCATTTGTGTTTGTGCACGTGATTTCAGGAAGCAATGTAATACACACATGACGACGATACGCAAATCGATTTACCCCTCAATAACAATAACATTGGCCAGTGAATTTTACACAAGTGTCATAGACTGTATTATCAGTGTTGGGCAGTCACTACTTGTAGCTTAGCTAGTAACTTAGTACTTTGTTGTTAGCCTCTCTATTTACTGAATCAAGTAACTTTTCAGTAGCTTAATTCCTTTATTTCAAAATAGGAGTTTTGTTGAAGAAAGGTTCTAAGAAATGTGAAGGAAGAAAATAAGCTTGACCTCCTTTGTGAAATGTTTTTGTGTACGTTAGACTCTCCAAAATCTTCCGTTTTCATTTTTGAAGGTTCCCCAAGGACAAAGATGTGAGGAAGAAGTGGGAAGTGGCTTTGAGGAGAGAAGGATTCCATGCAAGTGATTCATCAGTGGTTTGCTCTCAACATTTTAAGCAGGGGGATTTTGATAGGACGGGTCAGATTGTCAGACTCCGAGATGGTGTTATTCCATCCGTCTTCAGCTTCCCAGTTCACCTCCAAAGAGTAGGTGTATCCTCATAAGGCTATTGGTATACATAAATGTAAATATTATATTATCAATCACGGGGCAGGGTAAGATACTTATCCCTTTACATATTTCAATATGTATTATGCTTTTCATTTTAGTTGGAAAAGGGCAGGCCTACATCTACCTCCAGAAGAGCTGAAGAAAGCCTGTCTGTGGCCTCTCATGATTCCCAGGAAACGGCAACCTCAAGCCCACAACCTCAGCCTAATGATGTGAATATTTCTAAACACCATATATCATAATGTTTCCTGGACATATTAAAATATCACTTGTTTGCTGCCACTCATATTAAACACACTCACAAATAAACCCATACACACAATTTAAGACATGTTGAACATGCATTGCACACACACACACACACACACACACACACACACACACACATACACACACACACACACACTCTCTGTCTCTCTCACACACACACTCTCTGTCTCTCTCACACACACACACTCTCTCACACACACTCTCTCTCACACACACACAAACACACACACACACTCACACACAGTGCTGACAGTTGCTTTGACAGGTGATGACTATAAGAAAGAATGTGGGCCATAAACTAGTGGTATCAAAGTGATGTTTATGAAATGAAACATTACTCAAACCTTGTTTATCCCTCTTTCTACTAGGATCATGGCTATGCCTTGCCTGCTTCTCCTACCGCTCTTAAGACCAGGCTCAATGAAGCCTTGGCTTATTTTTATTATTATTATAAGGTGCTGAGAGCTGCAGAGAGGGTGATCCGCCAAGCTTCAACAATACAAGCTCCTAAGGTGTCAACAGTGAGGCACATTGTGCGGAGGAGATTGGAACAGAGGATGTTTTCCTTCTTGGGAGCACATTGAGGAGACCCAGTTTGGCATCGACAACCATCAGTCAGACTTGTTGTCATTGGTTGTGTCTGTGTTTTTAAAGATAAGGCTCCACCATGTTGCCAAACTCGCCTCTCTTGAACTACAGAAAGGGAGCACGAGAAAGAAGCTCTGCAAAACAGTCCTCTTTCAGGGGTTTTAGTGTGTGTGTGTGTGTGTGTGTGTGTGTGTGTGTGTGTGTGTGTGTGTGTGTGTGTGTGTGTGTGTGTGTGTGAGCGTGTGTGTGTCTGTGAGAGAGTGTGTTTGTGTGTGTGTGTGAGAGAGAGTGTGTTTGTGTGAGAGCGTGTGTGTATGTGTGAGAGCAAGCGAGTGTGTGTGTGTGAGAAAGAGAGTGTGTGAGAGAGAGAATGTGTGTTTGTGTGTGGGAGACAATTCATAATAAATTGTATCTTAAACTTATTAAAATATCTTTAAAAAACTGTAACTATCTGTTTTACTTCTTTATCATATTTATAGCGTGTGATTTATAAAATACCTTATATCCTACATCACATATTTTGATTTTGGACGTCTGGTCACTTTATATCTCATATCAGAATGTTATATTACTGTTAAGTATATTAAATGAATATTATTTCCTGCTATGAATATTAAAATATGCCGAACCATGTGTCCTGTATCATAGCTACATATATGGCCTTTGCAGAAAACCCCCCGTGTAAAAAAATCAGTTCGGTTTTATGTGAGAAATGATTAATTAAATGCGCTGACAGCTCATTCCACCAGCCAAACACATTACAGTGAATGGAGCGGGTGACCGGTTTAAGATGGCGGCCCCACCGCTCGTCGGCGCCAATAGGCAGTAGCGGTCGATGGGGCGTCTATCTAATATGATGTCTATGGTTATTATGCCAGAACAGAAACTGTTCAGACCAATGAAATTGTCAGGGCGGGCTTTAGACAATGATGGACAGATGATCAACAGTAACTTAATCGTAGGCGCTTTGGGTTGAATTTGCTCTTATCCTAAACGGAGAACTTGTTCGTATATGCATTCACCTTCACTATTTCTCTCAGAAATGATGATCGTGTTGGTAAGTACTCTGTGTATCCTTAAATTCTTTTATTACAATACTGGCAAAGATCGTTTACAATCATCTTTTTCTTGTAACGTTACTTAATTCAGCATGCGTGCAGACAGGGTTGCCACGTTTTTTTGCAAAGTCGCGCAAACTATAGCCCAAAACAATAACTTTCCGGGGGGTTCTCCGGAAAAAATGGTGTTTGGTTGGCAACATATGTTATTTTGGCAAGGTTGCCTGCTAAAATTCGCATTCCTGGGTTTATATAATCACATAATTGGGGTCGCTTCAACCCGCGAACATGGAGAAAAACACAGACTTGACAACACAGTGCAGTTGAGTTCTGTTGACATTTGACAACGCGTTGCTCTGATTGGTTGTAGGTCTATCCAATTGAGGTCTTTCCTTGTTCGGTTGAAACATGCCCCATAATCAAAGCTCAATGGAGCGGTATCAGACTCATATTCTGACTAGAATTGAGTATGGCCACGCCAGGCTAGAAAATTCCATGTTTGGCGGGAAAGAGTTGAGCGTGTCACATAATCACCGGTGTCGCCAAGTCTGCAGTTTTAACAACTTTTAAGTTGTCACTGGGGGTACATTTTTTTGATAGCAGCTATTTACACTGCAAATAGCGACTTTAGACTTTTTTTACAATATGTAAACATAGCAGTCCCTAGTTGATTTCCACCCTTGTATGTACGATTTCGGCACTCCAATACCACTAAAACACCCCCCAGACATGCAAATTCAGTGGAGAATTCGGCCACTCGATACACAGCGCCTCCACGTCATCTCCACGAATCCCTGAAGCTTTGCCTTCTTTCTTTGTGTATGCCTTTAGGTGGGTTTAATGCTAACATGTCACATTGTGACGTAGATGATCGAGGAAGTTATATCTGGAGTGTTAGGCAGGTCTGGATCAGTTCTCTGTTAGATGGAATTAATCTCTTTGTGGAAAGCAATGAGCTTTGTAACTTCTCAGATCGTATACATGCACATACAGATACATTAGAAACAAAAAGGAAAGGAAATCATTAAAAAGCATCATATGACCCATTTTAATGATACAAATAGTAACTCTTTACAATAAGGTTTCATTTGGTACCATTAGTTAACTACATGAACTAACAATGAACAATACTTATACAGCATTTAATGTTAATTTCAGCATTTACTAATACATTATTAAAATCAAACGCTGTATTTGTTAATATTATTTAATGGACATAAACTTACAATGAACAGTTGTATTTTTATTAATTAACTTCAACAAAGATTAATAAACGCAACAAATGTATCACATTGTGACGCATTTGCAGGTATAACTAATGGGACTTCATTTTAAAGTGTTAACCATAAAAACAATGGTGAAACTTGGATAATGAAAAGTGTCTATATGACTTTATAAGGGCTTGATGATGTCAGCTGAAAAAGAAAATATTACATTTTAATAAACCTATGTGAGGACAACCAATGAATCTTGCACAATAGAAACCTGTAAATAAGGTTAATGTTGATTTCATGTTGACTGTAAAGTGGCCTTTTGCTTTGCGGCTGTTTATTTAATGACAAATCTATTTATAGTTTTAATATTTTTCATAGTTGTAAATAAAACAAAGATTATTGGCGTTAATATAATAATACAATTTTGGTCTTTCTACTTCAAAATTTTAAATTTAATTAAATATTGGAGGTTTCCATAATTATTTGTGAAAAATTGTTTCTGCACTGAATGTTTATTTTTTATTTATTTATTTTTATGTCAGAAATGACTAGTAAATTTCACAAATAAGTACAACAGCAAGTAACACATGCAAGTAAGCATGAAATTTTGAGGTAGAAAGACCAAAAATGTATTTTCTAGTAATTCCAATAATTTTTGTATTAACAACTTTTTTTACTGTGTACATCTAAGTTTGTGATTCAGTGTTTTTAGCTGTCTCTGCTGTCAGATGAACGATGCAATTAGTTCTTTAATGTACTGTTTATTCAATGATAGACTGACCGTCCAATTTTACTCTTATTTAGCTAATGATATTTCTGCCTTTCCTGTAGATTGTAAGCCATAAATATTTAATGCACTTTAAGGTTGTTTATTGTTTTTGGTAGCAATTTGCAACCGGTTTGGGGAAACCAAAACACCTCATTGCCTTCTTGAGAAGCCTTTAACTTTGTCTGCTGCCTTTTCCACTGTCTTTTGGATGCTTTCGTTCTTAATATGTCTTTTTTAATAATTAATAAATACTATGCAAGAAGGTTTTTTAGGTCTGTTTGTGTGTGAGGCGTTTGTCACTTTTCTTTCCTCCTAGCAAAAGGTAGGCCATGGCTTGTTTATTCCTCAACTCTTTTCTCACATTCTCCATTTATCACAGTGGAGGACCTGGAGAGGAACGACGGCAGCCCAGAACGACCCTATCTGATGTCTGATAACCTTCTCAATGTTTTGAAGAAGAAGAACCAGGCCAACTAGTCCAAGCTGACGGTCAGGGTTATACGTACAGTATGTACATGTTTCCTGTGAGGCCTTGAAAAACTGGAGGTGCCTGAAATCAGTTTCATTGCCATATTCACTGTGCCTCTTAGAGAACCAGAGACAATCATATTAATTATGAAACGCATCAAACGTGACTGATCTCTGCATCTCAGCCATACATTTAAAATGTATAATGCAGGAACACTACCAAAAACTTCACTTTAGAATTAGGTTAAGTTACACCTCTGCTTTTTCAGAGGCATTTTAAAGTAGATTTATTTAAATGTCTAAAAAGTTTTGCGATAACTGCCAAGCATTTTAAAGAATACCAGAAATGTCGGGAAGTGTTTTGTTCTGATTTGCAATTTGATATTTAGTTACCCTTTTCATAATGTTTATATCTTATGTTTTTTATATAAAACCACAATTCGGTGTTCACTGTGCTGTTGGACAGGATTGTTGAAGAATGTGTATGTGGAATCAATCATAAAACAATGTTTTTAATTAAATATTTGAGGTACATGTTGACTTTAATGTTAGATCATCCGTTCATGTTCCTAACATCTGAGTCTGTGGCCTTGTGTACATTTTATAATAAGAAGTGCCTGTATGCAGTTCAAACAGTTAAGCACTTCAACTTTAACCGTGTTCATTACTTTATTCAGTGTTTTAAGAGTTTTGTCACATGTTGGTATGCCTCCGTATCTATGGTAAATAAAGAATTTTCTACAAAAAAAATTGAAACTGGTTTTAATGAGACTCTTTTTGATACTTTTTATCTTAAACATTAAAAAAAGTGAATGAAGTGCCATATAAAAAGCTCTTCACCCAAAGTTTTTAATAGCCATAGCCTATGGCAGGGCTTTTCTGTCCTGGAGGACCCCCAGCCCTGGACATTTTGTGTCTCCCATATTTGACACACCCACTTCGGGTCTTGTAGTCTCAAATAATGAGCTCATGAGTTGAATCAGGTGTGTTAGATGAGGGAGACATCACCCTCCAGGACAGGTTTGAAACCCCATGGCCTATGGGATGTTCTCATTTTCAGTTACCCACTAGGTGGCGCTGTTGACCTAATATACAGGAGTCGCAATATTTTGCTGTGAACTGCCAGCAGCCATATCAGCCTGAAGCCCAAGACTGGTTTTCTACTGAAGCTAAGCAGGGCTGAGCCTGGTTACTACCTGGATGGGAGACCTCCTGGTAAAACTAGGTAGCTGGTAGAGGTGTTAGTGAGGCCAGCAGGTGGTGCTCACCATGTGGTCTGTGTGGGTCCTAACACCCCAGTGTAGTGATGGGGAGATTGGGGACACTATACTGTCAGAGAGCGCCGTCCTTCGGATGAGACGTTAAAACCAGTTCCTGACTCTCTGTGGTCATTAAAAATCCCAGGATGTCCTTCGGAAAAAGAGTAGGGGTGTAACCCTGGCATCCTGGCCAAATTTGCCCATTTGCCTCTGTCCATCATGGCCTCCTAATCATCCTCATATACTGATTGGTTTCATCATTTCATCTCCTCTCCACCAATCAGCTGGTGTGCGGTGGGTGCTCGGGTGCAATATGGCTACCCTCACATCATTCAGGTGGATGCTGCACATTGGTGGCGGTTGAGGAGATTCCCCCACTTCCATGTAAAGCGCTTTGAGTGCCTAGAAAAGCGCTATATAAATGTAACAAATTATTATTAATTAATATCCTGTGAATGATTAAAAGTCAAAACGGCTTGCCATAAAAGCTATCGCAACTTATGTTCCATGCCAACTTTTAAAGATCTTTTTAACTCTTATGAAATTGCAATTACAATAAGGCCATGTCTCATTAATCTAACCAGAAAATTACAATGGTTTCTAATATTTTACCATCTAAGCACAGTCGCATACTGGGAAAGTTATAAACTACAAAATCACAGTCCCAGAAGGAAGTTTTGTTGCGTTACAAATAACTATTGTGTTAAAAAAAAATTCATCCTAGGTTACACTGTTTTCAAAGTGACTGATTTCCCTCAACAATACAGAAGCACAGCTCCCATAGTGACGTGTGGCCTACATGCTTCTCCATGATACACACATCTCCAGGGACTGGTTTCAGTTTTATATAGCTCAAACACTTTTAAAGTTCAGTCCACAGCTCAGATTTCAAGTTATTGTTTATTAACACAGAATATAGGTGTTATGTGTGCACAGCGAAAATGACATAATGTTTGGCCTTAGCCTCTAACTACCTATCATTTTCGCAAAATGTCCTAATTACTAGCCTATATTCTCACCTAATTTACCTTCTTACTTATGAGATACAAAATAATTTGAGTTTGGAGAGTGACATCTGTTTTAATGAAGCACACACGTCTCTACCAGAGTGTAAAATATTATTTGGAAAGCAGCAGTTAGATGCTCGGGTCACAAAAATCCCACAGGGGCGCATGGACTGAGCTCTTGGCCTCCATTGTGCACCAACCAGAAAAGCCCTTCCCCCGGGCGGTTCATTCTGATCTCGAGCCCTGTAGTTTATGAGGATAGAGGAAGTAATTCAAATATAAGACTGACTGTCACAGCCTTCATAATGGTTGGCACACAAAGTAGCCTATACAAATCAAAGTGTTATGAACATTACATGATGTATATAGCATCTAACATAAATTGTTTGTGTTTATAAAATATATATGTGCACACACACACACACACACACACACACACACACACACACACATATATATATATATATATACAGTCCCTGACAAAAGTCGTGTCGCTTATCTATTTTGTAGAAACACCTGCTATTAACCTGACTTTTAATTCATCAATTGGTGTTAGAAATAGCTCATATGAAAAGCTAAAACCCTCCCAAATGATGTTTAATGCACTGGAATAAATTAGTTTCACTGAAAAAAGATTTATCATTTAATCAACACAGAAAGGTCAAATTTTGGCAAGACAAAAGTTTTGTCGCCTATACAGAAATTGAACAAATTTACTGAAAATACAAAAATATGTCAGCAAATTAAGTAGTGGTGCTGTGAGATCCAAATGTAATATCTTGTATGAAATCCATGCGGTTTTGGCAAAGACTCATACAATTTATTGATGAAGTCATCAGGAATAGCAAAGAAAGCAGTCTTGCATGCCTCCCAGAGTTCATCAATATTCTTTGGTTTCGTCTTCCATGCGTCATCTTTCATCCTACCCCACATATGCTCAATGATGTTCATGTCTGGTGACTGGGCTGGCCAATCCTGGAGCATCTTGATCTTCTCTGCCTTGAGGAACTTTGATGTGGAGATGGAAGAATGCGATGGAGCACCATCCTGCTGCAGAATTTGTCCTCTTTTATGGTTGGGAATATAAGAGGTAGCTAAGATTTCTTGGTATTTTAGGGTATCTTGCCTTCCACGCTGCAGATCTCTCGCACACCCCCATACTGGATGTAACCCAAGACCATGATTTTTCTGCCACCAAACTTCACTGTTTTCTGGGTGAATCTCGGATCCATGCGGGCTCCAGTAGGCCTCCTGCAATATTTGCGGCGACTGTGGTGTAATTCAACAGAAGATTCATCTGAAAAATCCTTCTGCCACTTTTCCAGCGTCCATCCTTTTAGCAGGCTGTGGGCTTTGGCAAATGCCACACGGTTTTTCAATTGTCTTTTGTTTAGTGCTGGCTTCTGGGCACTGATTCGACCATGGAGGCCATTTCGAGACAGAATCCGTCAAACTGTTCTGGTTGACACAGGGACTTCAGGTGACCAGGTCTCATGGAGCTCTGCTGCAGTGGAAAATGGGCTGGCCTTGGATTTTCGAGCCAACAAACGGTCCTCTCGAGCAGTTGTCTTGCAGGTTCTGCCTTACCTGGGTTTGTCATAAACGTCTCCAGTCTCTTCAGATCTTTTTTTTATCCTCTGTACTTGACGCTGAGACACATTGACGGTGTCTGCCACATCAGCAGTGGATCTGGTCTTCAGCCTCTTGATAATCAAAACTTTAGTCTCAGGGTGAATCTTAGGCATGTTTGCAGAGGTCTAGTTGCAGTTGATGTGAAGGTTTCGTGTACTGGGGTTCTTTTTATACACACCTGATATCTAACTGAGCCATTATTAGTCACAGGTGAAGCTCATATGACAACGCGACAACACTTGTGTCTTTGCAAAAATTGACTCAATGGGCTTTACCAAGCTGTGAATATTAGAATATTTTTTCACTGAAACATTATTACAAAAGCTGTTGGGATTAAAATGAGCCATTTCTTGTAAAAAAAATATTGATAAGAAATATATTTCAGCGGCACTTCAGTTCAATTTGTACACAAGCAACAGGACTTTTGTCAGGGACTGTGTGTGTGTGTGTGTGTGTGTATATATATATTGAGTTTATTGAAACTTGAAACTTTAGATTTACAAGTACATCTTTATGTATTTGTGATATGTAAGTAGCCACAAAAAGGCAAGGTCAATTATTATTGATAAAATGGGATAAACAGTTATATTAATTTATTTAACTTATTTTATTTTAAAATCAGTGACCCTATTTATTAAGGTACATTTTGTTCAGGTCAAATTAAGTAACTCTAGAAAAACGTAATATTCATAACTCAAAAAAGAATGAATGAATAGCCTGATATTGATTAATAATCGCGTTCTCCTGAGGTAACCATAGTAACATCGAGCGATTCGCTTTTAGATCAGTAGGCTATCAAACTGAAGGCTGACAAAACGTATTTTAAATTAAGGGTTATTTATATAACAAAATTTTACATTTATAGATTTACATACCACACATATAAACTTCGTGTTTTCTTTAAAACATATTTAAGAGAGTTTACTGTGAGTTTACGCGGGAGGAAGATCAACAGATGCGCCTCGAAACTTTCAGTCAGAAATTCCTTTGATTCGACTTCGAATTATTTCGAAAATCGATTTAAAGACATCTTCAGTGTTGAATATAATGGCAACGTTCTAGTTTTGTGGCGTCGCGTACAGTGACTTCCTTCTTTAACACCTCCCACTTTATGATGCCCTTATGAGCGCAGGTGAAACGACACATCAGTGCGATCAGTCTGGCTCAAAGGAAGGATATTTTACCATGATATGTATTTTAGATAGGCGTTTCTGAAGTTGGAGGGAATATAAGAGTCGTTATTTTGTATATCAATGATAATCGCTTATGATTTAAAATGCAGCTGTATGATGCTGTGTAAAGCGTTTTATGTAACTCTTTTATTTCCTAGCGAATTCTGTTTTCTATAGTGCAATTGTTATTATTATTATTATTAGACTTGGTTATTCGTGAGGATGGAAAGGATTCTATCGTAAAAGCATCCTCGTAGAAATGGGAAAATGGGAGTTGACAATGGTAAGGCGATGAATGATTTATTTCTGAAGTCTATGTTAAATGAAAAGTACTTTACACTCGCACATAATGCAACTGTGTTATGAATCGAGCTGTGTGTGTTGAATGCAGTGTGTTGCTGTGCCCAGAATGCTCTTTAAATAGAGTAACAGATCGTGTTCAGAAAATGTGCTGTCCCAGCACCTGACAGATATACATCAGTGCTGACAGACGAGTGCCATTCAATGTGGGTCAGAGAGAGAGGGGCTGGATGCTACTGGGTTAAAATAAATGGTCATGAATCACAGAAATACAATAGGAGAGACCGGGGCAAGTTGTCACAGGGGCTATATATCAGTTTGAATAAAAAAATCCCATTATACAAATGTGCATTGGGTTTGAAATATTTAGTTCAAAACTGAATAATTTTTGTAATTTATGTTTTTGTAATGCTGGGAATCCAAGTTATTATTTTGCAGTTGATGTATTACCATGTCTGACAAAACAGTAGGTATATATATATATATAGTCTAGGTCTAAATTTATTGTACAGCAAAACTGATAAAAAATAAAAGTCAGCAACTTTTTTTTATGCAGTAGAGTATAAAATTACTTCAGAAAACCGGTTTTCTATTTTATTTCTGTCACATTTGTCTTGTGCTAAATAATTAGCTTATGATATACCGTATGTTCTAAACCAACTAATCTACAACAGCCACCAGTTTGTGTGTGTCATGTGCCTGTGTTTTGTCTGCTGTGAGAATTGGGCCGGTGAATGTTGGCAACTGACATTAAGCCAAAGTAAATGACCCAGTCAGCAGCCCTTCCAGGACAGCTTTTGTTAAATAGCTTGTTTTATTTGAGGGAAATATGCTTATGTGCTACTGACAACAGAAAAATGAAATTGAGTGTTTGCTGGGCATCATATGAAAAAATTGTGATTCATGTCCAGATGTTACTCATTTCCTTGTCATTGAATAATAGCCAATTTCTCGCGTGTTTCCTTCTATCAGATGGCAAACGGCCATGACCTGGTGTGATAGAGTAAAACATGTTATGAATGTGTCTACAGTAACTACTAATGTGCGGTTTAGATGAGATATAGAGCTGAAAGAGCAACCAGGAGGGATTGAAGCAGGACAAGATTAAAAAATGTAAGCAGGTATAGATTTTCAGAAACAGCATCATTGTGCATGTCTTGCAGCTTTAATGATATGTTTTGTATATATATAATGATATGTTTTTTGTCCCAAGTTGAAAATACAAAGTCCCAGGTGCATGTCCTTTGAACTGAAGTGCTCTGCCTCTTGAGCTGCGGGCAGGTTCTCATAAGCTGTATTGTTTGTTAACTGGAATAAATCAAAATACACTTAATTTTGCTTATTCATCAGAACAGACTCATGTTATATTCAGAGATGGAGATTATAAATTACAATTGCTGTAGTTATTAGCGATTGCTGAGGCAAAAAGCCACTGCTCTAAAACAAGAGTTTAAACTTTCCTGGCCATCCAGAACACCCTAGCGACCAAATTAGCAACAACATAGAACTCCATAGCAACACCCTGGCAACCGACAAAACAATAGCATCATGCTGGTGTATTTTTCAAACACTCTTCACATAGCAGACATGCATAAACGCCCTAGCAAAGGCATAGCAACACTCTGGCAACCCACAACACAATAATGTTTGTACATTTCCATTCACTCTTCAAATAGCAACCACCTAGAAACTGCATAGCAACACCCTGGCAACCTCAACACAATAGCTCTCATGCTTGGGCATTTTCATACACTCTTTACATAGCAGCTACATAGCCACACTCTGGCAACCCGCACATTAGCATCATGCTTGTGCATTTCCATATACTCTTCACATAGCAACCACCCAGAAACTGCATAGCAACACCCTGGCAACCCTCAACACAATAGCATCATGCCTGGGCATTTTCATACACTCTTTACATAGCAACTGCTTAGCAACACTTTGGCATCCTGCAACACAATAGCATCAAGCTGGTGCATTTTCATACACTCTTCACATTGCAACCACCCAGAAACACCCAAGCAACTGCACAGAAATATGCTTTTCTTTACTTTGTTTTCACTTCAAGCATGGGTTCATCCATCTGAAGCTTTGGATTTGAACAGTAGGCCTAGTCTCTTGTTATGCTTTCTTGTGTTTTCACATCTTCAACTCTCCTCTTGTTTATCCTTTAAACTCGTCAATAATGGGCTGTAATTGATAGTCTTAGTGTCATACCCGCTTCTAATAGTAGTTTACAGTCAACACACAACCTATACTCAGCAAGAGGAGTAATCCTGACTCAAAATCTCTCAGGTGTGCTGGTGTGGACTTGCCCTAATGTTATAGTGACATCAGCTGCTAGTCAGCCAAATGAAGCTTGTAATAATGACTCTTTGTCCTCGTATCTGTGGTTTGCAAATCCATGCTGCTTTTAGCTGACAGGTCAGTCACCAGTGTTGTTTTACAAATAGTGCATTATGGGTAGGGTTTTTGGTGAAAAGTGTGCATAGTATTTGATTTAGAATATGGCTCAACCATTTAGTTGCTATTATAGTTTCCTTACTTGACTTGATGTTTATAATATAACATTTTTTTTATATGTATGCATTTATAAGGGAGTGTACTGTTCTAAGGTTTGGGGTCAGTAAGATTATATATATATATATATATATATATATATATATATATATATATATATATATATATATATATATATATATATATATATATATATATATATATATATATATATATATATATATATATATTAAGAAATTTATAATTTTATTCAGCAAGTATGCATTAATCTGATCAAAAGTGACAGTACAGACATTTATAATGTTAGAACAGATTTCTGTTTTTAATGCCATTCTTTTGAACTTTCTATGAATCAAATAATCCTGGAAAAGAAGTATTGTGGTTTCCACAAAAATATAAAGCTGCACTTTCTGAAGGATCATGTGACACTGAAGACTGGAAAAAATACAGCTTTAATCAAAAGAATAAATTATATTTTAATATATTAAAATAGAAATAGTTCTTTTGAAATATTAATAATATTTCACATTATTATTATTATTATTTCAAAAACATTTTATAAATCTTATCGACCCCAAACATTTGAATGGTGTATATTTTAGGTATTGTGAACGGACAGTCACTTTTTCTTACATGTTCATCATATTTAATCACATATGTTTCATATAATCTCTAAATTATATAAATAGTTCCCCTCAATAATGAAAATGATTTTATTTACTCAATTCTTCTTCTTCAAAAAAATAAAATAAAACTAAATTTGGAGCAAATGATGAAGTAATAGAACAGTAAATATAGAAAATATCATGACTGAATTTTCATTTTTTGTGTGGACTGTTTCTTTAAACTGCAGTACTATGGTACAGCTCTGGAAAAAATTAAGAGACCACTTAACATTGAGAAATCCTGTGTGTGTGTGTGTGTGTGTGTGTGTGTGTGTGTGTGTGTGTGTGTATATATATAATAATTTTTTGTGCAAATACATGGATTATTAGTAATGTATTTTGTATCGTTGGCAAAGGAGCCTGTTCAGGAGTGGGGTGAGGAGCATGAAGACGGCGCGGTGTTTGGGATCACCCTGCGCAGAGAGCCGGTCCAGCAGTCAGCCGAGCCCACAGAGGCTTTCGTTCAGTACCGCACATGTAAAGTGCGCAGGTTGAAAGCGGCCACGCTGGACAGGCTGGTCTCTCACCTTCTGGACCCCTGCTGTCAGGAGCAAGACTACGGCAGGATACTGCTGTCCACGTATCGCACCTTTACCAGCTCCAACAAACTTATCGAGATGCTCTTCCAGAGGTGTGTGTTTAGATGTGCATATGGAAATATCTGTTTGCGATAACCGGCTATATTTGGCTATCTGTTGCTTGTGTGTTGGATTTCTCTACGTAATTAATTCATAAAGTGCGTCATCACTGATCACTTTCTTGAAATCACATATGACTTCTGGTGTCTGGGTTTTTTTGGGTACATTTTTTTTTATCTTTCTTTATGAGAAACCCTGTATATATTAATTAGGCACTTTTTAATGATATATTTCACACTTGTTCAGACAGGCCTGTTTTGTGTGGGTTAAATCTTGCATCTAAAGTCATTACTTTTACCCGTATTCCCCGCCAGTGTTTTAAAAAAAAGTTACTTTCTCAAACCATCATAATGTGTGTCTTGACAAACTCTTTAATCTAAATTATTTATTTAAAATCGTCCTAGAGGCAAGGAAATTACCTAAATTCAAGATATAGATCTTTGAAATCTAGTCTTAATCTTATGCAGTTTTGCTTCTCTAGTAAATTCATATTTTTTAAGGATATTTAGGTATTTTTTTACTGTAAAACCAGACATATATACTAATAAGGAAAGGCTATATGCAGTTTTGCGTCAGTCATTCTTGAATATGTAAAATGAAAAGATGTCTTTATAGCTACTGTCTGTTATAATACAGCACTACAGTGGTGTTAATATATATTGTAAAGAAGTATATATTTTTATCTTTTCTAATAGGGACAACTTTGCCTCTGCGCTTGACAGCACCAATTACCCTGACAGGTAAAAATATATGCTGACATGCTGACAATGAGATGTTTAACATACTTTTTATGTATAGTAGACCTTGATAAAGACATCTCTCTGGACAGGGATGTTTATCCAACCAATAGCAGAAGCAAATTATTTTTTAAATGATGCTATAAAAAAATACAGTAGTGTCATTATTCAGCTGAAGTGTCTATTAAGTTAAACTTTGAACATGTCTGTTCATTTCATTGAGTTTCTGTTGTGCAATTGTGAAAATACAGCTTCGCTATTTCATTTGTTTTTCCCCTCTTTCCTAATTCCCTCATAGCTCATTGTGGACTTTACTTCAGATGTGGTTGAACGAATACAGTGATGATTTCAGGGAGCCTCCCATGCACCCTTCCCTGCGTCTCATGTGCTTACAGCTGAGAGGACACCCTGCTCTCTTCCCCCTGGCTAAACTCTATGAAGCACTCCTGAAAAATTCCAGGCTGATGGTAATTTTTGGATTATATTTTGTTGTTGTGCACATCATTTTAAGCTTTTATTTATTGTTATAGGCTGAAAAATGTGTATCAACATTTAACATTTAGCCTCTTGAATAAGTGGTCAACTTCAATTTAACCTCTTCTGTCTTTTACAAATCCAGATGTTGTGGCAGATTGTCCAGTTGATCATATGCAAGAACCAGCCTTGAAAAGGGAGGCGAAAGAGGTTGAGTCAGATAACCTTGCAGATTTCATGGATTTCTCCATCACAGATGTTGCAGAACAGCTCACTCGTATGGATACTGTGAGTGCCAGTGTTTCATTGCTTGCTTCCATATGGTCATAGACAGTCATCTTGTAATGTTGATGTTCCTGATGTTGTAGGACTTGTTCATGAAGGTGGTCCCTTTTCAATGTCTGGGCTGTGTGTGGTCTCAAAGAGACAAGAAGGAGAACCTCTCACCCACTATTTGGCCCACCATTACCCAGTTCAATGCAGTCACCAACTGGGTCATCACTTCTCTGCTTCGTCCCTTGTCTTCTACCTCATCCTCTACAACCACACAAAGAGCCAGAGTCATTGAAAAATGGGTTCGAGTTGCACAAGTAAGCCTTTTTCACAGATGGACACTGTTCTTCAGTGTTTAAAAGACATTTTTGTGCTATCCATGAAGGATTATTTAGTCTATTTTTAAAGTGGCCCTATTATGTTTTTTTCTTCAGATTTTACCTTTCGTGTAGTGTGTAATTTAACTGTTTGTGAATGTAAATAGTCTTCATTGGCTTCTCGCAAACAATTGCCGCGTTTCCATTACTCTTTAAATTGCGCAAATTGAAATTGAAAATACGCTTAATGGAAACGCGGCAATTTCGCAAAAACTACCATATATTGCAAAAAAGTTTTTACGCACGCATGAGGTGGTTTTTCCGGCAATTCGAAAAAGGACATTTTTGCAAAACTGCAATGGAAACTGTTTTTTCGCTTTCACAGGTCACCTGGCGTACGGTGACGCATTGGTGCCACATATTATTTTCCACTCAATTATGTTGAAATAGTATCTTTTTTTTTCATAATAACGAGATATGTTTAAGAACGAATAGTTATTTTCTCGAGATCTTATGCCGTTAAAATGGCACATTTTTCTCGTTAAAACAACATATTTTCTCATAATAAGGACATATGTTGTATAGTGATGTGTTCAAAATAAGCCTTTATCCACATTAGAGAATTTATATAGGTTTGCGTAGAAGGTTGTGCTCACGTTTCATAATCAACATATGAAATTTAAAAAATAATAATATTATAGGCTAATGGTTAAACGTAGCCTACGAAACGAAATAAGCTACGTTTTCTATAACCCTCTGTCTGACGAAAGCGCTGGCGCTGCACGTTCTGATGGATTTTTTTCCTTTATGACAGCGCATTCACAATGCGCCATCATTTTTTGCCATACAGATAAGTGCAAAACATAATTATAAACTTTAAACTGTTACTTTTAGTTGTGTAGGCCTAGACTCACAATAACAACAAGGGCCGTGGATTCAGGGACCAGATTATAAACGCAAACGTTTTTCATTTAAAAAGCATTTCTAAATTCAGTTCATATTTCCAACAAATGAAATTTCAAGCCAAAATAATGAAATAGTAAAAAACAAAAACAAAAACTAAAACAAATGTTTTAGTCGCATAACATCGGTTAATGGAAATGCGATCATTTCGCAATGGTTTTTTATTGACATTTAGAAAATATCGCAAATATGTAATGGAAACGTGGCTAATGTCTACTTTGACTCTCAAACACTGAAGTTGTAGTTGAGGCCTGGAAGAGCAGACTGGGCCATCTGACCAATCAGGGCAGACTAGGTCATCCAACCAATCAGAGCAGAGTAGACCAATCATAACAGACTAGGCCATTCGACCAATCAGAGCAGAGTAGACCAATCACAACAGACTGGGCCATCTGACCAATCAGAGCAGAGTAGACCAATCGCAAAAGACTGGGCCATCTGACCAATCAGAGCAGAGTAGACCAATCACAACAGACTGGGCCATCTGACCCATCAGAGCAGAGTAGACCAATCACAACAGACTGGTCCATCTGACCAATCAGAGCAGAGTAGACCAATCACAACAGACTGAGCCATCTGACCAATCAGAGCAGAGTAGACCAATCACAACAGACTGAGCCATCTGACCAATCAGAGCAGAGTAGACCAATCACAACAGACTGGACCATCTGACCAATCAGAGCAGAGTAGACCAATCACAACAGACTGAGCCATCTGACCAATCAGAGCAGAGTAGACCAATCACAACAGACTGGACCATCTGACCAGATCAGAGCAGAGTAGACCAATCACAACAGACTGGACCATCTGACCAGATCAGAGCAGAGTCCCTTTATCAAACCATTTTAGACCTTTTGAGAAAAGAGGTGATGCTGCAATGTATATTACAAGCTTTTTTTGACCTTGGGTTGCAATCAAATCTTTCAAAACAAAAGTAGGAACCTTTAAAATTGCATAATAGGGGTACTTTAAGCCTCCTTCAAAGATCATATATATATATATATATATATATATATATATATAAAGAAATTCTTCAGACTTGTTTCTTTTCATACAGGGGTGCAGAGAGCTGAAGAACTTCTCTTCTCTTAAGGCCATTTTATCTGCCCTTCAGTCCAACCCCATCTACAGACTAAGGAAGACCTGGTCTGCTGTGAGCAGGTGCAGATACACCCTACAAATGTTTTATGGTCACTATAGTCTCATAATTGTCTTTATGTCTACCAGCATGTACTTTGTCGAAAAGCCTGAGCCATTGGTGGGAAATTAGGGTTAAGCCATATTTCATTGTAAATGTCTGATTCTGTATTTCCAGTGAGGCTGTGTCTGTCTTTGAAAACCTGTGCAAAACGTTTCCTGATGAGAACTGTGTTCTGACCAGCCGAGAAATCTTTCTGGATGTAAGTCATGCATATGTATTAGTATTGTTTACGTATGAATCTTGGTCATATTTTACTATTATAGTATATTGATTTTATATTGTATTTTGAATTAATATTTAGAATTTTTATTAATATTTAAAAATATATATATTTTGGTGATTTTATTCCGTTGTGCAGTTTTGTCATTTATATATATATATATATATATATATATATATATATATATATATATATATATATATATATATATATATATATATATATTCAATTAATTCCATTATCAAAACAAGTTTTACTCAACAGTAACAACACTGGAAAATATTTTCTGTTGAAATTTTTTAAACACAATAATGAAAATTCTTTAAATCGACCTTGAGCTGGTGTTTTTTATCCAGATTTGAAGTCACTTGATCTAGCGACATGTGAATTTAATTTAGTGTTCTTTATCATTTCAAACACATTTGATCTCGTATTTGGAGTTATTTTCTCTCTTAATTCACTTGTGATATTATAAACTGAGACGCAGGTGTTGTTTGTCAAAAAACTGACTTCTCTGTTCAACCAGAGTGTGCTGGAACGTTAAGAGCAATGAACTCATCTCAGTGTATTGTTTCATTACTGATAAAAGGAAAAACCAGGGGCTCCAGGGGTTTAATCCTGGTTGTGTATTTATCCACAATATTTATTTTTTGATTTATCTTTGAATTGTCATTTGCTATATTTCAAATTATAATGAACTGTATATTCATTATATAAAACTTGTATTATCAATGTTGAAAGCAGTTGTGCTGGTTAATATTTTTGTAGAAACTGACACACATTTTTCAGGATTCTTTGATGAATAAAAGTTCAAAATAACAGCATTTATTTGAAGTATAGTCTAAATGTCTTGACAAAAACTGACACTTTTGATCAATCTAATGCATCCCTGCTGAATGAAAAACAAAAACAATCTTGACATTTTAGAACTGTAGGTGTCTAATTATGGTAGTCTAATTAATAGTATAACAAAACAGATGGTAAAGATGACAGATGGCTCACTTTTTTTATATGTAATAATCAATGTTTTACAGTGATGCTGTTCAGGTGATTAATAGAGTGATTACTTCCAGAGCTCATTTGGAGGAACAGTTCCATACCTGGGCACATACCTTACAGTACTGACCATGCTGGACACAGCCCTGCCAGACACTGTGGAGGTGAGGTTGTAATCATGTTTGTTTATGAATGGCGGAGTACTTGCCTTTATTATTGGTGCTCATACTATTACATTTTGTTAATCTAGCAACACCTCAGCAACCATAACTTAGCAGGGAATGTGCAAGAACACTCAGAAAACCCTAGCAGCCACATCATTGTGCACCAAAATCACTCAGAACACCCTAGCAACTACCTTGCAGCCAGTCAGAAATGTCCTAGTGATCATCCAGAATACCCTAGCAACACCCAGACTACTCTAGCAGAGAATGTGCTACTCAGAACATCATAGTAACCACATAATTGTGTGCTAAAATCACACAGAACACCCTAGAAACTACCTTGCAGCCACCTAGTGACCACCCAGAACACCATAGCAACAACCTAGCAATGTCCTAACAACAATCAGAATACCTTAGCAGAGAATGTGACAAAACCCACTCCGAACACTCTAGCAAATAACTTGCAGCCACTTAGGGATGTCCTAGTGACCATCCAGAGCACCCTCGCAACACCCTAGCAACACCATAACAACACCAGAATACCCTAGCAGTAAATGTGCTAAAAAACACTCAGAACATCATAGTAACCATATAATCGTGTGCTAAAATCACACAGAACACCCTAGCAACTACCTTGCAGCCACTTAGGGAGGTCCTAGTGGCCATGCAGAACACCCTAGCAACACCATAACAACAACCTAGCAAGACCCAGAATACCCTAGCAGAGAATGTGCTAAAAACCACTAAGAACATCATAGTTGCTGCATTACAATGTGTACAAAAACCATGCACAATACCCTATCAATGCTTAAGTGACCGCCCTGAACACCATAGCAACCTCATTGCAACTACGCAACAACCATTTAAAACACCTTATAATCCCCTAATGTTTGCATAACTCACATTGTTTTTGAAAATATAAAGATGTCCTTTTTTCTGATCCTTTCACATGCAGAGTTGTCATAATGTAAAAATTTGATTCATATCTGTACTTTATTATCAACAGGGTGGCCTCATTAATTTTGAAAAGAGGAGACGGGTGAGTCTTTGTGTTTGTTTATCTTCTCAACTGTATTAAATGTACCCAAAGTAGTCTTTGTCCAGATCTTGTTCTAGATTTGGTTATGGCCCAAAAGAGCCCATTCTGTATTGACATGAAGTCCTCTTTAAAGCTTTGGTTTGACGTTGGCGCCGTAGAGATAGACTTATGTTTAACGAGCACTCTCTTCTTCTGAAGGCAGACTGATATTAAACTCATGACTGATTATTTGTTTGGGGTGTGTTATGTAACAGTCATGGTAACAGTCTTTGGCTTTGTTTCCTCTGCTTCTCTTTAATCACTTGCTCTGTATTTTGGTTCTTTGCCCCTCATTTCTTGGGAATCACCCCCGCTGTTTCACAGGAGTATGAGGTTTTAAGGCAGATCCGTCAGCTGCAGGCCTCGTGTTCTCAGTGTGTTTTACCCCGTCATCCTCAGATCGCCGCTTGGCTACAGAGTCAGAAACTGCTTTTGGATCAAGAGAGGTGAGACTCCAACACCTTAATCCTATGAACCAAATCATGATAGATTTACAGTCTAAATATGTGTATCAAAATAAATAATATGCTTTATACTATATACTTTATTTTTTTGAGGATTTAAAATTAATATTAATCTCAATGTTGATTTTTTTGGAAAGCACAACTGAAAACAACAGACATTGTTGTACAATTAACCCATAGAATAAGATTTAAATAATAAATATAAAAAAGTAATAAAATAATGGTAACACTTTACAACAAGGTCTTATTTGTTAATGTATTAACTAACATGAACTAACAATGAGCAATACATTTGTTAAAGTATTTTGGTAACACTTTACAATAAGGTTGTATTAGTTAATGCATTAGTTAACATGAACTAATAATGAACTGCACTTATAAAGCATTTATTTATCTTTGTTAATGTTAATTTCAACATTTACTAATGCATTAATAAAATCTTGTTAACATTAGTTAATGCACTGTGAACTAACATGAACAGCTGTATTTTTATTAACTAACGTTAACAAAGATTAACTAATGCTGAACAGAGGTGTTGTTCATGGTTAGATCATGTTAACTAATGTGTTAACTAGTGTTAACTAATACAACCTTATTGTAAAGTGTTACCAGTATTTTTTTCATCTTTGTTAGTTAATAATAGTCGAGTTGTTCATTGTTTGTTATATTTTGTTCACAGTGTATTAAATAGTGTTAACAAATACAACATTTTATTTTAATATGTATTAGTAAATGTTGTAGATACAGATTAAGCTGATTAAATGCTGTAGAAGTGCAGTTCATTCTTATTTCATGTTAACTAAAGTAGTTAACTAATGAAATTGTGAAGTGTTACCAATTAAATTGTAAAGTGTTACCAATGTATTTTACAGCCTAAAGTTTGACAAAGACCTTTTTGTAACTTTAAAGATATTCCACCAGAATTCTTATATGACATCACTTCCTTTTCATTTTAATTGGTCAGTGTGTCTATTTCCTCAGCTATGAACTTTCTAGACAGCTGGAGACTCCTCATGACACTTCTCCATCCAACAGCGTCTGGAGTCACCGAACTCTCACCAAAAAGCTCTCATCGTGAGTATCAGTCTGGCTTAAACTCCATTTTAACTTATGTCAGGGCACAGATGGGATTTCTCGAGTTTGCTTCAATTTTCCTATTAGCTGCAAGCTTTCATTAGCATAATAGATTGTACAACAGAAATTATGTGACATAACATAGCAAGAATTTATCTTTGCAGGTTCTTGTCGGGGAATGAGGGCTCCAGAAAGAACGCAGATCAGATCAGTGTGTCCTCATCAGGATCCAGCAACTCTGAAACAGAGGAATCATCTTTTATATCACCGGTACACATAGAATGTTTATTTATTTAGAAGCTTTTCATTTAGCCCATGAGTATTTAGTTTCTAGTATATATATATATATATATACACTCACCTAAAGGATTATTAGGTACACCATACTAATACTGTGTTTGACCCCTTTCGCCTTCAGAACTGCCTTGATTCTACGTGGCATTGATTCAACAAGGTGCTGAAAGCATTCTTTAGAAATGTTGGCCCATATTGATAGGATAGCATCTTGCAGTTGATGGATATTTATGGGATGCACATCCAGGGCACGAAGCTCTCGTTCCACCACATCCCAAAGATGCTCTATTGGGTTGAGATCTGGTGACTGTGGGGGCCGTTTTAGTTCAGTGAACTCATTGTCATGTTCAAGAAATCAATTTGAAATGATTCAAGCTTTGTGACATGGTGCATTATCCTGCTGGAAGTAGCCATCAGAGGATGGGTACATGGTGGTCATAAAGGGATGGACATGGTCAGAATCAATGCTCAAGTAGGCCGTGGCATTTAAACGATGTCCAATTGGCACTAAGAGGCCTAAAGAAACAGAAAACATCCCCACACCATTACACCACCACCACCAGCAGCCTGCACAGTGGTAACAAGGCATGATGGATCCATGTTCTCATTCTGTTTATGCCAAATTCTGACTCTACCATCTGAATGTCTCAACAGAAATCGAGACTCATCAGACCAGGCAACATTTTTCCAGTCTTCAACCCAGTGGGGTCTTCTGCTGTTGTAGCCCATCCGCCTCAAGGTTGTGCGTGTTGTGGCTTCAGTCAAAGTTGCTCTTCTATCAGCTTGAATCAGTCGGCTCATTCTCCTCTGAGCTCTAGCATCAAGGCATTTTCGCCCAAAGGACTGCCGCATACTGGATGTTTTTCCCTTTTCACACCATTCTGTATAAACCCTAGAAATGGGTTTGCGTGTAAATCCCAGTAACTGAGCAGATTGCGAGATACTCAGAACGGCCCGCCTGGCACCAACAACCATGCCACGCTCAAAATAGCTTAAATCACCTTTCTTTCCCATTCTGACATTCAGTTTGGAGTTCAGGAGATTGTCTTGACCAGGACCACACCCCTAAATGCACTGAAGCAACTGACATGTGATTGGTTGATTAGATAATTGCATTAATGAGAAATTGAACAGGTGTTCCTAATAATCCTTTAGGTGAGTATATGTGGTAATGAAATCACATAAAAAATATTTACCTCTGTAGCTCAATGTTTTCTTGTGGATCCCTGGAAATTTTTATTTTCAAAGTCATCAAAACATTATCATTGTCACTGTTTACCTCTCAGGTCTTGACCGTCTTTTACATCATATCCTGCAGACACTAAAACCTTTTTCCTTGTCTTTAAGTTCCCACCAGTCTAACATGTGTTTATGTCGCTAACATGACTCAAGCACAGCGTTAGAGGAGCCTTCTCTGTGTCAGGAGTCATGCCCTCTGTAACTTTGCACCGCATTCAGGGACAGACAGACGTCAGCACTCAAATGCTAAAAAATCCTTGGAAATGTTTTACCCTAATCGCTTCCATGACAGCATTTGAAGTTGCTGAGACCAAAAATTTGGTTTCTACAAGTGTCAACAAAATGTTGTATACTCTTTCACAACATTATGTTTATGCATTTGGCTTATTTTCATCAGGAATCAAATGATCGATTATGATCGATTATTTTCTAGCTGATCTCATTTCATGTGTCTGATATACTTTAATTCTTCTCACATAATGAAATTATTTAAACTCAAATTAACATTTCATGTCCATTGATTTGTTTAGCCATATTGAGTGGTATTATCATTCAGTCATTATAATGACCGTGCAGCTCACCTGGTTTTTCTGTCTGTATCTAACAGTCCTAATCCATTTGTACAAGTTCTGTACTGTTTCACGCTTGAAAGAGATTGTTACAGTGCTGTTCACAGTTGTCATATGATGTTGTTTGGTTGAAACTGGCTCTAAAATGTGACTCTCTCCTTTCATCTCTAGTCTCTTTCCAGTTGCAGACAGAGCACGTCCGAGGCTTTTCCCTCGTCTTCCTCTCCTGATTCCTCCACCATGTCTAGTTCATCCTCCAGCTCTCAGCAGGACCTCAATCTTAATCCATCTTCCTCCTCCTCATCTTCTTCAGTGTCAGCTTACCCTCACCTGGTCTCCTGCCATAAGCGTTCGGTCTCCATGACCTCCCTGCCCTTCTACAACAGACAGGTGGACGACTCCTGCATCATCAGGGTCAGCGTGGAGTTCTGCAGCAATGGCAACATGTACAAGAGCATACTGGTAAGTTCTTGCCCAGTTTAGTTTTTTAAGACCGCTTATTTGATATCAGCAACCATAGATATTGTACAGTTATTTTCAGCATGGGAGGTGGGTGTGCTACAAGGACGCTAAAGATCGCAGCCTCTTGAGGCCAGGGGATTGAGATTTACTCACACAGCTTATACTAGCTGCCCTTCGTTACCCTCCCCCCGCTAAACCTCACTCCCATCCGGGTTACGGCACCATGTAAGTGGGATTCGAACTCTTGTGACTGGTGCTAGAGGTTGTTGTGTATATAGTGTCCTTCTTGCCTCTAGTGGCAAGAAGGACTCTATTATGCTGAGAGAGAGCAGCCTCTCAAGCTGGAAACACTTTTCGAAGAATATAATATAAATTATGCTAGAGCTTTCTCACTTATCCTTACTTTTCTGAGCCAACTTATGCCGCTTTTCCACTGTGTGGTACGGCTTGGCTTGGCTTGGCTTGGCACGGCTCAGCTCGGCTCGGCTTGCTTTTCCGATGCAAAAGTACCGCTTCAAGTGGGTGGGATTACGTTGTAGTTGCGCCGCCTCTACTGCCGCGACATCATCGTAAACATGACACAAAAACAAACGTGTGAAATGGGAGTAATGGAGCCTATCGAAGGAATGGTGTTCTTGATAATCAGCATGTGGATGTTTTTCAACGCACAACGAAAAAGTTTGTTTCAAAGGAGGCTGATGGCAGCAAAACAAAATACTGCACAAAAAAACAAGAGAGTATGGGAACTCCTACAACAAAGCACAGACGACGACAGAACTGTCACAAAAGCATATAATGCACTTGATACTAACGTGGCTGTTGCTGCTAGCAGGTTTGGTGTTGAAAATCCAATGAAGCTAGTAGTGACGATTCTCACTGACCAATTAGTGATCTGTAGTAATACACGTCACATTTTAGTATCGGTACGGCACGCTTGGAACCCCAACTGAGGTGGTACTGTTTAAGCGAGCCGTACCGAGCTGTACCATGCAGTGGTCATTTAATGCAAGAATTTGTCATAATTGTATAGCTTTATTACCCAGAGCCTATAAAAAAATTATGATATGTTTAAAATTGTGCTATGACCTTGTAATTGTTTTATAATGAATTATTTTGGCTAAAGAAGCACCACTTAAACAGCAATTTGCTGTTCTAAGTATCAAAATGGAAGCTAGCTGTCATTGAGATCTCTTTTTAGCTACTCTGTACATAATGCGCTACCAAAAAACAATGATGAAATGTTCTAGATGCTCATCTTAATTAGTATTAATTACTGAAAGCCTAAGAAAACGCATTGAATGTTATTTATAGGTGCAATTTACTATATTTGCTACTTAATCATCAAATGTATAATCAGCAGGATGTGTAAAATGGTCCTGTTTGTTAAATACAATTACTGTTATGAATTCAATAAAGATATCAGACATTTGTGCATAAATCCACATCATTCATCTCAGCAGGCTGCTTTCGCACACCACAATGTCCCCTCCTCTCACAAACTGCAGTCTGCGCTGCATGACCGCGATGTCAAGAATGTAAATGGTGTCACAGAGGTTGTCCATCAGCAGCCACCAGTGAATGTTCTCAGGGGTCTGATACGGGAAAGTGCAGCGCACAGGGATCAACCAAACATTCCAGATCCACGCAAACGAAGTCACAAAGAACAGCCACAAAGAACAGCCACACCACATAGATAAAATCTGAAAGAATCAAGCAGCATAGTTTCATCTTCAGCATGTCATTTTAAAGAGGCCATTTTATACAGTACATGTTTCTAATCTTTTTTTTTTATTTAGTTTTTATATTTTTAAAGGTGTTCTAAGCGATGTCATGCATTTTTTAGGCCAAAACATATTTTGTCACATACAGAGAAAACATCTCCTCACTATCCTCTAGCCTCCTGTCCCCTGAACACACTATAAAACAACACGGTCTCTGTAGACAGCACAAGCTCCACAAACTGCAACAAACACAAACTTGGGCAGTCTGGACAACAAAACATAATAAACAGTGCTCCAGCCAATAACCCACAAGAATGATTTGGGGGTGGAGGTTTGGGGTTAGTGCGCATGAAGGGGTGTGTGTAGGATAGAGAAGAATAAAGAGGGAAGTCGTATTATATGATTTTGATATGACCAAAGAGACGACTTTCTGATGAACAACTTGCAACGAAAAGGGAAAAGGAGAATGAACGCACAAAGTCCCGAATTTACATCGGAAAAGTCTTCGAAAGGTGGCACCGGCGAACTCCGGCGGCAGAAGGGCTTCCAATCCGACATTCAGGAAGCACGGAGGGGAGGGGGAGGAGGAGGGAGGAGGGTCTAGCTAGCCTCGGTTTTGTTTGACAACACTTCAAACGTCAACAAGAAGTTACTCCACCCAGGATCGCTTAGAGCACCTTTAAGTCCACTAAATAATATCCCAAGAAAAAAAAAAAGTGTGCTTAATTTGATAAAATTGTCCATGCAAAACTGTATGCAGATAATATAGTATTTTTTAAATAAAAGGCCACAAAGTCTACTTAAAGAGTACAGTTTCCTTAATGTTTCTTAGCACACTTTGTAATGTCAAATTAAAAGTTTAACTTTAAAGTAAATTTTAAATTATTGTTTTAATCTTTAGTCATTTTGAAGTACACTTATTCTGATGTGTTGCACATCATAGCACATGTAAAGTACTTATAATTTTAACTCACAACTTTATCATTACAAATGTGTAATTTACAAATATATTTTAATTCATGACATACAAGGGTCAAAATAATTATATTTATATTTAAATATTTTAGTTCAACATAAATAGGGTTTAAGCACATATTTATATGTCATTTCTTACATATAATGTATTGACAAGCATTTAAGTGGGTCAATAAAGCACTCTTAAGTTAAACTAATTGCACTTTTTAAACTGTTAATTTAAACTATACTACATTTTCATTCAATTGTAAATAACATAAAATTCAAGGATTTAAAATAAACATTTCCTGATAATTTGCATAATTCAAAACCTGTTCTTTGATTCAACATTTATATCCTCTTCTGCTGGATTTCAGCTACTAAAGACTGTGGAAGATTGCAGTTCTTTTATTTCTTAAAGAGTTGAATATATGTTTTCTTTCATTTTTTTATGATCTCTTGCACAGTTGACCAGTCAGGATAAGACGGCCCAGGTGATCCAGAGAGCTCTGCAAAAACACAACCTGGAGGATTTTAGTGAACAGGATTTCACCCTTGTACAGGTCCTGGCCCAAGGCAGAGGTACTGAACACTGGTTTAAATAAATTAAACTTATTATTATTAAAACAGAGAAACTTTTGAATCCCACTATATATATATATATATATATATATATATATATATATATATATATATATATATATATATATATATATATATATATATATATATATATATCTTATTTATTCAGTTGACCCGTATGAGTTATTATCCAGGGTCACATATATGTTTATACTATATGACAACTATAAATGAAAGTTTTTTTGGTTTTATTCAAATAATGCACATGTACTTATAATTCGTATGCCTGTTTTTGTTGTAGAGTTGCATATTCCAGAAAAGGCCAACGTCTTTTACGCCATGTCTTCATCAGCCAACTATGACTTTGTTCTACGGCGATGCCCAAAAGGCCAACGGAAGCAACTCATACGCTCAGTTTCACTGTCATCAGGACGAGCAACGAAATGACAGCAGATTCAGCCTTGGTTTCTGGAGGATTCATATTTCCTGTGCAATTGTTGAAAACTGCCAAGACGCGTCAATCAGACACAAATGGAGATTGAGTGAGAATCGACAACAAGTCATTTGTAGAAAATATTTTTGGTCCACATTTCACTTCGGGAAGTGATAAAAAGCTATTTTACTTCCATAATGTGCATTTCTGCTTAAAACAGGATACTTACTTGATGAAAAGTTTTATCCATTCATTTATTTAGATTGTGAAAGGCTTACATTTTGAGGGTTTGGTGATATTATTACATTTTGATGAATGATTAATTTCTTTGGAATAACATGGACGAATGAATGATAAAACTAAGAACATTCACTCTTAGAAGAAAAGATTCTGTAGAACCTTAAAGTGTTCTGTTCTGGAAGGCGCTTTGTTTACAGAACCATGGGATCATTTTATGGATTTACAGTAGTTGTAATTAATTAATTCATTTATTTTGTTTTAATTTATTTTAATTTTATGAACCCCGTAAACATATTTTTTAAATAGAAAATAAATAAAACTAACCCATTAAACATAACGGATAAACAAAGTATTATGCAATCAATCAAGACATTTCTCCTTATATAGTGAAGAACTCCACATGTTCTATATGGAACCTTGTTTTCCCTAAGACTGTATATATACAAATCGTATCAGTTATGTTGACTGTACAACATAATATCACAGGCAGATATCACAGGTTCAGTTTCATGAACTCATAACCCTGTAAACTGTTTTTTAAGTGCCTGAGACAGATACCAAATCCTGCACCTTCTTGAATTCCTCACATTCAGTGCAGTGATAATAGGATAAAGCAACGTTTTTCAGTGACCTTCAGCTCTCATTCTCTGCCTGTCATGAGACAGTCTTACCAAATCCACTGTATGGTAATGCATTAACTTTGAATTGAAACACAATCGGACACCTAGAGGCCTGGAATGAGACTTTTTTATAGGTCAAAGATGGACTGCCTGTGATTAATACATCATCAGTTCAGTGTTCCTTCTGATTAAACCATCATGATACTGGAAGACGAGCCGCTCCAACGGGTGCAGTGGCATTCCTGAGACACGCTTTCATGCTTTTGTCCACTTTTACATGTGATTTAATTCACACGTCATTTGATGAATCCATTTTTTAAAAACAAATATTATTTCTGATTTGTCATTATATGCGGCTGTGAATATGCATTACTGAACATTCTATTGATGTTTTTACGCCACTATATTTTATGTCGTCCTTTACCTGCACAGTAACTTGACCCTCCACAATCAGTCTGTACTTTCTCAGACTTATACAAGCTCTTGTTAAGTAAAATTAACAGGATAAATTATCACTCTAATAAATTTGAAATGTAGATATTTTAGTACTACAATATTTGTTAGTTTATATTGCAAATTTGAAATATGATGCAATGTACTTTATAGTTATTTTAATTTCAATGTTTCATTATTTTATTGTATTATTTTATATTATTATTTAATTTTCATTATAATGATTTGAATTTTATTTTATTATTTTTATTTTTCGCTCAATGTATTCTGAACCCTGCAACATTTCATAATTTGTCAAACAATCATTTGTGTCTGAAAAACTATGTAAAACATCATGTAAATAAGAGATGGATGGTTATGCACAGACTGTTGTGCATTTGCTGTTATGTAAAGAGAATCATTGTGAACATGGATATTCCTAAAGGTTTCTGACACAAGCAAGAAGCATCTAAAGTCCCATTTGCACATTGTGGTATGGGACTGGTATGATAGGCACCTAAACAGCCTTATATTGCGCTATGAATGACAAATATTAAAGCACCTGTTTATTTTGTGAGTCTGTGGCACAAGCTTTGGCCTATAAGCAGGAAGGTGTTGGGTTTTCTACACAGTCCAACTCTTTCAGTGATTCTGACCCTGTTGTACTGAATTATGGCCTGTGGATTTAAAATGGTCTAGCCATAACCTCCTAGTAACTTGTTTTAAAAACGTCTTGTGATTTATCATTCCTAGACTAATACTAATACTTATTCACATCACAAATATAGGGGTCAAATTTCTGCGTTAACATGCTAGCCGTACTAGATAGACCCAAAAAGAATCTAATATCAATGGTCACTCATATTTTTCATATTATAATAGTAAAAAATGCTATTACCAAAAAATTATTATTATTATTATTATTATTTTCCATAGGTGGAAGGAATGGGCTTCCATACTGAAGCCCTCTAGTGGAACAATTTTGAATAGAAAAAAACCCCCCCGCTATATTAAGTATGCCTACTTATATTATGGGCAGAATGTTTATTTATTAGGGGTTCAAGCCCAATTTTTTTTTTTTTTTTTTTGTGGTTTATTTCATGTTTATTTAATTATTTGTTTACTATTATAATATGAAAAATATGAGTGATCATTGATATTAGATTATTTTTGTCATAAAAAAAGTAAAATGCTAAGTCGAAATAATGAGATATAAAGTTGAAATTATGACATTCTATGTTAAACTGTTGAAGTCACTGTGGCATGAAAAGTCGACTTTTTGTGTCATATCTAGAACTTACCTCATAATTTCCACTTCAATTATGTCAGTGATGTCAGTTAGTTATGACTCATAATTTCGACTTTTATGTCAATTTCTAGGTGTGACTCATAATTTTGACTTTTTTGTCATCGTGTCTTTTTATATCATAAGTTAGATTTTTTTTTTTTTCATATGGGGCTTGTATGTGCCAACAAGTGCAGTGATTAAATTTGTTTCCACGTTTTAGGTGAAGAAACAAAATTATACAAACAATGATCAATACAATGGTTGGAATAATTAAAAGACCCAGTGGAAAGCCGGTGGAAGACGTAATTGATTACCACGTGATCTCTAGTGATTGACAGGGGCCTGACTGAATTAAATCTCTCTTGACGTTCACTGCTCCGTTTGAATGTGTTTCGAAGCTTTTATCAAGGCGACTCGGCGAGATGAGAATCATCAGATTTATTATAAAAGTTGCAGCAAAAGCCATCAGGCTTTTTATGGTTAAGTGCCAAAGACTCATGTAAGTAGTAAAAAACATATAGTGCTTACAAACCTTGCTAGTTTTTAAGGAACGGTCAAGTGATAGTCCTATTTATTTGTTTTTAACGCTGTCAGGTCAAATAAAGACAGTGGAGGTCAGGTGGATGGAATGGAAATAAGGCAGGATTGACAAGTGACATGGAGGTGAGTGAGAGAGATGCAAATGTTAGATGTTTTCATAATCCTCACCGCTTAGCTGCAGACAGGTTCCCCATAAGTCATGCAAAAATAAATGTCAAGTCATTTCAAAAGCTTTTTATGTCAACGGAAAAAATTAGGCTACACAAAATTTGACTTTGCACTAGAACCGTACCGCCATAAGACGAGCATTTTCAGGTTTATTTACTAAAAAAATGAATGGTTGATCTAGTTGCATTTGATTTAGCACTAAAATATTTCATTTGGCTAGAAATGTCATCTTCCATTTGCATCGTCTCTTTCTGCAGTTTCACCATCACGCCTGTAGGTGGCGAAAGGTCCCTGACTTTGAGTCTGCCTGTCATTATAAAATGTAACTAGGTCAATCATTTGTTAGTTTAAGAAACATGAAAATTGTTCGTTTTTATGGTGGTTAATAGTTCCAGTACAAATGTGTACCTGTTATACCTTGACATAAAACAACAGAATAAATATAATATACAAAAGGAACACAAACAAAAAAATTGTAGCTACTCTGTCTAAACCATTGTGAAAAGTACTGTAAATGAAAATTAGCATTTTGGCCACTAGATGGTAGAAAAAGCATAGCCTTATTAGAAACTTGTCAACATTATCAAAGCAAGTTGTGTGAGATTTTGATCTAGGTTTCTCTCTTTATTGACACGTCTATATTTGCTGCTCACTTTGTGCTGAAATAATGTCTTGTGTCAGTGGTGAGGAGATCGTTTTTAAACCAAAGAAAGAATGTCAAAGAGTCCAAGACAAAGATATAGAGAACAGAGCTGCATTCCAACAAGTTCAGTGTCTCTGGGTGGGTGGAAAAGCCTGACTCACTCTCTGGCAGGTCTGTGGGGTTTTCAGTCAAGGCCCTGCGCCAGACAAGAGCAGGTCCTGAGTCAGTGCAACATGCACAGAGGGCCGCAGCGTGGGAGCCCGGCAGGGATACGGGCCACCCCATGATTAATCAGACCCAGCCGCCTGACAGTTTTACGGTGTCTACACTGAAAGTGTGCAAAGTGACAAATAGAATGATGAAATCAAGCTTTACAGTGTTTCTTTGATCAGCATGGGGGTGTTATAGCTTTAATGTGCCGTATTGTATGCTCTCAGTGTAGATGGGGTGTTAACTATGCTTCAGTATCACAAGTTACAATCTAAACAGAATATTTTGATTGTCACTACTGATGTGTAAACTCAAATAAACTTTCGGTTTAACAAAAGGCATTATAATAACCCCGCAGTCGAAGAATGTGACCACATACAGTACTGTTCAAAAGTATTGGGGTCAATATTTTTTTTAGGCTTTTGTAAGAAGTCTCTTATGCTCACCAAGGCTGTATTTATTTGATCAAAAATACAGTAAAGACTAATTATGTAATATTATTACAATTACAAATAATTTTTCTATTTGAGTATACTGTGCAATTTATTCTTGTGACGTCAAAGCTGAATTTTCAGCATCATTCCTCCAGTCTTCAGTGTCACATGACCCTTCAGAAATAATTCTGATATGATGATTTGATGCTCATGATTATCAATATTGAAAACAGAATTTCAGAATTTTTGTTCTGAAAATATTTTTGTGGAAACCATGAAACCTTTTTTTTTCAGGATTCTTTGATGAACAGAACAGAACTCATTTGAAGTGGACATTTTTAGAAACTATATAAATGTCTAAAGTCACTTTTGATCAATTTGATGAACCCTTGCTTAGTAAAAGTATTATTATTATCATTATTATTATTATTATTATTATAAAATTACTGATCCCAAACTGTTGATTATGTAGTATATTTGGGTTTTGGGAGGTCAAAATGTAATTTAAGAACTAAAAACTTGTTGTGACCATTTTAAATTATTTGAACTCCTGTTTATTTGTCTACTGTTTGTCATATTTATCATTTGCATGAATTCAGAATAGAAGTTATAATAGAAGTTATACTTCATTATAATCCACGTTTGATTTCACAACCTCATTACTGGAACTGTCCAGAAAGCAACCATAAAAAACACCAAAATATTACAAGGTAATATGATGGTTTTATGATGGTGATAAAGATGTGTTAAATTGACTTTATCATACAGCTTTGATAGAATGTCAAATATTAATCTCAAAAGTGTTCGCACAACTTTTCCTGTAATCTATGTTTTGATTTCTTACCTGACACACTTTCTATTTTGAGAAAGCAATTGCTTTTCATAATGAAGCACGTGCAGACACAAACACGTGGATGCATGAATGTGTTTAAGGAAGTGTTCGTGCAAGTACACACACGCATACATTTAGTCATGCTGTTACATATAAATACACCTACATTTCTCATTGCATACTTTTGTCCCACAAGTCCCTACAGGACTTCCGGTACGATGCACGTGTGTACCGAATGATACAGAACACAATATTTTGCAGTTAACAGTTTACATTACAACTTAATGAAATTTATCGTATATTGTGTAATCGCTCAATCAGTGTTTCAACGGCGGAAAGATGTCAATAAAACCGCTTGTATACAATGTCACGTAGCATCACATTTACCTCAGAAGTCATTCAGTGTCCACAGCTCTTTCATTAAATATATGCACTATATTAGCCTCATTCGTTGTATTCTACCTAACCTGTTAGTGATGTCTTGATTAGTTAATGTATGTAAAAATGACTAACTCTAACAATTTGTTAGAGTGTTGAATATATGTAAAAATAAAAAGCAACTGAGTTTGTGCTAACGGTATATTTAATTTTATAGTAGCTAATGTGCAATTAAGGGCTCCCTATATAGTTTAAAGCAGTATCTTTTAAGAACCTTTTAGTTACAATTGAATTAATTTAATGACAGAAAAAAAAATTCAGCACTGTTTAATTAAAATAAATAAAAAGCAATTTTGTAAAACTCCTGTATCGAAACCATGACTTCAAAAACGAGGAGTCAGTTTTGAATAACCTTGATTATAATTTTATTCTATCATTTTTATCTATATTTATAGTATATTGAAGTGACACAACACTTGAATATTTAATGGCCAAGTATGCTCATTCTGATTCTGATTTTATGTTGTCACTTCAATATAATATAAATATATTGCATTATATTAAAAAAGGTACAAACATATAATGTATATCAACAAAATATCCTCTCAGTCTTATTGCTCATGAGCCAGTGTTTACGCCAGTGGTGCTCACCAAAGTTACTGACCTCTGTGATCAACTGTACTTGCCAATGCTGCAAACGTTGCTGCAATCAGACTAGCATTTTGGCTAATATTAACAGCTGCAGTTCTGATGAAAACCAAATATATAAAACCACAGGGTTCACTCCCTGTTGTGGGAGGTTTTTTTTTGCTTTTTTTTTTTTGCTGCTGAGTCTGAAGCTCTTGTCAGCATAGAGGGGAAGATGGATGATACAAATTAGAGGCAAAACTAAAACCTCCAGCAAGGAAGTTGAAATGGGAATATGGCTCATCTTTCAAAATGATGACACGCCACCAAATCAACTATTTAATGGCTGAAAGACAGGATGATAAATGTCTGTGAGATGTCTTGTCAGACTTAAAGTCCTCTGAATCTCTCGAATGATGAAACAAGGGCCAGCCAATGATCTGCATGCTCTCCTGCTGAGCACAAGCAGTTCTGTTTGGAGAAACGGCAAATATTCCCCTACAAATGCATATGCAAAATCAGTAATTTATTATGAAAAATGAATGTGATTTACCAAACACATAGATAATGTTAAATAAGTTTAGTCAAAAGATGCTTTCAAGTTGGCAAGAAACATAAATTGTGATAAAATTCTTCCCTTTTTGTGACATATATCCAAGTGAACAGGTAAAATTCTTATTATTTTAAAGAGTAAAATAACTAAAAAACTACTAAAAATAATCAAATAACTTCCCCTGTCTCTAACAGCCCTTCTCTGATAACATGTTTTCTAGCCTGGGGGAGAGACCACCTGTCACTCACATGGGATCCACCAATAGCAAACCACAACCATCCAACCAGCTGATCAATTCCCCATGGACAATATCATGTCCCGGTCTGCATTTTCTCTTGTTTGAGAAGCCGTTGGATATATGTCATAATAGGGAAGAAAAGACTATCATTCACAATTTAATGGCGATAAGTGCAATACTAATAAGCAGACTTCTTTTTTACAAGTGAATGCAAGCTATAATAATGAACACAACTATTATGCCGGAGCCTCACCAGCATTGCTGTTGCATCTCAGGGTCATGGTGAACTTTCACCCAGTCCTCAGATCATCGTAGCTTTGGAGCTCAGCTGCTGTGTGTGCATGCTATTTCTATCCCTCTTTGGAAAAAAGAGGATGAAAAATACTCTTGTTTTCTTTCCACTTCTATCCTTGCCATTCTCTCATTTGGATGATGGCTTAATGTGTTTTCCGTGCTTTCGTTTACCGTGAGCGCTTGTGGAGGGGCTCCTTCAGGATGAGTCATTTGCTTACACTGGCCGCTCTCTCACACACACGCTTGTTAGCAGCACATGGCCTGAAGACAGCACACACTCTCCCTTCACGTGGTGGCCCTTCTTTGTCTGCCTCTCTCTATCAGCACACCTTCCTCTTTACTCTGCGCTTTTTTATCAATGCGTTAGCCGTCATAGCCTAGTTTCTCAGCAGTGAACGTGAGATACCTGCAGGGATTTATTTGACCTTCTTGAATCAACAATCCAATTTCAAACAAATCCACTGTTATTACTGATTGATTTGCCTTCGATTTGTAAATGAATTCAGATTAAAATGATGCAAGATTAAAAAAAAACAACAAAAAAAACATGTTTATACTACACTATGGTCAAAAGTTATTCTAATATGCTGATTTATAGTGCTGAGTTATTAATGGTTCTTATCCATGTTTAAAACAGTTTGGACCCACTTAGATGGCCTATATTAGGTGGCCTTAACTACTATGTACTAACATTTAAATTAATAATTTGATACAATGCACTTATTGTGTACATGCATGCTTTTACATTGTACTTACATAAAAAATACTTGCATGTATCTGTAATTAATTTATGTAGTTGCATTTATAATTACACTGTTGACACTTCCCTTACACCTAACCCTACCCTTAAACTTACTCATACTACCACACCTGTCCCTAACTTATCCCGTATCCCACCTCAATTATGTTTTGCAAGTGTTTTGGAATACAATATGAACACAATAAGTACATTGTACTTATTTTTTGCTGCTTAATATTTGGGGAAACGGTGATAACAGAGGAGACGGAGCATTTATTTGAAATGGAAAATACTCTCAATCCATTTTGGTTGGGTTTTTTCTTCACATGAATCATGCTTGAGATGTTGAGTGTTTTATTTTTAGTTGAAGTGAGTACAGTGCGGGGTATTTAATTATGTAGGTCACGGTCGCAATGTCATGTATTTACTTGTCTTGTCTGCAAAGATTTGTCTAACCTAACTAAGCAACCTTGTTCCTCTGCTAACCACATGATTGGGAATAAAATGCTACATTTGATCCCAATGTACTATTGTTTCCACACAAGACAAAAATAAATGGAATCTCCCTTGTGGGATGATGCAGTCTCTGTAATTTGCATCCACCAAATGAGTCACATCTCCTGCTGCTCAGGCTGGTCTGGCCAGACATAAAACAAATAATCACCTTTATTTAGTATCTTCCAGATTTCCATCTCTTTTTCTCCCTTTTAATCCTCAGTGGAGATCAATAACCAACACTCAAAACATTTATAATTTAATTAAATATGGTAATACGCCGGCTTGCCTTCTTCCCATAGTGCATCCTGGTGCCATGTGTTCCCAGGTAAGCGACGCACACACATCCGGCCATCCACGTGATGTAAAAGAAAACGTGATTCATCAGAGCAAGGAAACGAGCCTATGATTGATTCTGGAAATAAAGCAAAATAACTGAGAAAAATGTGAATTACTCCTTAGATTCCATGTCTGTAATTTATAGCAAAAATTTGATCTCAAACAAATTCATTAAAATAATTATTACTCCACAACCTGCGTGACATCATTAACCAACGTGGTTGAACGAGTTCAAATGCTGTCAAAAATTAACTAGATTAATCACACATGTTTTCTGTGATTAATCGCACTTAAAAACACTTACATTTTTTGTAATCATTTCACAGTTAATCTCCAAATTAATGTAAAAAACAAAAAACATAAAGACAGCATATTTTAAATATTTGTTGTAGTGGCATCTTTTTATGAATGAAGGCCAGTATCACTGATTCTAATACTAGTATCATTGATGCGTGAGTAACATTAATGACAGACACAGACAGCATTGGCTTCGGTCACAGATATGCCGCTGCCGAACATGTGGCGGATCTGACGTGCTACACACACACACCTCATTTTCTCACAACTCTTTAAGTTCATTTAAGACGTTATTTAATTAAGATTGCTCTTATGAGGATTCTCCTCGACCAAGTGGACATTTTTGCATAATTCTGTCATTGTTTGTTCAAAGCACTTTCTGCGCATCATGTGTGTGACAGAACGTTCACAGCGATGTTCTCTTTTGCCTTGTCACGCTGGAATGGTTCAAAAGCATTTGCATGAATAATACCGTAATCATGTTATATATTGTAATGCTGGCCTTAGGATAAATTGCAAAATTGCAACGCGTTAACGTTGACAGCACTAATATATATATTGTATTTATTTCTTATATACATATATGTTTCAGATCTCATTAGAAACTTTCCTGTTTTCCTTAAAAAGTTCAAAACCCAAAAGTAACAGTTGCATGCATGGCCCAGTGTGAAAATTCCCGTCTCAACAACAGCTAATGCATTCCTGCTTCCCATCCCCATCCCGACACACACAGCACCTCTATTCCCGCTGCCCCTCCCTGCAGTGCCCTTGGCAGTGTTCTAGGCCGTCAGGTCTTTACATAACCGTTCTGGCCTCGGACAAGGTGTTACAGTAACACGTTTCTCCCCGGTGCATGTGAACTCGCTCTCACATGGGGACGGCTTAAGCCGTGTCTCTCCCTCAGGTGTTTGAATAAAGGGCGGAGGAAGCTGTTTGGCTTGTAAACGAAGGCTGGCCATGTAAGCCGACACCTCTGACTGTTGGGCAGAGCCGGACGGAAGCCATTAATATAACCTCAAGCTCAAGGTCTTTCCCTCTCGCTTCCTGCGCTCTGGAGTGAAATGAGGTTACCGGGCTTTATTGCGAGGTTGTTTGACTTTGCATGCCATTGATACATAAATAAATATACATTAAAAAAAGCAGCACTATGTTTAAAACACGGAGAGAAGGGATTTTTGGTTTAGTTTCATAATGTTGCCACACCTTTATTTGGTAGTTATGTCAGACGAACAATAACTTAATAGATCATCTACAGTTATAATCAGTGGTGGCCCTGCCTTTACAAAGTAAGCACACTGCATACTGACATCACCCTACATATAAATTCTCTAATGTCGTTTCTAAATCATTTAATTATAAAAAAAAAAAAGCTGTGGGTGATTTTTTTATTTTTTTTTTTTTTTCACAATTCGATGGGAATGTATTGTAATAACATTTTATGACGCTCTCTCTTTAACAATTCAGCACGCCTACTTGTCTTTCTGTCTGCGATAGAAGTGGGTTCATGTGTTTAGGCTATACGTTTATATGTCCAGTGTTCACACAGAATGAAATGCAGTGATCTGAATGAGCATTTTCAAAGTTTGCATGAAACGGAAGTTGCGATAATCGTTTTCCCCCATATATTGTGACATGTATCTGAGTGAAACCGCTTCTCGAACAAGAAACATTGTAGGACAGGACTTGATTTTGTCCATGGGGAATTGATTGATTGATTGGATGGTTGTGGTTTGCTATTGCTGTGATGTCATGTGAGTGACAGGTTGTCCTGCCCTCACGCCAGTAAACGCATCATCAGAGAAGAGGAGATTAGCTGCAAGAGGGAAGGGAAGTTAATTTCATTAAAGATTACGAGGCACGTTAATTAAAAAATATATATATATTTACCTGGGAGTCTGCAGGACTTCTAAAACTGTCTAAATTCTATTACCATGTATCAGTCTGTCTTTTTTTTTTTTAAACTTGGGCATGTTTGTTCATTAACTGAGTTTGTTGCAAACTAAGTTCACAATTAGCCAGACCCAGACGTCAGCTTTTTTGGTTCTTAGTTAACATTAGTTAATGTAACAACACCGTCGTGTCAACACGTGAAGTGTTTACATGTGTGAACTAGTGGTGATTCACCTGAGACCAATATTATGATCTGTTATGGTACATGATGAGATAATGTTTTGGTGTGTTTCCCTTCCTTCTTCTATGTCATACACTTGGCTTATTTCCTCATGGCTTCACCTGATCACATTTATGGTTCACAGAAACTGTTTAACCTGTCTCTCATTTCTCTTTTTTGGCTCTGTACACCGTTGTTGTTGTGAAATGTAGATAAGGCTTTGAGTGGAATAATTAACTAATCAAAATCCGGGTGCGGCCAGAGATGAAAGCAGGTCAGCAGGTACACGTGAGAGGAAAACTATTCAACGTGCAAGAAAACCTTGTCCCTTGGCCAGCCGCCATGTAAAAAAAGAGGCAGTGCTGAAAGATTCACGATTCTGTGGAATTAAATCGATAAATGAAATGCCAAAAGCACCTTTGGAAACCTCAATCGCTGGTGATTTGGTTTCTGTGTTTATGTTTACTTTGCAATTATATATTTCCTCAAAGTTCTGGGTAATAATTTCCCTACATTTCAGTGTCCAGTGACGCAAACTACTCAACATGGGCAAAAACATATTTTTACGTATATCGTCATCTGATATTATTGATACCATATTAATTGCAAAAAAAATTAACAACAATATAATAATGAACAAATTTAAACTCCCTTAAATTTTTTTCAATCTTTTAATTGGTCCCACTTTATATTAGGTGGCCTTAACAACTATGTACTTGCATCAAAAAATAATTACAATGTATAAACCCGATTCCAAAAAAGTTGGGCCACTGTAGAAATTGTGAATAAAAACATAAGAATGTGAAAAAGAATGCAATGATGTGGAAGTTTCAAATGTCAATATTTTATTCAGAATACAACATAGATGACGTATCAAATGTTTAAACTGAGAAAATGTATAATTTTAAGGGAAAAATAAGTTGATTTTTAAATTACGGGCATCAACACATCTCAAAAATGTTGGGACAAGGCCATGTTTACCACTGTGTGGCATCCCCTCTTCTTTAACAGTCTGCAAACGTCCGGGGACTGAGGAGACAAGTTGCTCAAGTTTAGGAATAGGAAAGTTGTCCCATTCTTGTCTAATACAGCCTTCTAGTTGCTCAACTGTCTTAGGTCTTCCTCTTTATGATGCGCCAAATGTTTTCTATGGGTGAAAGATCTGGACTGCAGGCTGGCCATTTCAGTACCCGGATCCTTTTTCTACGCAGCCATGATGTTGTAATTGATGCAGTATGTGGTCTGGCATTGTCATGTTGGAAAATGCAAGGTCTTCCCTGAAAGAGATGACGTCTGGATGGGAGCATATGTTGTTCTAAACTTGGATATACCTTTCAGCATTGATTCTGCCTTTCCAGATGTGTAAGCTGCCCATGCCACACGCACTCATGCAACCCCATACCATCAGAGATGCAGGCTTCTGAACTGAGCGCTAATAACAACTTGTGTTGTCCTTGTCCTCTTTAGTCCGGATGACATGGTGTCCCAGTTTTCCAAAAAGAACTTCACATTTGTATTCGACTGACCACAGAACAGTGTTTCACTTTGCCACAGTCCATTTTAAAAGAGCCTTGGCCCAGAGAAAACGCCTGCGCTTCTGGATCACGTTTAGATATGGCTTCTTTTTTGACCTATAGAGTTTTAGCCGGCGACAGCGAATGGCACAGTGGATTGTGTTCACCGACAAGTTGTGAGTTGTGATTTCTGATTTCCATTACAGTAGCATTCCTGTATGTGATGCAGTGCCATCCAGTATGGTTTTCCGGCCTTGAACCTTACACACAGAGATTGTTTCAGATTCTTTGGATGATATTATGCACTGTAGATGATGATGATAACTTCAAACTCTTTGCAATTTTTCTCTGAGAAACTCCTTTCTGATATTGCTCCAGTATTTTTTCGCCACAGGATTGGGGGAATTGGTGATCCTCTGCCCATCTTGACTTCTGAGACACACTGCCACTCTGAAAGGGTCTTTTTATATCCAGTCATGTTGCCAATTGACCTTATAAGTTGCAAATTAGTCCTCCAGCTGTTTCTTATATGTACATTTAACTTTTCCGGCCTCTTATTGCTTCCTGTCCCAACTTTCTTGTTATGTGTAGCTCTCATGAAATCCAAAATGAGTATTTGGCATAGCATTTCAAAATGTCTCCCTTTCAACATTTGATATGTTATCTATATTCTATTGTGAATAAAATATAAGTTTATGAGATTTGTAAAATATTGCATTCCTTTTTATTCACAATTTGTACAGTGTCCCAACTTTTTTGGAATCGGGTTTGTATTTGTGTTCATATTGTATTGCAAAACACTATTTCTGATATTGAGGTGGGATACGGGTAAAGTTAGGGGCAGATGTGGTGTTTATGAGTAAGTTTAAGGGTAGGGTTAGGTGTAAGGGAAGGATAAACAGTGTAATTATAAATGCAACTACAATTACAGATGTACTAATTGTGTGTAATTACATAGAGCTCTAATTCTAAAAATGTAAGTACAATGTAAAAGCATGTATGTACACAATAAGTGTATTGTATCAAATGATTAATTAATATGTTAGTACATAGCAGTTCAGGCCACCAAATATAAAGTGGGTCCAATTATTTAATTATTAAAAAAAAACAAAAAAAAACAACAACCCTAAAACAAAATGGTCCACCCAAAATGTTCAAGACATGGTTATGGCCTTAACAGTATGTAAGTGATAATGTCCAGTCAGTCGATAAAGCTTGTTACTAAAATGTATTTAATTTGATCCCTTAAAGGAACACTCCACCGTTTTTAGAAATAGGGCTTTTTCAACATCTTTCCTACATTTAGATATGTGGGCACATTTTTGTCTCAGTGTATGCATTGTTTTAATTTGGCAGGGTCGCCGCTAGCTTAGCTTAGCATAATGAATGGAATCCTGTGTTGCCAGCTAGCATGTCCCGAGTAAAAGTTATCCCAAAAAAACAAAAAAAACACCTAATTACTTCTTGTGACCTGCGTATTCACAACGAATACAAAAATCGATGCAGATTAAGACTAGGCGATTTCCTAGACAGATATTGACATGAGACTATATTATTGGGAAGAACTGGCGAAGCACTGCTGAAATCCCCAAACTTCCGTCAACATGCGTATGTTGTGCATGTGTTGCGTGATATCTCTGCGCCCAAGTAGCAGTGCTTCGCCTGTGATTCCCAATAATATAGTCCCTGTTAGTGGCATTATAACAAAGTGGAAGCAATTGGGAACAACAGCAACTCAGCCATGAAGTGGTAGGCCACGTAAAATCACAGAGCGGGGTCAGCGCATGCTGAGGTACAGTGTGCAGAAGTCAACAACTTTCTGCAGAGTCAATAGCTACAGACCTCCAAACTTCATGTGGTCTTCAGATTGGCCCTCAAGAACAGTGTGTAGAGAGCTTCATGAAATGGGTTTCAATGGCTAAGCAGCTGCATCCAAGCCTTACATCACCAAGTGCAATGCAAACCCCTTGCTTCCAATGAAAGGAACTCTCAAGGCTTCAGCATACCAAGACATTTTGGACAATTCCATGCTCCATACTTTGTGGGAACAGTTTGGGATGGCCCCTTCCTGTTCCAACATGACTGCGACCAGTGCACAAAGCAAGGTCCATAAAGATATGGATGAGTGAGTTGGTGTGGAGGAACTTGACTGGCCTGCACAGAGTATTTTGGGTGGTCTTTAAAATAATTATAATAATATTTTGAAACTGAAAAAATGCAGCAATCATAATCAAATTATTATAATTTTTTTCAGGATACATTGAATAGAAAGTTCAAAAGAACAGAGCAAGTTTTGACTGATTACTCAACTAGGACTGTAAAAGTGTGTGAAACCGGTTTAGAGGATAATCATATTTAACATTTCACTGTAATATTGTTTTGTGTGTTTCTTACCATTGTTGTGATGTTGGCAAGCCAGCACTCAAATTTTGCACTATACAATTATATAATTAAAATGTAATCTTATTTTTGTTGCTTGGCATCATCAACAAAGCTATCTTGAATAAAACAAGTAGTGTTGGATGTTGCAATATAAAAGCACATGTTTTGAGTCAAATTCTACAGTATGTTTTTAGAGCTTCATTGATTTCAAACAGATGGTACATGCAGATATGGAAGGATTTGGGCTTTTCTAAGAATAGATCCATGTCTAGATAGTTTCTCTCTGGGAATGTACAATCTAAGAGGTTGTGGTTATGAATTAGAATGATGTTCTTAGAAAATGTACAATTGACAGATGGAACCAGTTCTGTACAAGAAAAACATCTCAGGCTCACGTGGCTCTGCAAAAATGCTTGTTATTTGCCCTTTCACCTATAAAGGAAGTTCCACTTGTTTAGTCTGCTGCCTGAGCCTCTCATCGGTTTCTCTTTATAAGCAGGTGCTGCCCATTTGAGTCCTTTCATTCCAAGCTAACGTTTTGCAGTGATTGACCTTTGACCTGTATGAAATGCCATCCTGTGGGTCTTAACATTAACATTAACTCTCAGTGACAGCTGTAGAATTAATATATGCCAGTAAAGAATATGACGTATAATATATGTATGATCTCAGATAACACACTATCATTCATAAGTTTGAGTTCAGTAATGTTTTCTATGTGAATATATTTTTAATTTTAAATTTTATTCCTGTGATGTCAAAGTTTTCAGTGTCACATGATCCTTCATGATCCTTCATATCATTTTGATATGATAATTTGATGCTCAAGACATGTTTATTATTATCAATGCTGAAAACTACGGAACCTCTAGTCTAAAAGGGACATAGCGAAGGAAAAATCTCAAAGTTTCCTGTGGAAACACAAATATTTTGCAAGGGAACAAAGTTTTCTGAGTTTCTGAAAGGAAAGCAAAATAGTGAATTTTTGTTATGTTTTGTTTCATCACCATGTCCATTTAGGTGCTCTGTAGAAAACATATGTGATGCTTAATGTATATATACAGTATATTTATCTTTCTTTCTCCAAAATTTTGCAACTTTTGAATGTATTGTCCAAATGATTCAATGAACTGATTGTTTTCTTTTAAAGCTGCAAATAACTAGCAAAGTTTAAACCCCAGTTTTAGTGCAGTGGTTGATTGAAACGTGGGTAGGGGTCTTAAGTCCATGGTCTTAAAGGGTTAGTTCGCCCAAAAATGAAAATTCTGTCACTAATTACTTACCCTCATGCTGTTCCGGACCCGTAAGACTTCCGTTCATCTTTAGAACACAAATGAAGAGATTTTAGTTGAAATCTGATGTCTCAGAAAGGCTTCCATTGACAGTAATTTCCTCTCTCAAGACCAATAAAAGGCACTAAAGACGTCGTTACAAAGTCCATCTCACTACAGTGCTTCTACAATCATTTTATGAAGCGACGAGAATAGTTTTTGTGTGCTAAAAAAGCTAAATAACAACTTATATAGTTATGGGCCGATTTCAAAACACAGTTTCACGAAGCTTCGAAGCGTTATGAATCAGTGTATCGATTCATGATTCGGATTGCGTGTCAAACCGCCAAACTGCTGAAATCACATGACTCGAACCGCTGATTCAGTGAGTCATAATGCTCTGAAGCTTCGTGAAGCCGTGTTTTGAAATCGGCCCATCACAATATAAGTCGCTATTTAGTTTATTTTTTGTGCACAAAAACTATTCTCGTCGCTTCATAAAATGATTTTAGAAGCACTGTAGTGAGATGGACTTTGTAACAACGTCTTGAGAGAGGAAATGACATTACTGTCAATGGAAGCCTTTCTGAGCCATCGGATTTCAACTAAAATTTGTGTTCCGAAGATGAACAAAGGTCTTACGGGTCTGGAACAGCATGAGGGTAAGTAATTAGTGACAGAATTTTCATTTTTGGGTGAACTAACCCTTTAAGCTTTTCCTTTTTACTAGTCCTTTGTTTTTAGCTGGTCATACAGCTCACCACTAGAGTATGTTACCTATTTCTCATGTGGGGTCTTTCATCACCTGACAACACCTGTCATGAGTCATTATGTCTGAATAGATCATTAGACAAAAGCTGTACTTTGGCATGGAGTTTTTCATCAAGAGTTGCACAAGCTGGAATGAAAATGTTGCAAGCACAGAGCTTACAGTTTCCCTTCAGCTTCAAATCTTTTCTTCATGTGCTCCATGCCCCCCTTTTTTAGAAATCTCTAAAGGATATGAGTTGGACTCAAAAAAATCTGTAAAATGCAGGCAGTGATGAAAGAGACCGAGAGCGTGAGAGAGATGCTCTATCGCCAAGCCTGCGGTGAACATAAGCATAGCTCAGAATCCTCGAACTTCCCAAAGGTCTGCGTTCGACCAAATTACTTAGTGTTTGGCAGTAGATTTTCCTACAAGGGTTGTCAAACCTGACCAATATATATGCAATACATCTGCTTTAACAAGAAAAATAAAACCCAGATTCCATTCGTTGCACATTTCAGCTAGAGGAAAAAAATAATGTGGTTTCCCTGTACATACCTTTCCTTTCAGTGCTTCATTTCAGAGTACTTGCTGTACGGCCCATATGTGCTGTGTGTTTTATGTGGTCTAAATTGTTTCAACTCGCATTAATGCTTCCTAGATGTTTAAAATATCAGTTCAAAAGAGAGAATTATGATAGCTGTAACTGTAAGCCATGTGCGATGAAGACACGAGACCCATAAAACGAAGGCTGTCTGACATGACCAGCTGGGTCTCTCCTAAAATGCCAGCTTTCACATTCCATCTAGAACACCGGAAAACATCCACCCATCCCTCATCCCTTCTTCCATGTCATGCACCCTGCGTCTATTCCTTTCTGTCCTTCACTCTTTCAAGAAACGCTGTGATTGTTTTTCTCTCTTAATTTATATGTATATATTATATAATGTATGAGTATGTGTATTCTGTATAGTACATGTGCTATGTATTATGATCTAACATACACATATTCATGCATATGTCAAAACATTTGGTATAATTAAGATTTTTCTAAATTTTTTGAAAGAAGCATCGTATGCTCACCAAGGCAGCATTTTTTTAAACTAAAATTATAGTTGTTTTATTATTAATTATTAAAAATTATTAATGTTTTACAAATGATATTTTTTACTGTATTTTTTATCAAATAAATGCAGCTTTGGAGTGGATAAAAGACTTTAATTTTAAAATTGTAATTATTCCCACCCATTTAGGAGAGGGAGAGGAGAGGGAGAGGGAGAGGGAGAGGGAGAGGGAGAGGGAGAGGGAGAGGGAGAGGGAGAGGGAGAGGGAGAGGGAGAGGGAGTGTATGTATGTATGTATGTATGTATGTATGTATGTATGTATGTGTATATATATATTATATTATTATATATATATATATAATATAAATAAATGTAATTTAGTGATCATTCTGTATGATTTATAATCTTGTTTCCTCATTGGGACCAAAATGTCCCCATATATATAGGGGCATTTCTACTATTTAATTTTATCTTAATGTTTTCATATGTATTTGTGCCTGATATATCCAAAAATGGACATTAATTTTCATGCCCCTTGATTTAGGTTTTGTAATATAATATACATTTGAAGATTTAAACGAAACATATTTTCAATTTGAAAAGTGTATTTAAGCTTCACTGTTCACAACAAATGATACCATGGCTGAAAAAAAAATAGTTTTGCTGTGTGAGGAGAAAATATCGCAGAGCAAAAAAGTGTCAACACTGTGCTGAGCAAGACAGATGACAAGATAACAAGTGCGTTGGCTTTTCACAGAAAAGCGAGACACGTGCTACGCCTTAAATTGCAGCGAAGCACTCTAGGATTCCTAGAAAAATGATTCCAGTTCACTGGAAGAGAGCAGAGAAGGGAGGATCGAAAGAAAGGGAGATGGAACACAGAACGAATCAGAATGCCCATGTCTGCTGCTCGTTTGGCCACGCCCCTTCTATTGAGCTGCGTTATGACTGGCTGCCCTCTCGTTGCCATGACAAGTGGGTTCACTTGAGGTTCTGTGTTCGCAGAGAGGAGGTGACGGCCAGAATGGGAGGAGTTGACCTACATTTAGCTCTAGCCTCATAACTGCCTAGTAGCCCGTATTGAATAAAAACATTTAACACGCCACACTCACACAAACGCTTAAGTATACAAAGGCCTTGATCCAGACGGCTGTAGGAAAGTCTATTCAGGGCTTTTTAAGTGGGAACATCTTTTTAACAGGACGGCACACAGCATTTCACTCTGAAGGGTCCTTTAAAGTGACCGTTGCAGGAAAGGTCCGCGTACCGAACACTTTCCGGTCAAAACATGAAACAATCCCATAACTTTTCACAGCTGAATCAAGATTGAGTGTCATGGCTGTTTGCAAAATAAGGAAACTATAAAACTGAATTGCGCTCACGTGTACTTGTGTAAACAAACGATATTGTGAAATGTTATTTACTCTCGAACACTATAAACACAGTTTATGATTCCTATTTCCTGAGCCACTTAAGAAAGTCTGCTTTAAAGATGGTACGACCCCATATATACGATATGGTAAATATGATAAGCCTGCATATTATATAAGACGCAAAGCTAAGTCCTTATATAATATAGCCTATAATATATTTGTATGTATATGGGCTGAACAAGAAAATATTTTAGAACATTTTAATTACATTTTAATATGTTGATTAAATGTTATATATATTAAATTTTTGTGCTGGATTAGCGTTGCAAATATTTAAGAGGGAATTTAACAAGGAAGGATGCCTTGTTATTAATGAATGTCTGTCTATCTTCATCTTAAATACTCATCCTGTTCTGTGTAGCACCTGTTGATATTCATGACAGGAATGTTCTTTCACCACCTGTTGTTCTGTGTAAGGTGTGTATGCGTTTCCTCATTCACACAGAACTCTGTCTGTTACGGGTCAGTCCACCTGTGCAGATCAAAACTGCAATACCAGAGAATGTGAGTCAGACTTGTACAACAGAGTGTCAAGTTATAAAGGCACGGATAAACACAAGTCATTAAGCTCTCCGTCCGCCATCCACGCTTCCCTTGCCTCACGTGGCCCATCTGACCTAATTGCAGGTTACAAATAGGAAAATGAAAACAAAAAGAACAGCTGGAGTGAGTTTCCACAGTGAATGCAAACTCACATGACATGGGCACAAAGCCAGTTAAACTATTGAAAATCTGATCTCTGCACCCTTACAAGACATTGTGCATAGGCTATATAAACGCAATCACACACACAAGAGGCTTGCATTAATAAAAACTGACCGTGTTGGGCAATCTGTCTGGGCTGCTTGCAATGTATTTGTACTGCATTAAGTAAGCCAAGTTAGAACCATGTGAATAACAGCAAGGGTTTTTATCATTGGCTGAGGCATGTTTAATGTAACTTAAGACTGCATTTGTTTTACATTTATGCAAATAAAGATTGTCATGAAAAAGGAAACTCATAGCAGTTGAAAGAGTGACTCGTTCTCATTTATGTAACTGTAATTTCAGAAACAAAAAACAAAACAAAAACTGTTTTAAAGTGTGTGTGTGTGTATGTATATATATATATATATATATATATATATATATATATATATATATATATATATATATATATATATATATATATATATATATATATATATATATATATATATATATATGAGCTATAATTTTTTTATAGCAAATATTTAACATTATACACTTGTGCATAAAAAAAGACAATAGCAATTAGCAATAAACAATTACAAGATTATAAAAATCAGAATAAGAGCACAATCTTGTATAAAGTTAATTTAAATGTATACCTTATACCTTAAATGAATACCTTTTATAATAGTGCAAGTGTTAACAGCATCCTCCTTTACTCTGGACTTGGAAAGTAATTTTTGCTTAAATTAACACTAATGAATTAAAATATATATATTTTGTGTTGCTTTGTTTTGCACGCTTTTTAGGCCTTGAACTTATGTCTATTTCTCTAAAACGTGTACGTGGTCCACACAGATCATTATGGGAGGAATAAATGGGAAGGTGAAAACGTGGGAGTGTTTTTGGCTTTAGGAAGGAAACAGAGCAGGAAGAGATATAGTCCGATGTTTTTGTTTTGAATTATATCCATACTCATAAAAGCCTTTCCTATCTCATATTAAACTTGTTTCTCTCAAGGCCACATTGCCTTCTTTCTTTGTTACATTCTCTTGTTATTAAAGTACCGATACTTGCATGGAAAGAAAAAAACTGTTATTAGTATTTATAGCCCAGTTTCCTGGCAGAGGCAATTTTTTTATTTTATTTTTATTTTTATTGCCATGTGCATTGTTTGCTGACAATAAAATTACTGTTTGTTGCTAGAACAGGATCTGTTTCACCAGCTTACTCAGTTGCTTTCTTTCACCTCACTAAAATGAATATTACATAAATCCATCTGCATGTGCTCAAAATATCAAACATTTTCCAAATGTAAAATCAATATATGGAAAAATATGTATGTAAATAAAGGTTCTTTATTGGCACCAATGCTTACATGAAAAACTTCTAACATTCATAATAGCCAACCTTACCATTGATCACAAGTTTCTTCATAGTGGAAAGTGTAAAAAAGAAAAAAAGTATAAGAACGTTTACTGAAAGTTTCTTTCTTCTATGGCATGCCTGCAATAAAAAAGAAGAAGAAAAAAAGAAAAAGCTTTTGGAACCTTTTATTTTGGAACCTTTCACACTTTTAAGAGCTCAGTACTGGACACTGCTAAAACATCTACTGGAATATAATAAAAAATGAAATATGCTTGCAAAACAATATTTCATCAGAATACGTGCTAAATGGCTGTCAATGGATAAAACTGGGCCATAAAAACCAACCAAACCTTGACCCATTGGTCTCTGTGGGCTCCATGACACACATCCGAAGCATATCCTGCACTACTGATTAAACATAAATGATTGATGATGGGCAATTGTTAGTAACAGGGATTGTAAAATATGATTCTGGGTCACAGATTGTGGAGTAAAAAAGTCAGGTCAACAGTCAAAAGGTAGGGCCGTGTGTGATCTGTGTTCATGATGACATGCTTGTGTTTGTCTGTGTGGGTGGAGTACACACTGCAGCAGGTCAAACGCTTTTGTTTAGTGTTTAGTTTTTGTCTTAGTTACATAAAAAGACATTTGAAGGTTTTCAAAAACATATTAGCCCCAAACAAAAAGTAGTATGTACTACCATTTTTCATTAGACATTTACGTATAGTTGTACTCTCTGAACTACACTCAGGTAAATACTATGGATGTGTATCAGTATAAATGTGAATATGAATATAGATACTAACGTCAATATGGTTATTGTTCACAACCAATCACACTCTTAGAAGAAAAGGTTCTATATAGAAGCTTAAGGGAACACTCCACTTTTTTTTGAAAATAGGCTCATTTTCCAAGTCCCCTAGAGTTAAATAGTTGAGTTTTACCATTTTTGAATCCACTCAGCCGATCTTTGTATCTAGCGGTAGCACTTTTAGCATAGCTTAGCATACATCATTGATTCTAATCAGTCCATTAGCATCTCATTCAAAAATGACCAAAGACACTTTCAATATTTTTCCTATTTAAAACTTGACTCTTCTACAGTTACATCGTGTGCTAAGACCAACTGAAAATGAAAAGTTGTGATTTTCTACACCTATATGGCTAGGAACTACTTTCTCATTCCTGTGTAATAGTCTCGGATCTTCACGGCCGTACCATGGCTGCAGCAGTGCAATGATATTACGCAGTGCTGAAAGTAGCCCCCAGCTAGGTAACTTTCAAAGTGACTGGCACTAAGTTTGTGGTTGCTCAGAAAGTTTCAGGCTTGCAGCCGACAAATTGTGTGATTAGCCATGGTTCTGTGTGTTGTAAAGGGCTGTGATAGTAAGTCGAAGGTGTATACTACCACCATGTTTCACAGAATACCAACAAATCATTGCGTCACTGCAGCCATGGTACGGCCGCGAAGATCCATGACTATTACGCAGGAATGAGAAAGTAGTTCCTAGCCATAAAGGTGTAGAAAATCGCAACTTTTCATTTTCAGTTGGTCTTAGCACACGATGTAAATGTAAAAGAGTCAAGTTTTAAATAGGAAAAATATTGAAAGTGTCTTTGGTCATTTTTTGAATGAGATGCTAATGGACTGATTAGAATCAATGATGTATGCTAAGCTATGCTAAAAGTGCTACCGCTTGATACAAAGATCGGCTGAATGGATTCAAAAACGGTAAAACTCAACTTTTTAACTCTAGAGGACTTGGAAAATGAGCCTATTTAAAAAAAAATTGGAGTGTTCCCTTAAGGGTTCCGTTCTGTCAGCCGCTTCATATATAGAACCTTTTAGGATCATTTTATTTTAATTCATTTAGTTTGAATTAATTTAAGTTTATTTATATTTTATGAAAACTAACAGCTCGTTAATTTTTTTTATAATAATCTGTTAAATATGAAAGAATTATGCAAACAATTAAGACATTTATAAACCTTTTTTTGCATAGAGGGTTCTTTCAAATTGAGCCAATGAGTAAATTGAGATTTATGTTAAAAAAATGGTTTAAAATAATATCTTTATTTTGTATTCCCTTATTTTAATGTTATTATTAGTGCCTTATTGTTGTCATTCTGTCTGTGCACTGGAGCTTTTCCTTGTCTTGGTAAAAAAAACAGACAGAGACCAAAATCCTCTGCACGTAGAACACTGTCTTACAATTGATGGCTGCTCTGTCAAATCTTCATCACTTATGTATCTGGGTGTGCTCTTTGATACCAGTCTTTCAATTGAAAGCCACGTTTCTAGCATATGTAAAACCGCATTCTTCCATCTTAAGTACAACATATGCTCTAAATGCAAACTTGCTGAACAGTTAGTTCATGCGTTCATGACCTCAAGGCTAGATTATTGTAATGCTCTACTGGGTGGTTGCCCTGCTCGCTTAATAAACAAACTCCAGCTGGTCCAAAACACCACAGCTTGAGTTCTTACTAGAACCAGGAAGTATGACCATATTAGCCTGGGTCTGTCAACACTGCATTGGCTCCCTATTAAACATGGCATACATTTGAAAATCTTGCTAATTACTTACAAAGCATTAAATGGTTTAGCTCCCACTACTTGAATGAGCTCTTAACGCATTTTAGTCCTTCAAGTCTATTACGATATCAAAACTCTGGCCAGTTGATAATACCTAGAATATCAAAATCAACTGCAGGCGGTAGATCCTTTTCCTATTTAGCACTGTTCAGGAAGCAGACACACTCTGTCAGTTTAAATCTAAACTAAAAATGCATCTCTAGCCTGGCATACACAACCTTATTAATGTATATTATTCAAATCAGTTAAATGATTGCTAGGCTGCATAAACTAGGTCAGGCGGAACCAGGAGCACTTCCCATAACACCTGATGTACTCATAATGTTACATCATAACATTTACATTTATGCATATGGCAGACGCTTTATATCCAAAGCGACTTACATTGAATTCAAGGTACACATTTTTTGCATTTTGTCAACTCTTGCTTTCCCTGGGAATCGAACCCATGACCTTGGCGTTGCTAGCGCCATGCTCTACTGTTTGAGCTATAGAAAAGCAAGAGGAATAGCATCTACGCTAATATTAGTCTCTCGGTTTATCCCGAGGCTTACTGTAGTCAGCCAAATCCGGGCCGTATCCAGACCAGATGGTGGACCTGTGTTGACCACAACGCAGCCCTGAAGTGTCAGCAGAGATTGTGCCAATTAGACTCTCCCCTGTGAAGGCCTCCTTCACTTCACCTCCGTACAGATGAAAACGTTATCAAAAATGAAACAAAAAACCTAACAAAAAAACCCTGTATTATGCATGCCAGACAAGTAATTTGGCAGTAATTTTGTAAAAGAAAACTAACAGGCTAAAGACTTAGGAGATAAGCAGCAAACAAACTTTAATCCAAACTTCACAAAGACCTGTTTACAGGCAACAAACACCCAACGTAATATAACAGGTTAACACAGTGACTAGACAAAGACTGAAAGTGAGGATGGAACTTAAGTAGTGAACAGAAACGAGATGATTAACAAGACACAGCTGAGACAAATTAACTAATGAGGGTAACTATAGGAACAAACTAGTGGCGGGAACTAAGACAAAGGAACACGAAACAGAAAGATGTGACATAACTCCCCCTCCCGGTAAGCATGTCCTCGTGCCATAGAAAGAGAAACTTGGGAGGGGGGCGGGCACCCTGGGGACCACGGCAGGTGTTCTGGGTGCTGCTGACTAGCTAGGAAACCTCCAGGGTGGTACCAGTGCTCAGGAGGCCATAGAGGCACCGGAAGCTCAGGGTTCTCACTGGACTGGAGATGGGAGACTGAGTCCTCTCAGGACAAAAGGCAACGGCATTCTCTCTGGAACATGGTCACGGGCTGGAGCCCTCTCTTGACTCTGGTCACGGGATGGGACCCTCTTTGATCTCTGGTCATGGGCTGGAAGAGGCCTGGACCAAAAGTCTATTAGTTAGTGGCTCTCCACTGGCCTCTGCAGGGACCGGAGGACATCATTGGGCTCCGGACGGAGACAGGAGACGTCACTGGGCTCCGGACGGAGGCTCTGGACAGAGACAGGAGCTGGTTCAGTCCACATGTCAATAATCCAGTCATCCCTCGCTGGCTCAGGCTTGGGCACTGGAATGGTGGTGGCAACAATATTGGCCGGAGACGAGGGCTCTCGAACACATTCAGGCTCCGGAACGGGCTCAGGAACGTATGCTGGATCAGGGAATGGAGTGGGATCTCGGAATGAGTCCATACAGAGGTGAACATATTCCCTCCACGAGTAGTCTCCCATCTCAGGTAAGTCCACTTCTTGCTCACCCTGTGGACCAAACCAATAGATTGTTTTAAGGCTAGTATCAAGTTTTGAAATCTCAGCCAACTCACAGAATCTAAGAGTAATCTCAGAGAGAACATTCTAGCTGGTGGAGGTCAATGAAGGCTGCGACGAGATCCAACATTCAGTTGTTGGTCTAGTCACCTGTAATGGTTTGGGTGTGCACAGGAACAGGCTGAAGACTCAGGAGATAATAAGCAAACATAAGCTTTAATCCAAACTTCACAAGGAACTGTAGACAGGCAATGAAAACCCAACGCAACATAACAAGTTAGCACAACAGTGACTTGACAAAGACTGAAGGTGAGGGTGAAACTTAAGTAGTGAACAGAAATAAGATGATTAACAAGACACAGCTGAGACAAATTAACCAATGAGGGTAACTATAGGAACAAACTAGTGGCAGGGAACTAAGACAAAGCAACACTTGACAGGATGAAAACACAACTGAAAGATTAACTAAACATGCACACATGTGACACATACGTATTCAAACATAATTGCCTATAGACTAAACATGTAATGCTTACGTGCATGCCGTCACCGTTCTCAGAGATTCGCTTTTAAAAAAGTTTACATGAAATGGAAGCATTTCAAAACTATTTCAAAACCTGTTCCAAGGTATGTGTTCTCTAGCCACCGGGTGCTGTTGCCCTGCAGATGAGCGTCCGGAATGCATTGAGAGTTTTCTATTTTGGTTGAAAATGGTGTTGTGTGAGTGGCCCTAAAGTAAATAACTAATGATTTCTTACAGCAGAAATTAATCAATCAAAACCTTACTTTAGCTGGACAAGAACAAACTTTTTTCTAGAGTTGCTGTAAAGCTGCTTTGAAACCATCTCTTTCTGATCCTGAGCCCTATAGGGTTATATATAGACCTTATTTAACCCCGCTATAAAGGTAAGATCGGAAGGTATGAAGGTAATTTATGATTTTTATGATTATGATTACGGATTTATGATTTTTTTTCCCTTAAGGTTATGACATCTATTTCAAATTCAATGCTCATGATAACTTTAGTTAACTTCATATTATCCATATTATCAAACCTGATTGTTTTCACACAAATCACGAACGATGCATCAAAATCCCACTGAAGTTTATTTATAATAACAATTAGAACCGCGATTCACCAAATGCAAACCATATGCAAATATGTAAGCCTAATGTTATAATAAATAATAAATATGAATTTTTAGGAATTGAGTAAGTTCATCTACAGAAGTCTAACTCAATAATAATGAGCATTTTAGTTTAGTTTGGGGAACACTGAAAATAGTAGGGAAACAATTTGCTAGTTTTGAAGAAATTGAATTTCACAAATAATTACAAGGAAACAGCAAGTAACACATTGAATTAAAAGTGAAAATGTATAAGTTGAAAGACTGAAATAGTATTTCTGGTAAAACATATTCCAATAATCTTTATTTACGACTTTGAAAAATATATATATGTTTTTGTAATTTTTGCATACAAATGTAGCTGATTAGGTCAGTCTAGATCTACAATGCATAAAGGTGTTAATTTTATGATTTCCAGAGTGAATGCCAAACTCAGCAGACTTGGCTTTCTGTGTAAATAAGTAAGCAATTTGCATTAATAAACTAAATAGTTTTATAAAAATGTTGGCTGTAGACTGTGCTGGCAGACCTGTCAATGTGGAGGAAAGCTTAAAGTGGGCCAGATTCCAGTGCACCATATTTCCGTTGTGCAATGGCACAAACACATGCAGCAGTGGCCTGATCCGTTGACCTCTCTCGGCAGTTCGAAATAAGCCAGGTAACTTGAGAAGGCTGTTTTCCCTCAGCTTTCCTCTACAGGACAGGCCCGCTTGTCTCTCTCTTTTCTGTTTTTCTACCAATACTTTTTCTTCATGTCCATCACCATCTCTCTCTCTCTCTCTCTCTCTCTTTCTCTCTTTCTCTCTCTCTCTCTCTCTCTCTCTCTCTCTCTCTCTCTCTCTCTCTCTCTCTCCTCCGTCCCTCCCTCCCTCCTTTCAGCGCTGACCTACTTTTCAACTGACCTGTTTATGCAAGCTTCCATGCGCTCCAGTCACAAAAAGGGGGACAAAGGGGAAGCCGAGTCCATATAGGACTGTGCTACTGTTTCCACTGCTGTTGTTTGGGGAACATTACCTGCTGCCCCACCTCTTTAAAGATACTGTGGCAGCCATTGCAATGGTGTTTTTAACCTCACAAAACAGGTTACGACACTGACTTCAATAGCGGAGGTGATTATTTATAGCATTCATGTAGTTATAAGTCTGCTGGCTTTGGTTGCATTGGCCTATTTCATGCAGCTCACTTCGGCGGCACATATTTAAAAGCACTGTGATCAAATTTGTAACGTGATTTAAAAAAAAAAAAAAATTGCAATAGGCTTTTATAAAACAACATACAGAATTTACCCATTGTTTAAAAATAACTACATTTTGTAGTTTGGCATCTTGTAAATATATGCTACACATAATTTCATAATAAATATATTTATCCATGTAACTAAAAAACATCCATGTAACTAAAAAACAGCAATATATTTCTAGGCCATCATAGATTTTGAAATATATTTAAAATATAAGTCAGAAAGTACTCATTCATTATAATGTTACCAAACATTTCTATTTTAAATACAGTTCTTTTGAACTTTCTATTAATTGAAGAAACCTGAAAAACTACATGATAACATTGATAATATAAGCAATATTTCTTGAGCATCAAATCAGCATATTAGAATGATTTCTGAAGGACTGGAGAATGATGAAAATTCAGCTTTGATCACAGTAATAAATTACATTTTAAAATATATACCAATAGAAAACAGTTATTTCAATTGTAATATTTCAATATTACTTTTTTTACTGTATTTTTGATCAAATAAATGCAGCCTTGGTGAGCATGAGCGATGACTTTCAAAAACATAAACTTACCGACCCCAATACTTTCAAACTTTTTAGTGTATGTGAAAAGATACCTTTTCCGAAAAATAAAATCACTATATAATATCTATATATACAGGTGCTGGTCATATAATTAGAATATTATCAAAAAGTTGAATTATTTCACTTATTCCATTCAAAAAGTGAAACTTGTATATTATATTCATTCATTACACACATTTAAAATGTTTATTTCTGTTAATTTTGATGATTATAACTGACAACTAAGGAAAATCCCAAATTCAATATCTTAGAAAATTAGAATATTGTGAAAAGGTTAAATTGAAGACACCTGGTGCCACACTCAGATCAGCTAATTAACTCAAAACACCTGCAAAGGCCTTTAAATGGTCTCTCAGTCTAGTTCTGTAGGCTACACCATCATGGGGAAGACTGCTGACTTGACAGTTGTCCAAAAGATGACCACTGACACCTTGCACAAGGAGGGCAAGACACAAAAGGTCATTGCAAAAGAGGCTGTTCACAGATCTCTGTTTCCAAGCACATTAATAGAGAGGCAAAGGGAAGGAAAAGATGTGGTAGAAAAAAAGTGTACAAGCAATAGGGATAACCGCACCCTGGAGAGGATTGTGAAACAAAACCCATTCAAAAATGTAGGGGAGATTCACAAAGAGTGGACTGCAGCTGGAGTCAGTGCTTCAAGAACCACTACGCACAGACGTATGCAAGACATGGGTTTCAGCTGTCGCATTCCTTGTGTCAAGCCACTCTTGAACAACAAACAGCATCAGAAGCGTCTCGCCTGGGCTAAAGACAAAAAGGACAAAAAGTGGTCCAAAGTTATGTTCTCTGATTAAAGTAAATCAGGGTCCCAGAGTCTGGAGCAAGAGAGGAGAGGCACACAATCCAAGTTGCTTGAGGTCCAGTGTAAAGTTTCCACAGTCAGTGATGGTTTGGGGTGCCATGTCATCTGCTGGTGTTGGTCCACTGTGTTTTCTGAGGTCCAAGGTCAACGCAGCCGTATTCCAGGAAGTTTTAGAGCACTTCCTGCTTCCTGCTGCTGACCAACTTTATGGAGATGCAGATTTCATTTTCCAACAGGACTTGACACCTGCACCCAGTGCCAAAGCAACCAGTACCTGGTTTAAGGACCATGGTATCGCTGTTCTTAATTGGCCAGCAAACTCGCCTGACCTTAACCCCATAGAAAATCGATGGGGTATTGTGAAGAGGAAGATGCGATATGCCAGACCCAACAATGCAGAAGAGCTGAAGGCCACTATCAGAGCAACCTGGGCTCTCATAACACCTGAGCAATGCCACAGACTGATCGACTCCGTGCCACGCCGCATGGCTGCAGTAATTCAGGCAAAAGAAGCCCCAACTAAATATTGAGTGCTGTACATGCTCATACTTTTCATGTTCATACTTTTCAGTCGGCCAAGATTTCTAAATATCCTTTCTTTGTATTGGTTTTAAATAATATTATAATTTTCAGAGATACTGAATTTGGGATTTTCCTTAGTTGTCAGTTATAAAATTAAAATAAATAAACATTTGAAATATATCTGTGTGTAATGACTGAATATAATATACAAGTTTCACTTTTTGAATGGAATTAGTGAAATAAATCAACTTTTTGATGATGTTCTAATTATATGACCAGCACCTGTATATTCTACAACCTTGCCTTGTCTTTCTAGTAAAAAAAAAACCCAGACCTTATCTAGGCCTCTTCTACAAAACAAGCCTTCATTGTAATGAGTTTTCTGGGTTTGTTGTGTCGCACCGCTTGTTTTTAGTTTCGACCGCGTCACCGTGTTTCCAATCAGACGGTGTGTCTCAGGAGAGATCTAAATCCCCTCAGCCCAATCCCTCATTCTCTCTCCCTCTGTCTGTCTGTCTGTCGCTCTCTCTCGCTGCCAGACTCATTATGTCAGCTATGTGTTTGGGACCAGTCTCTCTGCCTTCACACAGATTGTGTAACAAGTTTGTGTAACAGTTTCCTTGTTGAAATGTAATCAGAACAAGGGCTTCAGTTTTATTTGAGGACAATGGATTCAAAGAACACAAGTTAACGTGACCTTTCGATTCGATATCTCATTGTTACTGGCACTGTATGTTCATTTCATTTAGCTAAAGTAAACCAGGACTCGACAATATATTATAGATTACTTACAAATGGTAGTCCATTACTGAATACAAATTACATTATAAAAATTGTGGTTACTGAGGACATTACACATTTTTGATTAATTTTAGATTACTTTGTCCTAATGTGTTTATCACATATATTTAAATAGGATAATCTTGTACCATATAGGTATAAAAATACAAAGAAAAAATTGAACATGAAATGCATTAAACATTAGATTGTGTCAGGGTTTTGGTGAAGGAACTGCGGTGAAGTTCATAAGTTGATGAAAAGGTAGTCAATTATGACTTAAGTAATTAGTAAACTAAAGTAATAAAACAAATGTCAAATAAAATTAAATAGTTTTGTATTTATTTATTTAAATACTAATAGTTTCCTTTTTTTAAATGCTGCGTGACCTCTCAATATTCCATGTAATTATATCCTTTACAAACACATATAAGCAATAGCCTTTTTCAATTGGGAAAATTAAAAAAAACATCAACAGAAGCATAATGGAGAATCGAATTAAGAACAATTTAGTGCCATTTTGTGAATATTAAGTAATCAATAAAAATGTAACTGTTGTCTGAATATTTTAATGTGATGTAATCTAATTATAAGTATATACATTTTGGAATCTGATAATGCGTTATCAGTGTTGGAAAGGTTACTTTGGAAATGTAATAGGTTACAGATTACACAATTACCTTATTTAAAATGTAATATAAGTAGTGTAACTATTTAAATTACTTTAAGTAATGTAACTGATTAAATTTGATTACTTTTCTAAATTTCTAACGAATGTTTTCAACTGTTAAATCATTTTCAAACATTTAACCCAGGCATTTTATATATATGTATTATGACATTATTACTTTTTATTGTGTTGGCCCCCCTTTCTCTGCCCTGACCCGTTGAGGCATGGACTCCATTAGACTCCTGAAGGTGTGCTGTGGTATCTGGCAACAAGATGTTAGCAGCAGATCCTTTAAGTCTTGTAAGTTGCAGGGTGGGGCCTCCTGATCGGACTTGTTTGTTCAGCACATCCCACAGATGCTCGATTGGATTGAGATCTGGGGAATTTGGAGGCCAAGTCAACACCTCATACTTGTTGTGCCCCTCAAACCATTCATGAACCCTTTTTGATTTGTGGCAGGGCGCATTATCCTGCTGAAAGAGCCACAGCCACCAGGGAATACCGTTACCATGAAAGGGTGTACATGGTCTGCAACAATGCTTAGGTAGGTGGTATCAAAGTAACATCCACATGGATGGCAGGACCTAAGGTTTCCCAGCAGAACATTGCCCAAAGCATCACACTGCCTCTGCTGGCTTGCCTTCTTCCCATAGTGCATCCTGGTGCCATGTGTTCCCCAGGTAAGTGACGCACACGCACCCGGACATCCACGTGATGTAGAAGAAAACGTGATTCATTAGACCAGGCCACCTTCTTCCATTGCTCCGTGGTCCAGTTCTGATGCTCACATGCCCACTGTTGCCGCTTTTGGCGGTGGACAGGGGTCAGCATGGGCACCCTGACTGGTCTACGGCTGTATTACATATATCATATATATATATTTCCTTATCAACATAATTGATATACAAACATGATCAAGAAAGATGTAGTGGCAATCCAGGGCAAGTGACAGTTACGTCAAGTGACCCAAAACTGAATTTCTGAGGAGTTTGAGGGAGTTGCATAAAAGTGGGAAAATCTTGTTCTTGAAAGCCTAGATATTAAATTGATTTAGCTCACCATGGATTTGGTTTTGGCCCGGCTTGGGACGTGTTAAAACTAAAAACACCCAAAAGATATGCTGACCTGTGCTTGTTCTCATCAGCAGGACAGGCTGTTCTGTACATGCATATCTTCACAACGCGAACAAGGAACTAAGCAAATAAGGGTTTAATTAGTATGTTCTACTGGTAGAGCCAAAAAGAAAGAGAAAGCTACAGATTTTATCCTGTTTGACTACATTGTTAATGTGTACATTTATGCAGCAATACTACGCACATTGTGTACCGCGTATCATGTTACACTATAAGTGACTGTCAATATGCATGATACATACCGGTTCACTGAACACATCTGCTAAGCATGTTATTTGTTTAAGCAGCACACAGTAACTAGGTCAGTGTTACATAAGTAAAGTAAGCCTGCGGTAAAGCGAGAGTGATGTGTGTCAGTGTGTCAGTATCTCATGATAGGCCAGACTAAGATATTCAACACTTCTGCCCTTTCGTTAGACGAAATAATACAGAGGATATAGGACATTCAATCTTGCTTTTGTTTACTAATCTCTTTCAGCTTGAGTGAAATTCTTTTTTAGAAAGCAGTCAAAGCTTCTTCAGACATACTGAAAATTCACAAATCTGTAATCTGGTGTCAATAAATTTGATTCAATATGGCTATAATTGCATGTTGCGAAAGATAATGCAGTTATGTAATTATATAACGAAGTGGATAAATTATGCAAAAAAAGGACAAATGCATGAATATTGCAACAACATTTTTTTATTAAATTTTTTTTGTAGAATTTTTTTAATGCACCCAAACCTAGCACTGAATATTAGTGTTTTTACAATATGCATCTATTTCAAAACAGAGCAATAGAACAGCAGTGCCACGGTCTACACAATAACACCAAACAAGTTTCACCTTGCTCGTTTTTTTCCACTTTCTTTTTTGATAAAACCATAAGAAAATAATAATAATAATAATAAAAAAAAACATCAAACATCACTCAGTTTGAAACATACTGAAAGGACAAAGAGGGATATGGTGGTGAGCAATTACAAAATCACAGTAAACAGGAAGTAAAGACGCAGTTAGTGATAAAAAGGACAACACTTGGCCCCCAAAACATTTAATTTATAAAGCACAATACAGTGTTGTGAGAATTTTTACATTTATACACAAGTGCCATAAGTTTACATGACATGTAGACTTTTTTGGAGGGTGGGGGTTGTGACTAAAATTGAGTGACTAAAACCTGAACATTTTTTCAAAAATCAAGCATTCTTCTAAAAGTAAAAAAAAAAACAAACAAACAAAAAACAATAACTTTAATCAAACCTCATTGTAGCAGTAAAACATATACATGGCATTGGCTGACTAGTGAGTGAGGAGTCAGCAAACCAGTTAAGGAGTGAAAAACGGCAGCATCAGCTAGCTTAATTGCTTAACTGGGAGCCTCAAGGGCAAACGAGACATTGAGACATTATGCTAGTAATCATCCATTTATACTGATGTAAGCAGGGTGGAGCTTTCCTGTAAACCCCATGCTAATAAGAGTAAAACATTCACGTTCATAACCAGAGAGGAAGAGAAAGTCACTTTGCATTACGCCTAGAACAAAAATTGAAAAAGTTTTAAACATCTGGAAAATACATATTACGATAAACGGCAAATAGTGTTTCAAGACTAGACATTGATTTATAACAGCAATAAAAAACATTTTAATATCTATGACATTGATTTACATCAACCTGCTAATGTATCTGTAAAGGCTTTGGGGCATTTTGTCATTTTCCTATAAAAGGAGTTTCTAAAAAACATATTTAATTGCAAATTGTTAAAGTAAAAAAAATAGTTTATATTAAGTGGCACTGCAAACACACTGATATTGTACAGTATTTTTTGACAAGGAAATGTAATCTTTTTGTTTTCTTCGTAAAATATATTCATATATAATATTTATATCACATTTTATACATACAAATCAAGTGCCTGATCAAGAAGGAGTGGTAGCTAGGGTGTTGAATGTGGGAAAAGAGATGGGGAGCACTAGTTAGAAAACCAAACAGAGGTAGGGAGCAGAGAGAGGTATGCAATTAAAGCCATGTTTCTTTGGTCAAGGGAACATTCCCTGAATCTTCTGATGTTTGGTATGTTTAAAAATGTTTGCACAGCCACCTGCAAATGTTCTGTTGTTACGTTGTGGCCAAAAACTAAGAAAGGGGCACTTGAAGTTGCTTTTTTACATAGAATAATCCATTACAATGCCTCACAAATTGTAGATATTGCTATGAAGTGAATGTACTCTTATGTTGACATCTTGGTGCAGCACAGGAAATACGGGTAAGTGCGATCAATAGCATGTCATCCTATTTCATTCTGTTACAAAAGTGCCACTCTAACCTTAAGAGGAAGTTAAACAAAACAAACCAACAAAAGGTAAGTCTCTATACATTATGGTACAATAGATTAGGTTGTCCTGATGTAGTTCTGGCAATGTCCACTTCTCTTATTCCTAGCCATATGAACAGGGAATGGGTAAAGGATAGAGGATGACAGTAGGACCTCAAATGAGTTTATAAAATGTCTCTTGGGGGTTCATCACAAGACCCAAGTGAGTTCTACAGTCTCCCATTCAGTCATGTCTCTTGTTGCGACTGTTACGCAAGCTGGATTCCTTCTTCCCACATTCAATGCTTCCAACTGAAGTGTCCTGCTTGCAAAACCCTGCATTCGACTGACCGCCAGGTTGAGACAAGGCCAGGTAAGGGTGCTGAGGTAATGGTTGGAAATTAGCAGGTGGCGTTGGCGGAGAGTCTTGAGATAATGCTGTGCCATCACTCTGAGCTCTGTGCTTTAGTCTCAGTTTGTGGGGTAGGGCAGTGCCTTTGATTTCCACTTGGCCATCTTTGCTCTGGCTTGGTGATAAGGAGCTCTGGGTCATGAAAATGTGAGGGTGGTAGCTGCCTGTATCAGAGCAAGAGGAAGAAGGAGACTCATCATCTGTGGAGCCCTCTTTATCAGAGCTACGAGGATCCCCGTCACTTGAGGAAGTGTCCTTTCCTGAGTGAGCCTCATAGTACTCTTCTTGTCTCAAGCCTCCTTCGTAGGTCAGCACTGGTGGGTCGTCATTTTCCGGGGGGCTATTAGTACAGTGGTACATCTGTGTTTCATCTCCGTCCTCTGGTCTCACCAGAAGATTTGGGGCGGCTGCATCGACCCTAGGGGTTTGTCGCTGAGCAATGTACGCTTGCCTTTCGGCTGCCTCTGTGTAGTCATAAGGAGAGTCCAAAGTCTTCTTCTCTAGCAGTCTGGACAACTCTGCCAAGGTTTTATGATTTCCGGTTGGTTCCTCTGTAAGCTGGGCAAGGTTCTGCTGCTCTTTTGGAATCATTTCCTGAGTTTCTACAGGATACGAGGCACTGCTAGAACGGTATAAGATGACACTTCTTTGAGCAGATTGCGGGACGTCAGAGCTTTCAACCATCTCCTGGGATTGTTGCTTCTGTTGGTTGGCTGAATAACCTGGCTCAAAAGTGCGCTGGTGAAGTACTGCAGGCAGTCTAGAATGAATGTTGAACATGATCTGTGCGGTGGTGCTATTGATAATATCCATCTCTAAACCCATCCCTTCCTGCTTTATGTCATATGCCAATGGCTCTGGGCTGTCCCGAGAGGAGCCATCGGACATATCAGAGAGGGAACCTCGTGGCGAGTACTTTGTCAATTTCAAATGCCCATCCCCACGAACAGACTGCTCTGTTTCGGAAGAATCAGAGTTTATCATCATCTGAGAAACGTTGGAGTAACCATTAGGGTAGAAGAGACTGGAGGAAGATGATGATGTGGAGTTGCCCCCAGAGTTTGCATTGACTGCTCCACTAATCTGCTGACTCTTTTCCATGTAGGAAGCTGTACTTATCAGACCAAACCTGAGCTTAAGCTGTAAAAGTTCAGTCTTTAGGCGAACATTCTCATCGTTCAGTGCCATAACTCTGTTCTCAAGGATCATGTCATTAAAGCGCCGTTTCTCCCGGGAGCGCTTGGCTGCCTCATTGTTCTTGCGCCGCTTTTCCCAGTAGCATGCATCCTTTTTCTCATCTGAGATAAACTCACGCTTGCGTCGACAGCTCATGTTTGGCTTTGGTTTGAGAAGGCGGCTCTGACGAGGGCTGTTTTGAGGTGAATGGTGGAGATCGCTGTAGTCTGAAAAGCTTTCTGTGCTCTCTAAGCTTTTATGTTCACTGGAATTTGTTGTGATATTTAAGTTCAAACTTTCCATCCTCCGCTTCACCACCGATAATGGAAATGAATGAAGAAACCGGGATGTGGGGTGAAGGGGAAAAGGTGCTTTCGAGAATTGCTGTAGGATATCCTTAAGTACAGCAGACTGGAGAATCTTCAACTAAGTAGCTGGATCAGCAAAGACTCTATGAGGTATTTTAGCTTCTGAAAAGCTGAACCTCATTGATTTTGTTGATCTGAATTGCAAGCTAATAGTCCTTGATGATCAAGTGTCCAGGTTAGCTAAGAAGAGCAAGAACAGGAGCACCTGATTATGAGTTTCCTGCATTTAACAGACCCAAAGAATTCCTCAGTGAGTAAAGTCTTTTGCGCCCAATAATGGTCAGAGCCAAACCGGAGAGCAAAAGAGGGGCAATAAAGTACAGAGAAGGTGACCGAAATTGCCCCCTTTTTCTTTTTCACTTTTGTTCCTTTATGTAACAGGCCTCTATCAAACCAACAGAGATTTGTCCGAGTGCCTTGGGCGTGTTGGAGGATATAGGTCACTCGGTCTGCCCCAGCTTGCCAGCCTCTTGGGGAGGGGTGCTGCTGCTCTCAAAGCCTCCAGCTAGCTGGCTGTTCGACGAAAGGCTGCAAACATAAAGAGAAAAGACAGATTTGTTAATCTTTGAAAGCTAAAGCAATTCATAGTTTACCTTTAGGCACTTAAAAAATCTTTTAATGTGTTGTCGTTTTTTATTTTAAATTAAACCCTCCCCAATTCTCTGCATGGCTAGCTAATCCGAAGATTTAGAAGTGGAATGTTCAGCTGTGCCTTTGTCATATTCTCTTGCTTCATCTACTCAACCTTGACAACCACAGAATGTTTTCTGTTGCTCAGCAACCACTGTCTGACCTGCTCACCCTCCCATTGATTTGTCTGTCTGTGACCCTTGATCTTTACTCTCTGACTAGACATTGGACTCTTGTGATGCATAGGGAACATGGCTAAGAGCGCGGTCAGTGATTACCCAAGCTATACTTTTTTTGGTCATTGAGGACCAACAGCTAAAGAGAATTACCTAAAATTAGTTTCCTAGTTCAGCTTCACCCTTTGTACAGAATTCCATCAAGACTGTGTTCCGCAAACATGACTACACATATGGTAAACATTAGCAATGAACACATGATTTGTTTTAACATTTTGAAACCTTATTCCGTATTACATCATCTGCTCAGAGGAAATCAGTGTGAGAGGTTTCAGCTTTTGAAACATTAAAATCAAATGTTACAACACATCTTATCTTGGCTGCACAGCCCGAACGGCCTAGTGCCCCAATGTGCGATGAGGCCCAGGAACCGATATCAAAAACATTAACATTTTTATTTTTTATTGACTATTCACTAAAAGGCTTTCAAGGAGAACTTTCTAAAAGAGCATACTAAAAATGAGAAGAGAACCTCATAACAATAATTACTGTAATGGTAGATAAACTGAGGTCAGACAAAAGGCAAGTCGGGGTTTTATGATCTGGGGATTGGGAGCTTTGCAATATAGGTCAGGCCTTTCTGGAAAAAAGGGGAGCAAGGGAACATTCCATCAACATGAGTTCAGATCCAGGGGAGGTAGCTGTTTCATCCATTTAAAAGTGAGCACTAATGGAAAAGCGCCAGTCGCCAGTGATGATTAACTCAGCAGCCAGTGGGTAATTCCACATAGCTGCGATCCTATCATGACCCAAACTGAGCCACAACTCCCTGTTAAAATGTCATGATATTGTTGTTCAACTAAAGGTGTCTGATTTCCTGCACGTTTGCAAGGTTTGGCTGTGAATATCTTGTCCCAGTATCCCAGTAATATTGAACTGATTAGAGCAATTTGCACTGCACAGACAGAAGGTGGCCAACAGCAAAATACACTTTGTTAGGCTTTGTCGGATCAGTGTGTTACCCATGTGCAAATTTGCATTTGTCAGGTCATGGAGTCTCTGAGACGTGACGTATTGTAATCGGGTGATTGTCTGCTTTGGTTGATGTCTGTCGGTGCAGTGTGAATTAGCCTATAAAACTTATTTGGTACTCTCTAAACTGTATTTAATATATAGTCTCACTTTTCTCTAACAATACAAATATAAAGTGAACCATCACAATTTTTAGATAATAGTAAGAGTTAAGAGTACAAGCATTCCTATAAGCACCATGACCATGTAGCGTTAGGTACTGTATGACGTCTGAATCAGAAAATACGCATGAATGCAGTGTAATCCCATGATCTGTCTGCCCTTTTTGTGGGTTATGGTCTCCTCATCCAGGACATTTGAGGGAACATTACGTAACTCGACACAGCTTAAACCTTTTCTGATGGCTTTAATCCACACTTTCTGGTTTAGTCTGGTAATGAATATGGCCAAAACTGTGATGATTCCCCCCTTAATTATTGAACTATATGAATGAAACATTTTAATAAAGTGCGCTGTTAATGAAATGTAAATAATGTTAAACAGTTACACATGAAGATTAATGAACTTGATGGTCATTTAAGTAAGGCACAAGGCTAAAAGAGACTCTCTCCCTGAATGACCCACTAACCTAGAAACTGGGCAGCGAGCGAGAAAAAACTGGATCTTTTCCCTTGTGCTCAAATATAGGTCAGGAGTGCAACAGGCATCATGAGAGAGCGATAGAATCAGAAAGGGAATTAAAGGGTTTGCTAAAAAAAGAGAGGTGAGGGATGAAAAAAAAAGGGGAAAATTGGGGTTTGGATACTTGCAGACATTTTACTGAATGCCAGCTACACAAACACAGAGGAGTGTTCCAAGACAAAACAAACCAAAAACAAGAAGGATCGTTGCCAAATTCCAAATGATCTGGGATTATAATCTAATATACTGTCATACTTGTGAATGAATCACTTGATACAGTTCTTTTTAGTGATTCAACCAAATCAAATCAGTTTAGTTATTTACTGTCAGCCACACCCATGAGTCATTAAAAAGTATGTCTTCTCTCATTAGCAACAATGCAACTAATATTTAAAATCTTTGAGGCACCAATAACAAAGCATCCTAAAGACTCTGACTTGACACACCTGTGTCTGTTACTCAAAACTGCGATTATGTATCATGTGACAAATGGATTAATGAAATCATTTATAATGACTGACCTCACTGAATGAACTGCAATTAGCCAAGCTTAAAACTGTAATGAGCCAATAAAACTCACTTTCACTCTTGCCCTATATATAGGACATGGGTTATATTTGCGCTTTCATCAGGGAAGAAATAGCATGTCTGGCCCACTGTAGTCTCAACTTGGGCGAGGCCTGGAAACTATAATTCAGCTCAAATGTTTCATGTGTTGCTTTACAGCTGTTTCAGTAATGGAAATAATGGCAGAAGGCGGGGGTGCTGGATTTCATTGTGGCCATGTAATTGACCCTGGGGCACAATGTAATATTCGGCACGTGGGATGGGAGCTCTTTTTTTTTTTTTTCGTCTCTGGATTCCACGCCTGAGTTTCTCCTCCAGTAGGAGGAGGGCAGGAATTGGACAAGCAGGATGAGTTCCAGGCCAACTCTTTCTATAAACACAGTTATCATCCTCCTAATGAAAAAAATAAATGCTTTGACTAAGTCCATGTGTTTCACCAGTCACATGTGCTCTCTTGCCCCACAAAACTAAACGGTAATTCGCCTCTCCCTGTAAGCCACATCGTCACAATAACGACACGCCTCCTCCCAACCTTTCTTTCACTAGAAGAATTCTTGAAAAAATCCACCGATTGAATGTTTATTGCTTAAAGAGGTCAATAAACTTGGTCACATTTAAACACCGTAAACCAACAATGACACTGCACTTAACAAATGTGTTTTTATGTGGAGCAATCTGAAAGATTCTGCACAATTTAACACTCAGAGAACTGGCACTACCAATGATATATATATATATATATATATATATATATATATATTGTTGCTAAAGCAATATGCAAGATTTTGCTGCGCAGATCTGTAAACTGGCAGAAGCTTTGTTCTTTGTTATGGCAGACGAGGGTGTGCTTTCTCCAGGTTTATGACCTACATTCTGCGCTGGCACACAAAGCAGTCTGATGCCCCCTGATGCTTTTAAGACCCTATGTTTTTGTTTTGTTTTTCTTTCATTAAGACTTCTCATTTCTCTCCATTATGTAACTCGTTTTATGCAAAGAAGGCATTATGTCAGAAGAAAAAGGCAAGGCAAGCTGTCATTCATTCACGTCCACAAATTGTAGGCTGATCATTCATGCCATACAGTGCATGTCTGCTTACTATATAATATACTTTTGTATGTGTGACCCAAAAGCTTATGATATAAAACATCTATTAAGCATTTTATTCAAAGCATACACCGGGTGTATCAGAACAACAACAACATAAGTAAGTAAATTACATAAGTAAATTGTACTGTATATACATGTAATCAAAGATAAGGACCTCAGTAAATTAGTTTACAACCAGCTGCTGGGAACGCTCTAAGAATAACAATACTGCAAAGTTTATTAATAATCAGTAGCTACAAATACCATACCGGGGCTTTGCACTAGGTGGTCTGACCGCCATCATTAATACACAACACTAAATACAACCGTAACCATAAAAGTTACTAAATAACCGCTATCGCTTGCTTACCGGCAGAAATGGCCCTAAATGTCTACGAATTCGAACACTAATAAAATAAAATCTTGATGTATATCGAGAGTTTAGTGCAATAACTGCATGGTTTCCGACGTTGACATTTTACATGCAATAAAGTTACATTTGGTTGCAAACTGGTTTGCTCCCGTCCGTATACCAGGAAAGAGTTAACTGGTATGAATCCTCTAACGTAAACACCCGCGGTAACCTTTACCGAGCACGGCTACACGTGACAGCGAGAAGTGTGTCCGGGATTTTTCCTCTCAAACCGCCGCATTAACTTCCTAACCCAGTTGGATTTGAACACTTTCATTAGGATGCCATTGACAAACATTATTCAATAACAAAAGATCAAGATATTTCCAGCTATATAATGTAATAATGTTTGTTGGTGTCATAAGTGGTGAGCGCGCAGCTGAACTAACTGTCCATTACATATGTTTGTTTTTTATTATTTATATGCACTGAATAAAAGAGGGCAATATCATTACTAAACGTGGTTAATGGTTCAGATAAGCATTGATACAACTTTTCTGCACGGTCAATGAATGTTTATGGCGACATTTAAAATATTTTATGGGCATGCTAGATGTCCTGTCAACAGTCGCGAGGGGTCCTGGCCTCGCCTTAACATTGCGAACACGCACACTGAGCAACATCCGAATCTCTAGTGAGCACGCGTAAGCACACTAAACAAAAACGAATGCCATTTTATGTAAAGTGAGATTGTGCCACTGCATTACAAATATGATTATCTGATTAATTCATATCTTATTTCATAGCGCGCAAGATTTCCGCAGGATCACCTCGTACGCAGACGCATCAGCCATGCAGTTGTAAACATACAGTGTGTGCATCTAAATGTAGTAAAGCAAACGTACCTTTTGTGGCTTTTGTGTGTGTCCAAGAAATTTGGCGCCCGATGATTATTATTATAGTCTCTTTGTATCAGCCTCAGTGTCTTGAATGAACAGGCGAGGTGATCCACACACTCTCTACACGCTGTGTCCAGTACGCATGGATTCCGCAGCCCGTGTGTTTTTGCCCTGGTTCCTTGTGTTGTGTTGGCGAGGCGCTCCAGTATCCTGCCGCTAGCTGCTTCTGTTTAGAAATGTATGTTAGTAGGTCAGCGGTTGCATAACAGGACGCTTCGGGTGCCTCGTCACGTTTTGTTTCTCTCTTTTGCCCCCACCTCCCTCCGCCCCTCCCTCATCCGAAAGCCTGTGAGCGCATAACTGGGAGGGATCGGGCAGTCCGCCAGACCTACTCTCAGATATAGGACGGTGTGATGTTCGTAATAAGATTGACATGTTGGCTAGAAAACATGTAACTGTTAATTAAGCTTATATGGAACTTTCCACTTGCACTATTAAATATGTTAGAAATGTAATCGGTAGGCTATAACGCTCTTCTTCACGTTTTTTAATTGTGACCCCCTCAGTGGTTACTAAACAAATACAAACACATAGCCTACAAGTGCATCGCGAAGGCATTGACCCAATTTCCTTTAAACATCTTTTTAGTTTATTTTAGATGGTATTTAGCTGCATGTCTGGGTGAATCCACAGTAAGACAGTATTTTAGGCTGAATAATTTGTAGAGTATGTAAATGTCTGGGTCAAAATTCAGCACAGAATTCACCAACAAATTCAAAATTAACCACAATATATATTTTTTCACTTTTACTACTATCTATCTATCTATCTATCCATCTATCCGTCTATCCGTCTATCCGTCTATCCGTCTATCCGTCTATCCATTGATAATTCTCATTATTTTATTACAGTATTTTAGCAATAAAACATTATTTAATTTAATATTTTAATGTTTGTTCAATGATTTCTACTTAACAGATTTTTGTGTGTGTTTTATTCTCAGTGATGGAAATCACAGACACAATTTGTGATGATGACCTTGAACTTGGCCCACTGTCCCCTCCCCCCATACTTTCCTGCTTTTATCCCCCAATCCCACCCCGCCCAGCATCGTCTGGAAGAGGTTTCCATGGCAACCGTCGCGCTACCCGCCTAACGTAAAACCCCAGCCTCCCTTTGAATGGCAGAGTGATGAAGATCAGTCAGTCAGGGGTCAGTAGATTAGTGGAACAGCGCTGTCAAGGAGGGGAATTAACCGTGAAGCAGGGGTGTTTGTTAGTGAAGAAGGCTCATAAACGCCGAAGCTCAAGAAAAGCTCTGTGTCTTGTTTTAGAGTCCAGCTCCTTAAATAGACGCTCACAGCTATTTATATCCTCTGACGTAACCAGAAAGGTCTCTGAGGAGCTCAGTTCCCTGGGGATTTGGGTATATTTGGTGTCAGATGCTTTTTCTTAGAGTATAGGAAGTACAGGGAAATGTCAAGGTGTAATCTGACCTTGAATCAGGTGATGCTGTCGTACAAATGTGTGTCATATAATTCGGTTAATACCCTGCATGTAAGTGCGTATGCGCTGATTTGGAAATACTAAATTATTTGCTGACCTCTTGTGGAGTGTGCTAGTGTTGCAACAACAAATGTGTGGCGCGTTATAGACCCGTAAAATATACTGTATATTGAAAAATAAGAATTACAGTAGAAAATAAATATAATTAAATTATAGACAAATATATTTTTTTAATATTTTAATATTTATTTAATTTTAATGAATTCTTTATCATACATAGCCTACACCATTCATTGTTTACCCAACAATCCTGTAAGAAACATCTTAAACATATACATAACAATCCACAAAACATATACAATATAACTATTGAATTGGGAACTTTGCATGTGGTTTTTAATTATGAAACTGCTTTCTCACGAACAACATCCAGGTTGGCATATTGAGACATCTAAGGTGTCATTTCCTCCAGGGTTTTTCTTATTACTGTTAATCTTGACGAATACCATGCAGAGGTGATAGTCCATAAAAATAGCTTATGTGTACATGTCAAAACCTGTCTGATTCTGGGAATTTGGCTAATTCAGAGATGGTTCTCTCAACTGAATGCAAGAAAACTGATGTTTCAAAATGACATTACTTGTAAAACCACTTTTGGTTGTACCTCTAGACAAATAAACTTACTCAATAACTGTGTGTGTGTGTATTAATGTTGTTAAATCAAACCTGTTAAAGTGACTAATCACATCTAACATAAAAGCTTGTGTTTATTTGTTTATGTGTATACACACACAGACACACACATATATACAGTCAAATAAAAAATTATTCAGACACCAGGTATATTTTTTGACTAGTGGGTGCAGGATACTATAGTTAATTTAAGGATAGCAAAATAAACTGTGACATATGATACCCAAAAATCCTTCATACAGTATTTGGGTAAAAATTCGGGACCAAAATTCTTTAGACACTTTGACCTGACCATGTTTTGCATTAAGTGTTTTTTCTTTAATTGCTAATGCGACCTTTGACACCACAGACTGAATAAAATGAGGCATCGCTTGGCCATTGGTTGACCTAAATTGGTTTTATCTAATTGTGTACTTAAATTTAAAAGCTGACAGCTGATTGGTTGGTTTTAATCCATTACATACCTTTCTGTCAAAGTTTTTACATTATTAAGATGAATTCAGTTTACTCTGAGTTCTTGTCATATTTTATTACCGTTTTCTAAACTATAGAGAATAAACTGTAATGTGAGAAAATGTTGAAGGTGTCTTAATAATGTTGGTTTGACTGTGTGTGTGTGTGTGTGTGTGTGTGTGTGTGTGTGTGTGTATATATATATATATATATATATATATATATATATATATATATATATATATATATATATATATATATATATATATATATATATATATATATATATATATATATATATATATATATACACTAAGCGGAGGTACATATATTAAATCTTGTTTAATAATAACAGATTACACAAGAGAACAGTTCCAATATTTATTCACACAAACATATAATGTATCTACTGTACAAATACACAATAACTCACAAGACAACAGAAATTTCACCATCAAAATGCAAGTAACAGTGTAGTTCAAATTATAATAGCCTTATCTGGATAACGCCAGATAAGTGATCTGTATGAAAAAGACAACGATGCAGTCAATCAGTGCTGAGTTGCTACTGGTTCATGACGATGACAATAAACATTTAATTCCATAATTTGTCTCTTCCTGGTGTTTCCCATTCTGCTTTAAGCAGTATATATGTTGCAAAACAAAAAAGTTTCTTACACTTCATTCATGAGCTCACAGCAGTCCAGTATAGATCTGTAAAACCACAGGAGGAGCATTACAGTGCGAAGACTATCAGTCTCACCGCATATCTCATCTTGCTAACTGACAAGTGTTTAAGTAGTGTTGGCACGTAATAGAGGAATGACGTTACGACGGAGGATTCTATGCTTCAATTTACATTTACAGTGACAGACAGCTCTGTCTATGCAGACATTGTTTTACCACCTGAGGTGTTTTTGAGCAAGATCACAGTGTTTGAGGCAAAAGGAGGAACTGAACGAATTGAGGTGAGGTGTTGTAGCTGACGTTTCCCGATGCCACTGGAATGCTCTTGTCACAGTCCTGAATGAGAGTTGAAGGAAAAAAAGCCTATAGCCACCTTATTTTTAACGTAAAAGTGGGTGCGGCCCTTTTAACTTGAATATGCAAGGCTTCCGGTGTCATTCGCTTCCAGTTCTTTTAGATGTAGCCTACATAAACAGTCGTTACGCTGCTTGATATTGCAAATCGTAATCATAACAGTTTTTAAGTTTTCTTTACTTGTGATTCTTCTACTTACTACTTATAGTGGCTAATGAGTCGTAAATCTTGCACATTCACAGAAAACTTCTGCGTTGTAAAATAAGGTGGATAGGGAAGGTCCGTTTGGTTCTGACTGAGTGTGAAGAGGTAGTGATGCACATGCTGCTTTCTTTCAATTCATGATCTATGGATTTTCACAAGTTCCGACTGCTCAAACCTTTACAATGTCTTAATTAATTCGTTTTGGTGAGCAGCTGCTCAGAAAAGAGCTTTTTGAGCTGGGCCACCTCCTCGCTGAGAGAGCTGAGCTGAGATTTGAGCATGCTGTTCTCGGCCTGGTATTGTGATTCGTTTGGGTTCATGTTGTTGCTGTAATTTCGGTGCTGCTGCTGTGGTGGTAGTGTGACTTTTCGGGTGTCTTCTCCCTCTTGCTGTGTCCAGTAACCCGCTCCTTCGCTTGTACCCGAAAGGCTGTGAACTCTAGCGCTCCCCGTGGGCAGCACGGGACTTTGCCGGTCTCCAGGATTGTCGCATTCGGTGCTGCCAGGACACTTGAACCTCAGCTTGTGCGGAAGGCTCTTCATACCATCCATTGGCTCCATCCGGTTGGATGGCATGGTGATGTGTCCCATAGCTAAAACATCAGTTGGAGAGTGATGGGACTCATAGCCAAGCTCATCTGCTTGATGCGGGGACAACTTTCCATGGTCGCTCAGTCTGTCCTCAAAGAAGACGGGACTACCGACACTGGACCCACCAGGCGTGGAGAAACCCGAATCTTCTGACATACTGCTTGTATCTCTGATGCTTCGCCCAGATTGTGGCCCACTTTGAGCAGGGGACTGATTTGACATCATTGGACCAGCGTGGTGAGCGCCATCCCCACGTGGAAGGTAGTAATGTGGCGCTGAATGCTGTGGGACGCAGGTTCCTGTCGTGAGCGGAAGTATGGATGCATTCGAAGGATCTTTAATGAGGCCGAAGCGGAATTTCAGTGCAAGCAGTTCTGCTCGTAACCTGGCGTTCTCCTCGAGCAACGCCAGCACGCGGTTTTCCAGCACCATGTCATTGACGCGGCGTTTCTCGCGAGAACGCTTCGCAGCTTCGTTGTTTTTCTTGCGCTTGTCCCAGTAGCCCTCATCCTTCTTCTCATGAGGAATGAACTCCCGCTTGCGTCGCACAGTGCTGGCGTTGGCTGGAGCGGCATCTTCGTGTTTGAGTGCCGACGTTCGGCCCAGGAGCGAGCGTGCAAGCAAACTGCTTGATGTCAGGATGGACACGGCTTCATCAGTGAAAGACATTGTGCTGCTGGGAGCGGTCACATTTAACCCCAGCAACCCTGTGGAGGTGGAGGGTTCAATAGCCTTCAAAACTCCAGCATTCTGCTCTCTCATCTCGTGAGATGTCTCTTCAAACATCATGAAGTTATTTTCTTTTCTTAATTGAAGCGTTAAAAGTTGCTGTTGGTCTGTTGTGTTTCTGAGTGTGTGGTTTTCAGCTCAATTTCAGATGTTATTTTGACAGCAGTGGCTCCACCTGGTGGCAGAAAGAACACAACAGTTACGTAAGATCAGTTACAACACAGTTATGTAACTTCATTACCTCCCAGTGGCAAAGCACAGTATGTTCATACTACACCACATAATATATCAGGTTAACAACTGTACAGTTATATAGCCATCTACGCAAAGTGACATCAACAAATAAACATTCTCACATATCAAGTTAGATATAGCACTTGGATTTCTTTACATAAACAGCATTTTTTAACAAGATACTTTACAGTTTAACAGCTAGGCTACTTTAAGTGCGTTCTCTAAGAATTCCTGTGTTGACCTATTTGCAGAACAGCTTGTGCGTGAGTGAGTCTTATCTTCTTCCTGTCCCAGTGAGTCACTTTCATCATGGAATCCTACCTTAACATGCTGTTCTCTTTGACATTGGTACAGATAAAAAAATATAATGAAAGCTATGTGTTAAGAACTTCTCATCCTATTAACATAAAGAACAGAATAAGAAAACCTGAATCAATGGACTAAACATAATTCAGTTGTTTTCTCCATTATAAACAGAGGGAAAAGTTAACATTTCACAATGACTTTGATTTATGTAGCTATTTAACTAAAATAAACTATATTTTAGAATGCATTAAAATATGTATTAAATGCATTGTAAAGATACAAATAAAAAGATGTAGGCTAAGTTAAACAATCCTATCCAAAGCCTCCCGCACTATTATTGCATAATGTTGCCGTCCCATTATCGAGAAAAACAAAAAACACATCTTAAATTTGTAGCTGTTTTGGAACAGGGTAGCTGGTGTCTAACTGTTATATCCAAGTCATCTTTGAAACAGTAATATCTATAAAAATGACACATTGGGACCAATAACCTAATACATAATTTGATACATATCCCAAAACATTGGAACGGGATTTACCAACTAACATTCCCAAAATCTATAATAAGCACAACTTTTAGAGAATGGCAGTAACTGTCAAATATATAGGTGCTATAAATATATACACAAATATAAAAGTATCTTCAAACATGAAATGTTAACTTGATAAAATTACACAAAAAAACGGATTTTACCATTATAAATCGTCGCGTAATTCTGCTCAATAGGTCTTCACTTGAAAGCGTTTCAGTCACTCAAGATCCGCGGAGAATCTGGTTCTTGGTTGTCCTCAGAGGAACACAAACGGTGTTCGGTTTCGCTTATCGCCGGTTAAAGTCAAGCAGACTGTTCGTGCCGCTCAACCGTTTCGCGTCTGTTCCGCCTGCAACTCGCGCGGCCCCTATTTGTGCTTTTGCTTCTTCAGGTTCAGTCGAGGACGCTCCATCACCCCGACTGAACCACATGTGTATGAGTGGATGGATGAACGGACCGCCCCCTCCGTACGCACGCAGGACCCTCCTCTTCTCTCTAATCTCTCCCTCGTTACAGTTTTCGTCAGAATAATCTTTTAGAATGCATTAAGTAATATTGCTCAATCTCCCCCCGCCCTTTTCATTCTCTTCGCGTGTCCTGAAAATCGACTGTTGTCCTCAATATACAGAAACTATATTTAGACTAGTGACGCGCGACCAGCTGACCTTTTTTCAAGATAGCGCCGAGGTAAATGCCACAACAAGCTATAAAACTCTGCTTTGATTAAAAATAAATAAATAAATAAATAAAAATGTTTTTTTTTGTTGTACTATTCTTTTTTTTGCTCTTTATACAAGAACTGCTTAAAAGGGATAGTTCACCCAAAAATTTAAATTCTGTCATCATTTACTCTCCCTCATGTCATTCCTAACCCGCACTTACATTCATTTTCGAAACACAAAAAAAAGATATTTTAATGAAATCTGAGAGATTTGCAAGAACCAATGAGGTTCATTCTCATGTGTTACACAGCACGTTTGATCTTCAGCAAGAACCAATGAGGTTCATTCTCATGTGTTACACAGCACGTTTGATCTTCAGCAAGAACCAATGAGGTTCATTCCCGTGTGTTACACAGCATGTTTGAGCTTCCTCAAGAACTAATGTGGTTCATTCTCATGTGTTTCACAGCATGTTTGAGCTTCAGCAAGAACTAATGAAGTTCATTCTCATGTGTTACACAGCATGTTTGAGCTTCCTCGAGAACCAATGAGGTTCATTCTCATGTGTTATGCAGCACGTTTGAGCTTCTGCAAGAACCAATGAGGTTCATTCTCATGTGTTACACAGCATGTTTGAGCTTCTGCAAGAACCAATGAGGTTCATTCTCATGTGTTACGCAGCACGTTTGAGCTTCCTCGAGAACCAATGAGGTACATTCCAGTGTGTTAACTTATGCAGCACTTTTGAGCTTCAGCAATAATCAATGTGGTTAATTCTCGTGTGTTTCGCAGCACGTTTGAGCTTCTGCAAGAACCAACGAAGTTATCTTGCGTGTGTTACGCAACACGCTTTGAGCTTCAGCAGGAACCAATGAGGTTCATTCTTGTGTTAAACAGCACGTTTGAGCTTCTGCAAGAACTAATGAGGTTCATTCTCGTGTGTTACACAACACGTTTGAGCTTCCTCGAGAACTAATGAGGTTCATTCTCGTGTTACACAGCATGTTTGAGCTTCCTCGAGAACTAATGAGGTTCATTCTCGTGTGTTACACAGCATGTTTGAGCTTCCTCGAGAACTAATGAGGTTCATTCTCGTGTGTTACACAGCATGTTTGAGCTTCCTCGAGAACTAATGAGGTTCATTCTCGTGTGTTAACTTATGCAGCACTTTTGAGCTTCAGCAATAATCAATGTGGTTAATTCTCGTGTGTTTCGCAGCACGTTTGAGCTTCAGCAAGAACCAACGAAGTTATCTTGCGTGTGTTACGCAGCACGTTTGAGCTTCTGCAAGAACTAATGAGGTTCATTCTCGTGTGTAACACAGCACGTTTGAGCTTCCTCAAGAACTAATGAGGTTCATTCTCGTGTGTTACACAGCATGTTTGAGCTTCCTCAAGAACTAATGAGGTTCATTCTCGTGTTACACAGCATGTTTGAGCTTCCTCGAGAACTAATGAGGTTCATTCTCGTGTTACACAGCATGTTTGAGCTTCCTCGAGAACTAATGAGGTTCATTCTCGTGTGTTACACAGCATGTTTGAGCTTCCTCGAGAACTAATGAGGTTCATTCTCGTGTGTTAACTTATGCAGCACTTTTGAGCTTCAGCAATAATCAATGTGGTTAATTCTCGTGTGTTTCGCAGCACGTTTGAGCTTCAGCAAGAACCAACGAAGTTATCTTGCGTGTGTTACGCAGCACGTTTGAGCTTCCACAAGAACCAATGAGGTTCATTCTCGTGTTACGCAGCACGTTTGAGCTTCTGCAAGAACTAATGAGGTTCATCCTCGTGTGTTACACAGCATGTTTGAGCTTCCTCAAGAACTAATGAGGTTCATTCTCGTGTGTTACACAGCATGTTTGAGCTTCCTCGATAACTAATGAGGTTCATTCTCGTGTGTTACACAGCATGTTTGAGCTTCCTCGATAACTAATGAGGTTCATTCTCGTGTGTTACACAGCATGTTTGAGCTTCCTCAAGAACTAATGAGGTTCATTCTCGTGTGTTACACAGCATGTTTGAGCTTCCTCGAGAACTAATGAGGTTCATTCTCGTGTTACACAGCATGTTTGAGCTTCCTCGATAACTAATGAGGTTCATTCTCGTGTTACACAGCATGTTTGAGCTTCCTCAAGAACAAATGAGGTTCATTCTCGTGTGTTACACAGCATGTTTGAGCTTCCTCAAGAACTAATGAGGTTCATTCTCGTGTGTTACACAGCATGTTTGAGCTTCCTCGAGAACTAATGAGGTTCATTCTCGTGTTACACAGCATGTTTGAGCTTCCTCGAGAACTAATGAGGTTCATTCTCGGTGTTACACAGCATGTTTGAGCTTCCTCGATAACTAATGAGGTTCATTCTCGTGTGTTACACAGCATGTTTGAGCTTCCTCAAGAACAAATGAGGTTCATTCTCGTGTGTTACACAGCATGTTTGAGCTTCCTCAAGAACTAATGAGGTTCATTCTCGTGTGTTACACAGCATGTTTGAGCTTCCTCGATAACTAATGAGGTTCATTCTCGTGTGTTACACAGCATGTTTGAGCTTCCTCGAGAACTAATGAGGTTCATTCTCGTGTGTTAACTTATGCAGCACTTTTGAGCTTCAGCAATAATCAATGTGGTTAATTCTCGTGTTTCGCAGCACGTTTGAGCTTCAGCAAGAACCAACGAAGTTATCTTGCGTGTGTTACGCAACACGTTTGAGTTTCAGCAAGAACCAATGAGGTTCATTCTTGTGTGTTACGCAGCACGTTTGAGCTTCCTCAAGAACCAATGAGGTTCATTCTTGTGTTACCCAGCACGTTTAGGCTTCAGCAATAACCAATGAGGTTCATTCTCGTGTGTAACACAGCACGTTTGAGCTTCCTCAAGAACTAATGAGGTTCATTCTCGTGTGTTAACTTATGCAGCACTTTTGAGCTTCAGCAATAATCAATGTGGTTAATTCTCGTGTGTTTCGCAGCACGTTTGAGCTTCTGCAAGAACCAACGAAGTTATCTTGCGTGTGTTACGCAACACGTTTGAGCTTCTGCAAGAATCAATGAGGTTCATTTTCATGTTATGTAGCACGTTTGAGTCTCTGCAAGAATCAATGAGGTTCAATCTTGTGTTAAACAGCACGTTTGAGCTTCCTTGAGAACCAATGAGGTTCGTTCTTGTGTGTTGTGCAGCACGTTTGAGCTTCCACAAGAACAAATATGATTCATTTTTATTTGTAAATAAAAGCCTAAATTCAATATTTTTATCATATAAAGTGATCATGTCTCTTCAGAAAATTTGGACTAAACCTCTCAATTCATATGGATTAGTTTTACGATCATTTTATGAACTTTTTAAAGCATCAAAGTGGTAGCTGCGTAGCTGTAAATGGAGGGACAGAAAACAATCTCATAATATACGTAGCCAAGTGAATCTGCAATATACCTTGATTTTGTTTTCTTCAATCTCATTGACCCACACTCATGCACTACTGTTCAGACAGTTTGTGCTTACACAACAGCTCTTAACAGCACTGAAAGACTGGAGAGAAAGCAAAACTGACAGCATGCATGTTTGTGTTGCATGCCATGAGGAACAGCAGTATGTTCATCTTGCTGAAACAAACAAACAACCCCCGCTAATTATAGCATGGCCCTGTCTTCTAAGCAGTGTGTAACCTCTTGCTCTTGATCTGCAAGAAGCCACAGTGTTTTCACACTGCATTAGAGTGATCAGATCAACTCAGGGCCATCTGCTATAGTAACTGACACTATATGAGGCAGATGAGAGATTTTTACAGAAGAATTTATAGAAGCTTGTGCTTGGCATGGCTTAATCTTGGCAATATACTCATGAAAAGATGCATTTTTGCTCTACCAAACTGTTTATTATAGCACTTTACTCAAGCCATCACCAAAGCACTTATATATGCACCATATGACCTCTTTGGTATCAGAGAGGAAACATGGGATTTGGATACAAACTTTTGGTGACGAACATGAATCTATAAATCCATTCACCCACCCAATAAAACTGCTGAGTTGTGATTGAATAATTTTAACCCCATTATTAAAACCCTGTTACATTCTCACACTTGTGTCATTCCAAACCTCTGTACTTTTCTTTTTCCTGTGGAACACAAGCGTAGATGTTTGGCATGAATGTCCAGGACATTGAAAGTAAATAGTTACTGTGTTTTAAGCTAAAAACAAGGAAAAAATCACTATTAAACAACCATAAAATTACTCCATACGACTCTATTCCAGGTCTTCTGAAATCATAAGATATTGTTTCTTGTGAGAATTGAAGTCACTTTACTGGTAAATTGCTAATGACAGTGATTTATTATTGCCCAGCTATATAATAAAAGTTATATATATACAGTAGTACATCCTAATGTACCTGCATACACACATACTTACATGCATTAACAGGTCATTGTGATTTTGCCAAGTGCAACATGTTTGTGGAACAACGTTCCATGTCTGAAAATTTGTCCTAACCCTATCTCTAACCCTAAACTTAACACTACCCATAAGTTATCTCTAAAATCAGAGGAAAATGATTTACACTGATGTAGAAGAGGCTAACCCTGGTTGTAAGCCTAAACTTGACAGAAACTGTAAACTTGTCTTTCAAATCTGATTGGTTGATTGGAATGTTGTTCCAAGAGCAATAAAATCTGCTAAATGTGACTGTAAAAGTATTAAGATTATAAGATTATAAACGTTAAATTCATGAATTTCTGTAAAGCTGTTTACACAGCTTTACCTGTTGTACGAAATGCATAGTAAACACATGTAATTATTTGGCATTTTGTAAGTTAGCAATATTATTCAATGCTATTACGATTAAACTATGTTCTGTATTGGCACTAAAAGATGCACATTTTGTACTCTCGAAGGTTCACATGTTATGATAAACTTGAATGTGGCCACGGTTGGCTGTCATTGGCCCAATAACAACAGCGCTGTTCAGGCAGAAAAACTGTGTGAAAGGTCACCTATCTTACGCTGTGGTACAGTAAATGTATTACCTTAAATAACCTTTAACCTTATTACGTTCACATTTTACAATTGTAATCCACATTTAATCTCTATGACATGACAGAACTACATTTTTATAGTTTAATTTGCTAATGTTTAAATGCTCTACAAAAGTGCTTGTTCATTCATAAACACACTGGTCTTCATGCAAATGTTTATGCCAAGAATTCTAAAAAGGAACAATCTGTTCTTTAAGTAAACGCTGAATGTTCCGTGAATTCCGTCTCTGTGTTTATGTATCTGAGTGTGTGTTTGAGCTGTAGCAGGTGCACAGAGTTAATCCAGAGCGGCTCAGGCTTTAACACATTGACACACTTAGCTGCTTAACCTCAGTCTACCCTTCAAACAAACTGGGTAAACACACAGGCAGGGTTATCACTGTGTGGCGTAAGAGGTGCGCTGAACGCTCAACGCAAGGCAAACACACTCTGCTTAAGCATGTGAAGATTCTTATTGATCCAGGTCATTTCAGAAACAGGGCCAGATGTAGCGATTCCATTTCACATGACATTCCAGTCTGGTTATGCATTAACTCATTACATATAAAGGTGAGGGTCTGCATATATCAACAGGAATGAGCAAATAGTTAGATAATTTATGTTAAAGGGGACCTATTATGCCCCTTTTCACAAGATATAAGTCTCGGGTGTCCCTGGAATGTGTCTGTGAAGTTTCAGCTCCAAAATACCTCACAGCTCATTTATTATAGCTTGTCACATTTGCCCCTAATTGTGTGTGATCAAAAACATGCTGTTTTAACAGCTCGTGCTTCTGCTTCAGATAATCCAACAACAACATAACTGGAGAATGTCACACAGCCAAACTGTCATAATGTTTTTGAATGGTTAGCGGATACAATTATATAGGTGTTGTGGAGTTAAGTTGATATAGCAAATATTTGAGCAAATATATAGCGACTTTCTTCGGCACATATCTAAATAAAATTCAACATGTTGCCTTCAGTAGCTCAGACGCCGGGAGTCTATGGAGACTCTATGTACATCCAATAATAGAACGTTTGTAATGTTTTTTGGCACAGCTGCTACAGTGAGGAAACAGAAATGGCGGACTGTTGTCTTACTTCTTACTCTATGTTAATAGGGCAGATCGTCACCAGTCATAGACGGGACTTTGGGAAATCTGGAACTGCTCATTTGGAGAGACTGTTTATGATTTATGGGGATTGTAAAAAGGGAGTGAGATGATTTTTACCATTATAGGCTGGTAGTTTACACATGTGGACACACGTCCATGTAAAACGGCTTCTCAAACAAGAAAAAATGTAGGGTGGGACTCGATTTTGTCCATTGGAAATTGACTGAACATTTGTGGTTTGCTATTGGTGGATCGAGGAGAGGAGAGGAGAGGAGAGGAGAGGAGAGGAGAGGAGAGGAGAGGAGAGGAGAGGAGAGGAGAGGAGAAAGTTATTTTGATTAAAGATTATGAGTAAATGATAATTTATAGGAAAAATAATTTATAATAAATAATGCAAAATAATCAAACAAGAATTGTCCATTTTTATATTATGGTGAAAATAATTGCCAAGTAATACCACTATTTATTCCCATGCCTAAGTAATCTGTTTGTTTTTACAAACCACGACATTTTCATCAATCAGCTTTCACTATATTTGACAGTGCTGCTCTTTTAGATTATTTCAGGGCAGAAAATGATTGAATCTGCGAGTATAACAGCAATAAAAACTCATTTAATCTCCCACAAGTGTTTACCAGTTCATGTGAGGGAGCTTCTTAACTGCAAACCCCTCCACTCTCCATTCCTTTGTTCTTTAATGGGGAAAACGTATTGCATAATATAAGGCAAACTGTGCAAAATAAATATAGTGCCAGTATAGTAATATGTTCATTTTGATAATAAAACCAATTAATAAAGAAAGAATCATTGAAGAAGGAAAAAAATACAGATGAAGAATACGGCTAATTGAGCCAGTGGTGCACATGATGACTTTTGCAGCAGCCTTTGTTTCCACAAGTATTTTGTCCATTCATTTTCTCCATTTATATCTATCTTTCTTTATAAGAATTCATCAATAAAGAGTTCTAGGCCTTGAACCTGCCAGCTCTGAGATGATTTACAAACTTTGATTTGAAGCAATATAAAGCTTAAATCAGGCTATGACGCAATGAAGTACCCATTCCATGAATGTTGCAACATACAAAAATGTGTACTTGTCTTGAAAAGGTGGTTGCTAACAAAAGGTTAAATGGAACTACAGAGGTTGTCAGGGACAAAACATTATCACAGAAAACTCAGCTACACACTAGTCTGCTTTCATAGCCTTGTCTTGTTTATAATCACGCTCTTGCAGACTATTGAACTTGCAGGGAAAATGTTTTTTTAAATAAGGGCCGAGAGAATTGTTGGAAGCTTAATGGTTGAAGTCTTGAAGTAATAGTTTGTTATAGCCCATGTTTAGCTTTTGACATTTGCCGATTTAAGTAAAGTTGTGATCATTTGTAAAGATTATCATGATGAAAAAAAGTTGTAAGAATCATAAACTTTTGTTAGTCACAGAGCTTATTTTCCAAAAATGCGAAAGTTAAATCCTATTGGGTTTTTGTCGAGGGAACCAGAGTTATGCTAGTCTCAGCCTCAGACATCACGGCAACGGAATGATTGGCTGAACGTCTGATGCGCATAGAACACTTATCTGGAAACACTTCAGGAGTTTTGAAGTCATCATCTGATTGGTTGAATTCTACAGGATGCCCGCGAGACATGTGTTGTGTTCCTTAACAGTACACATAGAAACAAATGCTGTCGCCAAACTCCCTCGTGGAAGAAGAACGCCGTCGTGTTTACACACTTACCAGGATCAACTAAACTACTTTCAACTAAAAGTCCAGAGCTTCTGCCATTAGTCTGATGGTCTGGCTCTGGCTACGCGAGTCTAGGGTTATGCTAACTTCTGTGTTGACATACATCTAAATACGTCATCACTGCAAAGCTCTATAGGCATAAGATTGAGAGTGGGTCTCGTTTACGTCATTAACAATAGTGGGTGGACACAGATGTGTTATTTGGCACTGTTCACATGCATGGTAACAGCAGCTGGGTAGTTATTTAGGCTATTAAACATTTACAAACAGAATTTCCTGGATAGATTTTCCTTGAGGCTTTATCCCTGGTTTCACAGATGAGTCCCAGACTAAAATGCATGTTTGCGCTGTTCGAATTGAAAGCAACTTGCACTGATATATCTTCAAATTTGTCAATGCTGTTTTGTCTCAAGATGCACACCAGTAATGTTTTTTTCTAAGGCATGTATATATAAAAGCTACTTAAATGCCCTAATTAAGATAAGACCTAATCCTGGCTTAATCTAAACCCTGTCTGTGAGACCTGGCCTAAATGTTATTGTTTAAATGTAGAATTTCTGTATGGAGAAAATGAATGGCATTTTTTTTATTTCGAAACTGTTGTGTTCTATAGTGATGATAAAATCTTGCAACAAATGCAATAACAGTCAACGCATAATAAACATATACACTTTCATCTAATCCTAAATTGGGACAGATGACATATGTAAATGGTTGAGTCTCTACACACACACACACACACACACACACACACACACACACACACACACACCCACACACACACACATGTTGGGTTTTCATGTTTTATGGGGACATTCCATTGGCGTAATGCATTTTATACTGTACAAACCGTATTTTCTATCCCCCTACACTGCCCCTGCCCATAAACCTACCCATCACAGGAGACATGCTGCATTTTTACATTTTCAAAAAACATCACTTAGTGTGATTTATAAGATGTTTTCCTCATGGGGACCAAAAAATGTCCCCACAAGGACAAGGGTTTAGTATTGCCATCTTTGTGGGGATATTTTGTCCCCATACCGTAGGGATTACCAGTCCACACACACACACACACACACACACACACACACACACACACACACACACACACACACACACACACACACACACACACACACACACACACACACACACACACACATGTTTTTCCTCATGGGGACCAAAAAATGTCCCCACAAGGACAAAAATTTGGATATTGCCATCTTTGTGGGGACATTTTGTCCCCATACCGTAGGATTACCAGTCCACACACACACACACAAACACACACACACAAAGCCAGCTGTAGTTAGCTCTACATTATCTCAGTTTATGTAACACCTTGAAAACAATTGCTTTAATTCAGCTTGCCACTGAAAGGCAGTGTGAACTTCTATTGTTCTCAGAAGAGAGTGTGAATCACTAATGTGTTTTCTTCTTTTTGTATTTCTCCTTGCATAAGGATCTGACCTTTGAAATATGTTTCTCCTTGGATGCAATAGCATGAAGTTAAATGGTAACAGCTTTGCAGTCACTATTTGGTCATGAAAATGATCGGGCACACAATACAAATACAAAAGAGTGGTTTAGATTTTCCAGCAGTGGCCCTACAAACTATTGTCATTGCATTAGATAATGTTCTGTTTGATGATAAAAAAAACACACACACAAAATGCATACAGGTCTGGAACAACATCAGGGTGAATAAATTATGACAGAATTGTTTATTTTTTATTTTTTTTATAAACATTCCCATTAAGTGCTCAAACACTTTTAGCTACAGTATGTGCAGACATCTGGTTTAAATGGGCTGAGAGGTTTATTTATAGAACCATGTACCCTATATTTTTTAATTTATGAGCATTCTCTGCAGGGCTTGAGTTGCATCTCTCAGACTATGAATAGAATCTGACTCACTCTGTTGTGTTTAACTTGTACAAGAGAGTCTCAGTTCATCTTTTTCCTTACGTGTCCACGAAGACATCAAAATGCTTTTTAACTCAATTCTCTGCCACTGTGCCACATAACAATATACTCTTTAACACTATATCATCTCACACACACTCACAGAACAATGACCGAACAATACGCAGAAAAATCATTTTAAATCAATATATTTTCTCCTAGGCATTTCATCAGGTTAACACCCCCAAAAAAAGTTTGTTACACTGAGGAGAAGACACGGTCTGAGACATCTTCCTTCTTTATCTTTCTATTTCTGGATCCCAAAATACGTCAACATGTTGCTATGGCAACCATCGCCAGTTGCTTGGAACTAGGAGCGTTATGAAATAATCATAAACAACTCAAAAGGGGACATCAGTATCGCCATATACATTTAAGTGGAGCTGATAAAATACTCTTGATGGCTTTTCGGTTTGCGTAACAGGCATGTTATGGAGGGCATTTTAATGATGTAAATGTTCCTCAAGGCATGTTTTGATCAAAGCCGACTTTCTCATAAAATATAACAAAGGCAAAGCACATACTAAAGCCACTATAAACTAAACAATCTAAAAGTAAATGAGTAAAGGAAAGTTAAACCAGTTTAGTTCGAATGTTATAGATGTTTCTCTGTGATTGCTATGAGGTTGAAAGCAGGTTTTTCTCATTTCAGAAATATTTGTTTAAAATAAAACAATAAATCACTGGGATTTATTGTTTTATTTTAAACAAATATTTCTGAAAAAGTAAAAATATGCATACATATCCTATCTCTCTAACTATCTATCTTTTGCTGTCATATCAAGGCACGCATTTTTTTAAAGATTAGCATGGTGTGGTAGCTTATATTTTCTACTTGCCATTTTATTATTACTGTTAGCTCTGACAAAATGCATGCAATGTTCCACATTTTTTTAATTAGTTTGAATAAAGGCACGACTAAATTAATAAATGTAACTGCAAACATAACATCAACCGAAGAAGTTAAGAAGCTTAGCTAAATGTTGCTTTGTATAGTACTTAATTATGATTATGAATGGATTTGCAGTGCATCATAAGTGTATTCAGTGTTGGGGAAAGTAATGCATTACAATATTGCGTTACTCCCTAAAAAAAGTAACTTATTGCATTAGTTAAGGATACATTCAGACTGCAGACAAATGTGTCCCAAATCAATTTTTATTTTATTCTCACATGTGATCTGTTTTCAAGAAAGTGTGAACGGCACAAACTAATCTTTTCAATACAGATTTATGCCACTTCCATATGTGGTCCTAAATCCCATACAGTCATATCGTAATTCATGCGACTTTTGTCAATCTAGTCTATAGCAACATTTGTCACAATTCTGCGCTAATGGGAGTCACTTCAAAGATTTTACTTGACAAATTTTACTGAAGGAAATGCAAATTCACACCTATACAGTAGAGGGCGCAGCTCAAACAAACACTCTCAACTCAAAATCTTAAGATAGTGTCACACTAAAAGATTTTTTAAAATCAGAAAAGCACACCACACACTTACAGATTCCATTCACAAACAACAGAGAGATCTCGCAAAATCTCTCGCATCAAACGTTACTTTAAAGTAAACAAACATGGCAGATGACCAGCAAGAAGAAATGGTGCTTATAGTGAATGGACTGCTTTTTACAGAAATTTTGCGTGGAGGCAAAAAGTGTGAAATGTACAGGTAGGTGGTATTTCTGAAAGGCATTGCTGCCGGTCGCACCTCGTCCGGTGCCCATGGGTCAGCTGCAGGGTCATCAGCCAGGAACCACCGTTCACCAACGTTTCGCTCCTTTAATCCTGGAACGTCTCCTGGTGGCGGAGCAATGACAGGGACGTCTCTCTGTCACCCCCTGCAGCTGATAGGCATTACCCTCTGCAGCTGTTTTCGGGGTTAGTTGTTCTTTCCCCAGCTCTTCCCCAGCCCCGTCTTTCGTGAAGTAGCTAATGTGGTTGTGGTTCTCTGCTGATGGTACCCCTTTGCTGCCCTGTCGACGCCACTCCAGCACCTCGGCTAACTTTCTCAGGACCTGGTCGTGGCGCCATCTATAGCATCCTTGGGAAAGCGCAATCTTACAGCCTGACAAGATGTGCTGGAGGCTTGCGTTAGGGGTATTGCAGAGTGTGCAGCCTTCCTCACTCCCAAACCACTGGTGAAGGTTGCGAGGACAGGAAGCGTGTCGTAAGTTGAGCGAATGAGGAAGCTGAGCCTTGCCTGCGGGATCTTCCACAGGTCTGCCCAGGTGATGTTTCGGTTGACAACTCCCTCCCAGGTTGTCCAGCTTCCCTTCGGCCCTGTGACAGCCTTGATCTTGTATTGCTCTTCCTCCATTCTTGTCACCTCCGACACCACCATCTCCTTCCTCTCCTTGTTATTAGCCTTAGATCAGAAGCGTGGCGCTTCTCCCCACCCTAGCCCTGGTCTACAAAAGTGGTACTGTCATTTCTGACTCCTTTTCTGAGAGAAAGGCTCCATGATTTTGATGGCTTGATCTTCATTCGTGCCCACAACATCAACTCGTCCATCCTTTTCAGGAGTCTTGATGTACATGCTGCTGTCTGAAGTAGGCTGGTGACATCGTCCATGTACGCCCTCAATGGGGGTAATCTCTGCCCAAATGGTAACTTGGTCCCTCCGACCATCTGTCTTGCTCCGATGAGAATTACTTCAAAGGCTGACACGAACAGGATGGGAGAGATGGTGCAACCCATTGGTGATTCCTACTTCTAACTGCTGCCACCCAGTGGCGAAATCTTGGAGGGCAAAGTACATCTGCAGGTCATTGAAGTAGCATGCAACCATGTTCTTTATGCAGGAGGGCATATGGAAGAACTCCATGGCATAGATTATCAGCTGCTGTGGGACTGATCCATATGCATTAGCAAGATCGAGCCAGAAAACGTGCAGGTCTAGCTTCTCCCGCTTGGCTTTCTGGATCTGGTCCCAGATCATTGTTGAGTGCTCTACGCAACCTGGGAAGCCTGGGACTCCCGCCTTTTGGCAGCTGGTGTCAATGTAGCCATTCTCAAGCAGGTAGGTGGTCATTCTTCTGGCCAGCACTGAGAAGAAGATTTTTCCTTCTACTTTCAGAAGAGCGATGTTTCTGAACTGGCTGATGTCTTTGGAATTTGCTTCCTTGTGGATGAAGACCGCCACAGCTCTTTGCCACTCAGATGGGATGAGTTGCTTTTTCCAGGCAGTTCTCATGAGGTACCATAGCAGCTCTAGTACTTTGGGGCAGTTCTTATAGAGCTTGTTGGGGATTCCATTGGGGCCTGGTGCTGATGAAGACCTTGCCTTCTCCACGACTTGCCTGACTTCACTGAGCTTGGGGGGCATGATGTTGAAAACAGCAGTCGGAGTTGCAGGCTTAGGCACGTACCCTGGTGTTCCTAATGGGATGTTCTTTACTGGATCGCTGTACTGATCTCTGATGTGTTGTTCCAGTTGCTCCCTGCTGGTTTCGAGCTTCCCACTCTTCTCTCCTCCTGCAGCTGTCTGGCATGCTTAAATGGGTCTTTGAAGAAGCTTGCTCGTTCTTTTTGTTTCCGTTTGCTGCGCTTAAGGATACGTTCAGCCCTGCGAAGCCTGGACAGTCTTTAAGGCTTTAAGACCCTCTTTCTCCGGCAACGTTGCCTTCCTCCAATTCTTCCGTAGTTGACGGCGCCTTCGCACTAGGTGGACAATCTCCTTTTCCCTTCTTCCCTTCTCTCTTTGGGCGGACCTCTGGTTGTAGGTCACCTCACCTCGAATCTGTTCTTGCAGGCCTGGTATAGGATGTCCCCAATCTGGTTGAGTTTGGATTCCACCCCTCCTCGCAAAGATCCCTCCAGTGTCTTGGCCAGGTCGGTGTCCAGTTTTTGCCATGCCTCTGTCTCGCTTGCCTTTGGCCATTTTAGCTCTTCTAGTTGGTTTCTTTGCCCCTGTTTTTGGCTCTGTCCTGTTTGAATTGGTGGCGACTGGGTCTTGGTTCTCACGTGGGGGCTCTCCCTCCACCAGTGGGCCTTCTTCATCTGTGCCATCTTTGCCTTTTGCAACATTGGGTCCATCGGCTCTGTGGTTTTCGACCTGGCTTTCGGTCCCTCTTGTCTCATCTGCCAAGGCAGTGCAAGGTTGCTGTTGGCCCTTCTGCCCACACTTTCGCTTCCCCTGGTGGATTCGCAACCCACGGAACGTGGTAACTTTTCTCCACCCGCATCCACATTTCCCGGAGGATCTTCTCTTCATTTCCTTTGAAGTTTTGGTGTTAATCTCGTTGTCCAATTCCATTGTCGTCATTACCGTGTGGTCCGTCCTGTTAGGCCCATCTTTCAACTTCAGTGAAATGTACAGGTAGGTGGAATGGGTCAGCTGGAGGGTCACCAGCCAGGAACCACCATTCACCAATGTTTCACTCCTTTAATCCTGGAACGTCTCCTGGTGGCGGAGCAATGACAGGGACGTCTCTCTGTCACCCCCTGCAGCTGATAGGTGTTACCCTTTGCGGCTGTTGTCTGGGTTTGTTGTTCTTTCCCCAGCTCTTGTCTTTCCTCCTCAGCCAGAGCCAAAAGCTTCCTTTCTCTGCTCTTTGGTTGCCTTCTTAAGGTTCCCTCCGGTCACTCCTACGTCCCTCAGAAGGCATGTGGATGACAGCCCCATGTAGCCTCGGCATCCAACCTCCACTGGATAGATGGTGGTCTTCCAGCCAGCCTCTCAGCACTCAGGAAAATGTTTAGATGAAGTCATGGAGACGGTGTGAACATGGCCTTTTCATGTAACAGCTGGAGCTGGAGGTGAATCTTCCGTCAGCTCGCTTTCTGATTGGGTTTTGTTTTGTTTCACGTGATAATCTCGAGAGCGTGCACACGTTTGTCCTCGGGGCTCTCCCACACAACAGGATTTCTGATCGTAAATAATTTCTAGTCAAGAGTGACTGAATCTGACTGGATCACTCTTGACACACCTCACACCACAGGCAAATCTAATAAGATAATCTGTAGAACCATCAAGATAATCGGGACTTTACCTAGGAGTGTCAGAAGGGGAGAAACCGGCGCAAAATTGCCCCGGTAATCTTGTAGTGTGTACCCAGCATTACTTCAGCAATGGAAAAAAGTTACACAAATGTGATGTTTAACTAAAAATTGGTTGTGCTTATTAGTGTGGTTAAATTGGATCACCAAAGTCAAGCAGAAAATACATTGTTTAATAAAGTGAGATTAAATACATCAATTATATGTGTTATGTACCATGTTTAACAGTAACCATGTTCACTGGCACACAACACCTCTTCTTTTACTCCCTATTTCTCTCAAGATGGGGACAGGAGATCTGTCAGTCTATAAATGGGAAAACAAAGGAACCTAAATTACTTATTTGAAAAAGTAATGCGTTACTTTAGTTACTTATGTAAAAAAGTAATCTGATTACATAACTTGTGGCACTTGTAATGCATTACCCCCAACACTGATTGTGTGTAATACAATCTATTATATTGCACTTTATGCACATTATTATAGGCCATGCTTAAAATACAAAAATTACTTTTACAATGTCACAGAGGACCATGCTGCATTTTCATATTTCTTTTCAGGAAAAGCTGAAAAGAAATATGAATTTATTTTTACTAAAATCAGTAAATCCAGAAAAATAAACTGATGTTGATGTTCATTACATTTTAAAAATTGTTAAGATTGCGTACAGTATGTACAGTATAAGATTTGCATTCTCAAAAGATAAGCAGTAAACTTGTTCCCACAATCCTCTCATCTTTCACATCACCTTTCACACATGAAATAAATCCATACATGTAATGTCTGCTTATGGTTTAAGACTCTTGATTGTCCTCTTATGACATTGTTATTGCTGGAAATACTAATCTTTTTGTTGGCGTTGAATGGCATATTGGGTTATGGAAGGTATTATTGTCACTCGTGTTTTGTGCGTAAAAAGCTGGTGAAATCTCATAACCCCTTACAGTCGGGAATGAGAGGGGGAACAAGAGAGAGAGAGGGACCATGAGTGCATGACTGCAGTTACGTAACAGGCGCTGTGTAACTTGCATAATACATTCATAATCAGTGGGGTAGGACAGATATAGATGGCCTAATTTTCCCTCATGTGCATGTTTGAGGATTCACTGTCCGGAAGGCTCAGAACATTCTGTTTGTTACTGATGCAATTAAATGTTTCATTTCATTACAATGGACCTTTTCATTTCAGATTTGCTGTACTCACCAAGACTGTCAGACAACAATGAGGTTATTTTAAGTGAATACTGAATTACCGAACATATAATTTTTTTTAGAAAGGAATAAAGCGCAACTGATTTCCAGTAGGAAAAAAAATCACATTATTTTCTCCATTGTAAAATAGATTTTTAGCAGTAATGTATAAAGCTTTCAAGACAGACCTAGCATGAGCTCTGAGATTTTTTGCCAATGCACTTCTGTAGAAGCCATTTTTGTAGTAGTCAGATTCATGATTTATCCGTGCACATCATAATTTCTGTTAAATTCATGTGCCCTCTTAATCTTTAATCAAATTAACTTCCCCTCCCCTCTTGCAGCTCATCTCTGATCATGTGGTTACTGGCATGAGGGCAGGGCAACCTGTCACTCACATGAGATCGGCCAATAGCAATCCACAAACATCCAACCAGCCAATCAATTCCTGATGAAGAAAACCAATCCCTACCTGCATTTTTTGTTTTTGAGAAGCCGAATCAAGATAGGGAAGAAAAGACTATCATAAGTTCTGTTTTTTAGTTGCCGACTCATCTATTTTAAAATTTAAAATACTCTAATAATGAAATTCTTTTAAACATGACTTCAATACACCTTTTTATCAGTGGCAAGCAGTTGCTGGGTGGCACGTTATTTTTAAAAACGCACTTGCACGTTGGATGGGTTTATAATAAGCACATTTGTTCTAGACAAAATGTTAGCTGCTCAGTTGCTTACTCTCATGACACAGCAAAACAGCTAAAAGTTTTCTAATATATTTGATCATTTATTGAAAGTAACCTTTTACCTGATGCCTTCACAAGGGCCCGTACAAGCTGTTGAGTTGTGTTTGAGTCAGATTTGATGGGCGTTTTTGTAATTCCATTAGGTGGCACTAATTTCACAGAAACTACATGCTTCACCTTTAAACGGTATGCACCGGCTGAGGACACATCTAAATCAGAGACGACAACTAAGAAACGCATGGAAGGCGTTGTGATGGGAAATTTTGATCATAACAAACAATATTAAACGTGATATTAATTATCTCAAGCTTATATTAGATGTTTTTGTTAAATATAAGGGTAATTCTAGTTTTCTGGCTAAACACATTTTTGTTTGATAACCTTTAACACTTTTCTCAGAAAAACGTGTGTGTTCATTGTCTGTAGCCTTGGACAAGCTTCTCAGAAACTTTGCGTGTTCAGTTGCAGATAACTTTAACTAAAGAATTGTTTTTGTGTTATTGACTAAGAAGCCCTATTAATGTTGTTTGGCAAATAAATAAATGATGGAGAGTTACATACAATATGTATTATGGTACACCTTAAACAAGATAATTCATAGTAAGTGTTAATACTAATCAGCGAGTCTACAAATGGCTTGGATATGCAGAGCATTCGCAGATGGACTGCACACCCCTGCGATGAACATGTTTTAATTTTTTCAAAATTCTAAGGGGTGTAACTAGAGATTATTAAAATTATTTTTAAAAAGAAATTCTGGCATACATTGTTAATTAATTTATGAAGCTATTATAATTGAAAAAAAAAGCTGTGAAGCAATTTTGTTTTAAAGTATAGCCTAATATTAATAATTCATATTTGAAAACTGAAGCCAATTCAAAGTCAGTGTGGTTTAAAGGATACATAACACACAGTTTCTGCCAATCTCATCTCATGTTCATCTTGAGCACCTAGAGTACCATCCTTCATTTCTCCAAAGAGTCTTTTGTTTGATACGACATACGCTGTACAGATTCTTTCAGAAAACAGCCGAACTTGTGGAGGCATGCATTGGGAGGATTGAAAGAGTCACGAGCACACACACAATTCATCATGGCATTATCCCGGATAACTTTCGATTCACTATACGTTCGTGTTGTTTACAATATATGCACTTACTGGCCGATTGCCAACAAAACATAGACATTTGAGGCAGTTTGATGAAGCCAAAATTTTTGGCACTTAGTTTTTGACTCGTGACCAGGAACAAACAAACACACTTGCAGAGCTCCGTTGCTGCTCAGGGAAAACAATCTGCATCCACTGTTTCCTTAATGCTGGGTTCTTTGGGAAGCTGAACAAGGTTATCTTTCCCTCACAACACACTTCTTTAGTGACATTGTTGATTTTGCAACAAAATGACAGCGCTGCCGACGGCTCCTGTCACCCGAATGAAGCTCGTTGATGGGCGTGCTCTTGCTCTTGCTTGGGTTGATGTGAGCGTGCGCTCAGTGTCGCCGCTCCCACCACGCGCTGCGCTGCGCTATAGGCACCAAGCACCACAAGAAAATTCTCTCAGCAATCCCCCTCATCATCAAAACGGCCAGCGATGACACTGCATGCGCTCATCCGGAAGAAGTGCACATACAAGCAGTTCCGGCCTTTATGACGTCATACAGGGCCATACTTGAGAATTTCCATAACTCATATGTCCAGCTAATTTTTTTTGACCATGTTTAGCATGAGAATTCAACTCTTTAACAGTGTAAATAAGTTGCGTGAAATAGCATTAGACCGCCCACCCCCTTTAACAAATATTGAGAAAGCCAAGGTTCAAATAATTGAAATAAAATAATTTATATATAATAATTTTTTTTTAAATACATTTTTCGTTCGGTCAGATGAAGTAACCAAATAATTTTGCTGACTAAGTGCACAAGATCAGTAGTAAACATCTTGTTTTCCATCTTCAGAAAATATTCTTTGGCTCTGTCCTTGAAACAGCAACTATAAACAGCCTACAGCACATTAAAGTGTTGCTCATGACTATTAGTTTTCCCACTGTGCTGTCTTTAAATCCACGGAGCAGCATTAAGAGCACTTACATAAGGAAGACAAGTGGTAGAACAGATTTAAGCAGTGGGAAATTAACATATTTAAAAAGACATTTCTTGAAATGTTAAGCCTGTTTCTAGACTAGTCTTTACTCCCGTGTGTACAAAAAACACACTGTCTCAGAACAACAGTTTCCTAGAAGAGGTTAGCTGAGAGTGGAGCTTGGCCATGATCCCACCAGCCAATCAAAAACCAGAGCATTCGGCTAATTCGCATTTCGTGCTGTGATTGGTCAACAGTGGTTGATGTCCCAAAATGCTCCCTGCTCAGAGCAGCTGACCTTACTTCACATTACCCAATCTGCACTGCTATGTTCCCTCTTGTGATAGTCTTTCAGCCTCTGTTGAACTGTGCCAGTGTAAACCACAGATTCTTACAGCAATAGCATAGTGCATATCATACTTCACTAAAGACCTTCACACCAAAGACGATGACTATAACAAAAAGATATTGCTTTAAAAACCCAGTGGAGTCCACACCACAGCTAGTAACGGGTACTGTTGAAAGCACTTTCAAAATGATTTATTCATTAATTTTTTAACAGCTGATGAATGAAAACAATGAAAACACTGACAGCCCATCAAAATTCACCCTGCTATATCTGGTTTCATTTTAAATCAGATATTTATTGTTATTTTTTAATCCACGCATCATATATCTATGCATATGCATTAGGAGATTACGTTTGTGCAGTCATTTTGACAGTGGATTAGTGCAAAAAGATGTGCTTACATGAGAGAGAACATGGATTATATAACATCTCAAACAGGGTCTAGGCCAGAGGGTAACAAAAAACCCATGGGTTCTTGTCAGTACCTTTTTAATTCAGCAGTGTCTCCACAAGCAGTTCAATCTTGTGGATGCTTGTGCTAGTTGCATATACAATCAAACAATTGAGTTTTGTTGCGCAAGCCAGAGAATGAAGGGGGAAAGTAGGAAAAACAAACAGAATATAGCAGAGAGAGTGGTGTAACAAGGACAATGGTTCACAGCAGAAGCTGTGTGAGGACTGTTTTTGTGGCTCTCTTTGTTTATTCATTCCACCTCGGCCGATATTCATATCTTATGTGTTGATGTATTCCTTTCAGGAGATGTTTTTTATTTATTTACGGTTTTAAACAACAAGGATGGTCAGTCGCTCGGACCCTTGAAAAGCAGCATTAAATGGAACAAAAACACGAAAAGATTTGTAAATATTATGTGAATTAAAACATTTATGAATGGAAAAAAATATATAGGCCTATTATGAGACGCGGCTTAAGTGGAATTTAAATAATTTTTAGACTAATGCATCAATGTATGTTATGTCTTACGGCTTCACGAACAAGACAAAATGTAGACCGGGGCTTGATTTTGTCCACAATCTCCTTCTCAAAACCCTCCGCTCGCGGTTTTTGAGAAGGAGTCATCTGTTTTTCCCCGTTGCGCTCCAGAGGCTGCTCTCGAATCTGCGACCTGGGGTTCTGATGTAGAGCTCGAGGATTTGGAGAGCGAGCAGGCGGGCCTCCCTCTTTCTCTCCCCTGAGCGCGCGTGCTGTGTTTTGCCAGTCGAGTTTGCTCATGATTTCTTATGTCCTAGCCCAGAAGCCCGCGAGACAGTTTCTTTTGGGCTAGATGACGGAGTTTTCACTGCAGCGTCCGACTCCGAGGATTTCGGGCCTGTTTCTACTGATGACGCTCTCCCACCTAGCAGCCAGGAAGTGTGGTGTAACAGCGGAAGCTGTCAAAGAGCTTTCGTAGAGCCACTGATCTGGCTTTAAGAGCCACCAAACATACGGTGCGGTGGGACGTTCTATAGCTGGTGCGGTGGCTGCAGAGAGCCACCTGTGGCTTAACCTTACAAAAATCCATGACAAAGAGAAGGTTTTCCTCTTGGACGCCCCTATTTCCTAGTCCGGGTTGTTTGGGGAAGCAGTCAACATGGTAGTGGATAAGTTCAGAGCTGCCAAGTCCCAGTCAGCCGCTTTTAAGCAGTTCATGTCGAGGAGGGTTAGGCAGTCCCCATTATTAGCCTAGAAAGCGTCCTTCGCTTAAGAGGGATTTCTCCAGCAAAAGGAACGATCAGGGTCATCCCCCACCTACCACAGTTTGTGGAGCCCGCGGTCGCCCACTTCCTTTGCCAGCGCCCTCAAAGGCGCCTGGAGCTGAAGCGGTCGGGCAACAAACCCCCCGCGCCGGCTCCTTCGAGTCATTCCTGACTCCCAGCACAGAAAAAGGAGTGCGACACCCGCAAGCGTTTCTGCCCGCCTTTGACCCGCTCTCCTTACCCAGCTCTGCCACATTCCCTGCCCAGCGCGTCTCGATGGACAGAGCTGGTTCAACTTCATCCCCCTCAGCTCTGGCGGTAGGAGATGCTTCTGGCTTTCTCCGCCACGTCCGATGGACTTGTCACCATCTACTTGCGTAAACGGAGACACAAATTGTTTTCTCCAGGAACCAGCAGGCCGTATTTTCTCTTCTCAGACCGTGGTGTGTCGCCAACTCTGCATCAGTACGCCGAGGGCTTTCCTGTTCGATCGACCACTCCACTCCCCAAGAACCAGTTGGACACCCTTACTCAGGTACAGTATGTCCACTGCACCACACCACTCCACTTCCTCTGTCTCAAAGTCTGCCAGGAATATCACCCTGGATCCTCCAAACAGTCCAGTGGGGCTACACGCTTCAGTTCTGTCGCCCCGCTTCAACGTGGTCATTCCTAATGTAGTGAGCAGTGCCCCAGAGGCTTCTGTACTACAGCGGTAGCTCTCTTCCCTCCTTCTCAAGGGAGCCATTGAGGAAGTCCCTTCGTTGGACATGGAACACAGCTCCTTCAGCCGTTACTTACTGGTCCTGAAGAAAGACGGCAGTCTACGACCCATTTTAGACCTTTGTCGACTGAATTTTTCCCTTTTCAGAGGGAAGTTCAAGATGCTGACACTAAAATCTATCATTTATCATATACGTACGGGGGACTGGTTTGTTACGATAGACCTGAAAGATGCATATTTCCATTTTCAGGTTGTTCGAAGACACAGGAAGTTTCTCAGGTTCGCCTTTGCAGGGAAGGCATACCAGTACAAGGTGCTTCCCTTCGTCCTCGCCCTGGCGCCGAGAACAGTCACAAAGTGTATGGAGGCTGCTCTGGCCCCTTTGAGGCTCCAGGGAATCTGTATACACAATTATCTGGATGATTGGCTCCTCTTAGCCAGCTCCAGAGTTGGTTACCCGTCACAGGGACATTGTTATTCGCCACGCTCAGTTCCTTCCTCTGTCAGTATGGCGCGACCCTCTTTTTCTCCAGAAAGGGGTTCTCCCTGAGCTCCCCAGTGCCGCTGGGGGTGCACGCGTTTGCTCACCCGTGGCTGAGGCTGAAACTATGCGTTCCCGCCCATCAAACTGATCCCGGCGGTTCTTTGCAGAGTGAGAGAGAACGAAGTCAGTCTCCTGCTTTTGGCCCCATTCTGGCCATCCCAGACGTGGTTTTTGGAGCTGTTCTTCTTCTGGACTCCCCTCCTTGGGAGATGCCAATCAGGAAAGACCTGTTATCCAACTTCAGGGCAGGTTCTGGCATCCTCATCCCGACTTTTGGAAGCTGTGTGTGTGGCCCATACGGGGCCGCTAGCACTGAGCGCTGGTCTTCCCACCGTTGTCCAGGAGACCATTGCTAGTGTGAGAGCCCCTTCCACGAGGAGAATCTATTCATCTAAGTGGAAAGTTTTTGAGTCATGGTGCTCAGCTCATGCTGTGAATCTAGTAAACTGCCTTGTTAGCCCAGTGCTGGAGTTCCTTCAGGAGAAGTTTGCTGCAGGAGCGGCGGCAACCACCAGGTTTATGTTGCGGATATTGCTGCTCATAGGGAGTCAGATGAGGTTCCCCTTGGAAGACATAGGTTAGTCTCGTCATTTATGCGTGGGGTTAAGCACCTGAGACCAGTATGCTCCCCTGGTATCCCCTCATGGGACTTGTCAGTCGTTCTAGAGGGATTGACGGAGGCTCCCTTTGAGCCCTTGGAGTCAGGCTTGTTGGCATTGACTTTTCTGAAGTGAGTGGGGACTTAAAAGCTCTCTCCGTTAGTCAGGGCTTGTCTAGATTTTGCTCCTGGTCTGGTTAAGTTCACCTTAAGGCCCAGGCCAGGATATGTTCCCAAGGTTTTGTCCACTCCATTTCGTTCACAAGTCACCACCCTCCACTCTTTCCACCCTCCTCCTTTCGCCTCATTGGAGGACGAAAAGCTTTATTTGCTCTGCCCTGTTTGGGCTTTGAAGTTGTATGTGGATCGCTCTGGTGGTTGGAGGACTCAAACCGGCTTCTGGTATGCTTTGGTGTTGGCCACTGTGGACTTGCTGTGTCAAAACAGAGAATTTCCCATTGGGTGACGGAGGCTATTTCTTTGGCTTATGAGGTGCGTGGATTACCTTGACCTTGTGGCATTTGAGAACACTCTACTAGAGGTGTGGCTTCCTCTCAAGCGCTTTTTAGAGGGGCTCTTCTGGATGACATTTGTGTGGCAGCAGGTTGGTCCTCTCCGCACACTTTTGTTAAGTTCTATAGCTTGAATCTTGACATGGCTCCGGGTTCGCATGTCCTTTCACTTTCAGGTTTTCTGGTGTTTTGTACCAGATACGGCAGCGCTTAGCTTGCAGAGTGTGGTATAATGTTCCCACTTGCGTAAACTATGCAGTTTTGAGTGAAACTATGAAAGAGAACGTCTCCGGTTACTCACGTACCCTATGTTCTCTGAATAGGGAACGAGACGCTGCGTTCGCTGCCAAGCTTCTCGCGCTGCCGACTGGCCTCCCTTTTCAGCAGAGAAATCTGAGGAGCGGATGGTGCACGCACCAGTATAATATGACAACGTAAGAGCATCGGGGCGCCATCAGCCAATGAATTGGTGTGATTCTAGTAAAAGGGCTTCAGACAATCGGCACACCCAGAGGGCATTACCACTTGTGTAAGCTATGCAGCGTCTCGTTCCCTATTCAGAGAACATAGGTTGCATGAGACGTTTTATTGTCAGAGAATATATTAATGCTAAATGAATGAAAGTGAATGCAATGCATGCTTACATTCACTGCTTCAACTCTTTGTGGAAATTTTAAAGGTGCACTATATAAAAAATGTTCAGTAAAATATAAAAATAAAATAAAAAAACACTAGGCCAGTGTTATATATTTTGTTCAAATAAGTACTTTCAATATCTAGCCTGTTGTGGTCATACTCAATTGTAGTCAGAATATGAGTCTGATACTGCTCCATTGGGCTTTGATTATTGGGGCGTGTTTCAACTGAACCAGGAAAGACCTCAATTGGATAGACATACAACCAATCAGAACAAATGATGTATGTTGAGCGACGCATAGTAGTGGGAAGTTCGGATCATTTTACGGACTCTGACCTTTGAATCTCGTTCAGCAAAATTAACAAATCTTTTTTCAAGTTATTTCGTTCATTTCAGCAGAATATAATTCAAATGTCACATGTTAAATTCCCCAACACATCTAGTGCTTATGCAAACGTTGATCACATTTTGAATAAAAAATAAATTATAAGCTAATGCAGTCAAGGCCAAACTTTAAGAAATTATTCATTAATTGCTTAGCTGGGTCTTCAGGCTATGCAGTCTGTTAGTTCACCTCACCTCCGAATCCGAGTCGTTTTTTCTTTTGTCACTTAACATTTAATCACGTCTGTTCCCTTGAAAGATTAGTAACATTACACCTCTCCTGTCTTCAGGTTTGAGTCGTTAGCCCAAAACTGGTTTCCCACTGAAGCTAAGCAGGGTTGAGCCTGGTCAGTACCTGGATGGGAGACCTCCTGGGATAAACTAGGTTTCTGCTAGTAGAGGTATTAGTGAGGCCAACAGGTGCTCACCATGTGGTCTGTGTGGGTCCTAACACCCCAGTATAGTGATGGGGTAACAATACTGTCAGAGAGCACTGTCCTTTGGAGACGTTAAACCGAGGTCCTGACTCACTGTGGTCATTAAAAATCCCAGGATGTCCTTCGGAAAAAGAGTAGGGGTGTAACCCCGGCATCCTTAATATATCATTCCCATAAGTTGGTGTGGCTCAATATGGACACCGTCACATCATCCAGGTGGATGCTGCACATGGTGGCGGTTGAGAAGATTCCCCCCCTTCTATATGTAAAGCACTTTAAGTGCCTAGAAAAGCACCATATAAATGTAACATTATTATATATCAAAAGCTCAAGAGAAAGATGATTTCTCAATTCATGACCTCTTTAGTCTTTTACTCAAGTAATTAATTTTTAAAAATTTATGCCGTACATTAGGGTTTCCCAAACGGCGGTTCGGGAACATCTGAAGGTTATCACAGCCAGGGAAGGTTATTAAAAATATATAGGAAATATCAAGCAAAGATTTTAAAAGCTTTTGGCTCTCTTCCTTCGGGTCACTATATATTATCTCCCTAATACAGGAGAAGATGACAGCCAACAAGATGACTCAGTTCCGGAGGCTGGCGAAGGAACGGTGCTAATTTTATACTCTTTAATGTGCGTAAGAGAGGACTGATCAAACATGAAATGTTCTCTCTCCAGATGTATCACACATGACTCATCACTCAATAGAGTTACATAAGACAGCCTGTTTTCATCATTTGTTGACAACACCCCACATTCTTGCAGTCCTTGTGCTGACTTTGAGGAACTATGTCAAGTGTTCATTAGCATGTCTTGGACAGTTGGTGCCACTTTATCTATTGGTGAAATATAAGAATATAATTTTTCAGTTCAGTTCACTGCCAGTTCAGTTTTTCAGTGATACAAGTACAAAGTGGGTCAGGTGCACACCGCACAATACTGCTTCTTCATGAAGATTTCATGCAGTCCTTCATTATTTAACCTTCAGGCCATTTTGTATATGACAATTAAATGCTCATAAATGTTTAATGAAGCTGTGATATATTGCAAGTGTACGGTGGTTTGAAAAAGATGCTTTGTGCTGTGCTTTCCACATTTGGTGCAAAAGGTTTTAGATAAAATGTATATCATAATATTAAGTCACCTGCTGCTTTCAAGTGAGTTAAATTTGTACATAATATAAAACTTTACTCACATAAAGTCACCCAGTGATGCTAAAAGGCAAGTTTCTTCCTCACCACCTTTTGTAGACTTCTGGAAGTACAGAGAGATGCTAACTACTGACAAAACTGATTAAATAATGAATCTGATCTCTGAAGCGCATGCAATGGCCAAGTGTAAATAAAGTACTTTTGAACCATTGCTGAGGGATGTACTCAGGGCATGATCCAATTGAACAGCATCGGTTGACTTTTGCTCTTTTGACACTCATTTCTTGTCTCTGCTGTAGCTGATGTAATCGATAAAGCAGCAACTCCCCCTCCTGGATGTCTTATGCTACCACACTTTTTGTGTCTCTTTTCTCCACCTTTTCATAGTGTGGTCGTGCTGGTAAAACCACTTCTGGGCTATTTTCAACTTCTGATACAAGTGGAACATCAGCTTCAGAAATCTTCAGTGAGGTGAGTGTGAGTAGAGTACTATAGTTAATTTTGAGGACCATAATTTGAATCTCTAAAGTATTGCCTTGCACTGCTTTGTGTTTGTTTTTGGTCAAATTTAAGTTAGAAAAGAGTGGTAGGATTTCACAATGTCCCATTATAATTGTTTTGTTAGTATGACCAGTGCCTTCATATATATCGGTTCACAAAGTTTAATTTCAGGATAAAACAAGTGATCCTTAAGACATATAAAATAAGCATCAATGAAGAGAGTGATTTAACTGTTGAGAGGATGAGCTGCCGTAGTTAGGCATGCCATCATACTCTTTATTATTATTATAACCTCTTCTTATGACCTGCTGCATTGATCAATCATGAGGTGGCTCACTTACCATGAATCCTTGTACATATGCTCTTAGCACATATGCCTGTTTGTTTGTATTCTTTTGTCTTATTTAGCCTTCAGTCTTGACTGTATATGCAGGAGATGTGTCTTTCACTTTTAATAAAACTAAAATTAGTTCCACATACTTTTTCATCAAGTAAATAAGTTTGTTTTATTTAATTGGGCAAGTGTATGTCTATTAATGTCAAAATTCACTGGTTGGGCTGTAATGTATGTCAAGTGGCTGAATAAGTGTGCTACACTTGGTTCAGTTTAAAGGCTATTACAATATTTACATTCTGCAGATTTTTGCCATAAAAAAAGGGGGGAAAGGCCATAGATTCTGTTTGGTCCTGCTCATAACTAAATGCTCTGCAACTATCCATATTTGAAAGTGGCTTGGTAATTCAAGTTTTCAGTTTCATAAAATGATGTTAGAAATAGATTAGAGTTGAATGAGTCCTTAACATAGCCGAGTCATAGCTAAATAATGTAATTATGGTGAATGGTGTGATTTTTTTGTAGCCTGTGTCATCAGGGACCAGTGACTCTCAGGTAATAAGACTATATTCAACAAATTCGACAGGACTTCAGAAAGAGCAAAATCCAATGCAACTTCAGAAGCATTCTGCCGTTTCTGCACAGGATTAAGTTTAAACGGTAAACTACTCAATAATTTATCATCTCGAAAACACTTTAGAAATGATCCTGATGAAACCTCCAAATGAATGGCAATGTTTTAAGATTTCTTATTTCACATAAATCTCGAACTGAATTATAAATGATAAAAGTTCAAGATTTAATCATGACGATTTGTATGATGTCTGTACAGTGTGAGCTCCACCTTCATGCTGTCTGTAATCAGAGAAATCTATGAGAGCGGCTCTGTTGGATTTGTGTCCAGTCTGTTGAGTTCAGTGGAGAACTACATCAACCTTCAGAGCAGAGAGCTGGACTCTGTCCACTGTGCAGCCCTGCGCTTCACACTGCAGCACTGCACTGCAGTTTCACTCAGCCTGCTGTGGACCTCCATACCAGAGGAAGAGGTCATTCACACTTTGTCACCGTAGTGATCAAATGGCTAAATCATATCGGTCTGTGATCAATAACATGCTATATCCTCATCTTTCCCTTCCACAAATGGTATCTGGCCCAGAGTGAGTTTCACCAATTGTTGTTTAAATATAACAAATAATTATGATTTGGTCTGATTTGTCTCCGTTACTACACAAGTTTACCCAGAAGAGGTACTCTAGTTAAAATCTCTGAAAAATGTAATGCTGGTCATGATAGAAAGGTGTCAGAACACACAGTGCATCACAGTTACAGGGCTGCGTACCTGTAAACTTGTTAGAATGCCCATGATGACCTCTGTCCACTGCTGAAAGCGTTTACATTGGGCATGTGAGCATCAGAACTGCATGGAGCAATAAAAGAAGGTTGTCTGGTATGAATCACGTTTTCTTTTAGATAAGATGGATGTGAGCGCTGTTTACCGCACTGCACGCATTGATCAGGAATGGTTGAGGAACAGGAAGAAGGGTTCAAGGTGTTGCATTTGCTCCCAAATTCCCCAGATCTCAATCTGATTGAGCATCTGAGATGTGCTGGACCAACAAGTTCTATCCATGGAGGCCCTACCTCCCAACCTACAGGACTTGAAGATCTCCTGCTAATGTCTTGTTGCCAGAGACAACAGGACAAGATCAGATGTCTTGTGGTGTCCATGCCTCGACACATCTGAGCTGTTTTGGCAGCACGAGGGGGGCACAGGAATTGAAGATCGGATTTATATAAATGTTACGGAGATGTATTTTAGTGGCAAAGTGTAAATGGAACAGTTTTAACAAATTGGATGACTATCTGATCAGTAAAAGTGCATAAAGTGGCCAAGTGTGAATGAGCCCTATAGAGTGCCGTGAACCTGTGCTGAGAGATGTAATCAGGATGTTTGATGACTTAAAATAGCAGGAGGCCGTGGTGACATCATTCTAGCACTTACAAATTGTATGTCCATGTCAGTCAGGTCAAATCTGCTATGCTTTTGTGACTATGAGTTGAGGCCTTTCATTTTGTATTTTGTAAACAGTTCCAGACCTTATTGTATGTTTCCAGGTTTTACAGGAGTTACTCTATTTGGTGGTTTGTCAGTGTCCACTTCTCTTTCTGGTGACTTGACCAACTGTCTTAATCCTAGTTTCCATATACAAAATTATTACTAATCGGTCCACAAAGCTTTATTTCAGGATAAAGTAGGGTGACCAAATATCCGGTTTTCTCAGGACATGTCCTGTTTTCAAGTCCAGCCCTGGCCGTCCTGCTGTTTTTTATAAAGTGATGAAAATGTCCTGGTTTTCATTATTTTCCATTGGGCCATTAAATTGACCGGCACTCGAGTATCATTTGAGTATCTCATTGCCGGGCCGAGTGTCCTAGTTTTCGGTAATCAAAATATGTTCACCCTAGGATAAAGAGGTGACCCATAAGTAAATAAATGAAGAGATTGACTTGCCTGTGAGAAATGGACAAGCATCAGTGTCATGCAGTGAACCGTGCACATATGTGTGTGTGTGTGTGTATGTGTGTCCTTGTTTATATTACATTGTGGGGACCAAATGTCCCCATAAGGATATAGTAAAACCTGAGATCACCTAAATTGTGGGGACCAGCCAGCGGTCTCCACTTTTCAAAAGGCTTATAAATCACACATATGAGTTTTTTTGAGAAAGTAAAAATGCAGAATGTTTCCTGTGATGGGTAGGTTTAGGGGCAAGGGCAGTGTAGGGGGATAGAATGTACAGTTTGTACGGTATAAAAACCATTACGTCTTTGGAGAGTCCCCACAAAGATAGTGAACCAGACAGCCTATCAGTAATCCCTCTTGCATGTGAAGTTTCCCAACATTTTTTGAACACTGATCAGTTTATAGCAAAATGGAAGAATACGGTTCCTCAGCAAATGTTCAAAAATGTAAATATCTGGGAGAAAGAGAAGAGTAAACATTTGGGAGAATATGTGATGTGTATCAGAGTACAGGGTCAGTGCATTCGGTCTTGAAGTGACAGCAGCTTTGTAAAGAGCTTTGTTACTTTTATACTTTTAAGTATTGACATGAGTTTAAGGTACAGTCGTATGCCAGCATGTCGGGTGGAGCATCACTTACTGGCTTAAACCACCATGAGCATTTATACAAAAAAATACAATAATGCATTGACATGAAAAAATTAAATTTACTTTTGATACTTAACCTCCTGAGACCCGAAAGTTTGCCTGGTGTGCATTTTATAATTGTTCTTGCTATTTGGGATATGTAGGACCTAATAAGCACAATACCTAAAATGTGTTTTTGTACAGGAAGTAGTTTTTGCAGAAAAAGATGTCCTCATGTGAGGACAGTGGGTCTATCATAACTAAAATAAATATTATTTGGTGTTGGGGCCAGAAGGTCCTAATTAGTCAAAATTCAAAATTTCAGCTTCATACAATAAGTATTATTTACTAGAGTGATTTACCAGGATTCTAGCACGATTCACCTTGATAAACCATATTGTAGTATTATTTACTATGATTTACTCTGCTCACACACACACACACACACACACACACACACACACACACACACACACACACACACACACACACACACACACACACACACACATGCACACACACACACACACACACACAGACAAATGTTGTTGTTTTTTCAATGCTAATGCAATCCATCTAAATATTCCCATGTTTAGCTAACCACATGGTAGAAAAAAAATCACTTTATGTAGTCCCAATGTCCTCAAATGAGTACTTCACATTTATTGATGTCCTAGTTTGCTACTATTACTAAAATATGTCACATTTTAATCCCAATATGATGACAGAGACAGTATTGTACATAAATACATTTGTTTCATTCATATAATTTGAATAGATTTTTTACCTGGGTCATTTTTCTTTTGGGAACTGGGGTAGAAGTTTTTTGCTGATATTCCAGCCATTTTGTTCTCATGACAGTGGTGTAATGTTGTGATATCACCACAAGATGGTTTGGGCAGTAATCCTAATTGTGACCAACAGGTCTAAGATTTACAAAATTGACTATCATTGTGTAAAGAGGCAAAAATGTAATGTCCTCATATGAGGACGCTGGGTCTCAGTAGGTTAAGTACTTTTAAAAACAAATACTTTTGTACTTTTATTCAAGTAAAAATCTATTTTTTATTACTTTTACTTGTAACGGAGTAATATTTGACCAGTTTTTATTTTATTTTACTCAAATAATAGAGTTGTGTACTTTGTCCACCTCTCATGCTGAACATTATGTACTCTTCACGTGCTCTTAGTTTAATACCATATAAAGCCATTCTTCAGATTGTCTTGAAATATATAAGGATAAAGTCAATAGATTCTGCACGTGCCTGCTCATAATTAAATGTCCTGCTATTATCAGCATTTGCCACAGAAAATATATATTGATAATTCAGGTAAATGTGTTAGTAATTTCCTGGGAGTTAATGTATAATCAATAATACTTTGAGAAACTGATTGAGGAATTCAGTGAGAAAGTCAGATTTTTTAAAGTATATAATATTTATAGTATATTTAAAGTATTTCCCATAGAAAGTGCATAGTATGGGGACATCTAGAGGCAATATGTAGACATAACGACTGTAGGACAAGTGTCTTGGAGAGGAAGCACCGCAGAGACGCTTCCACGCTGGAGCTTCCTGTACAGTCGAAACTCGGAAGTTGCTGTCGAGAAGCAGGTAACTTATCTCCAGTCCAAGTTGTTAACATAGCTTCGTTTGACAATACGAAGTCCATATATCGCTGGAATTTAATTAAATTCGTTCTATTTCATATCAGAAGTAAAGCCAGTTTGATAAAAGATCTCTTCACAAACTCCTCAGAGTTTGTTAGTAATCCGCGCAGGCGCAGAGCTTGTACTACAAGGATCGCATCTTGTGTTTTATTCAAAACGATCGTTTAATTTATTTCTGCGTATGCTTTCATGTATTGCCAAATTGTATAGGTTCTGAAAGCATTTCTCGTGTATTGTTTTAATCGCGTCGCAAACCCTCCGTCCGTTCACCAATCAGAGCCTTTTGAGAATATGAATTAATCAACCTGAAACACGAATTATTCTAGCACTCACAAACTTTAATTGAAGTTATGAACAGACTGAGATAATTTTTTATTTGGTCTTGGTCGTTTTTGTTTCTCTCCAGAAATATGAGTCAAGTAGTATCGTTTCATATCGTTTAAGTAGTTCAGAGAATCAGATCCATTCATTATGATTCAATCCGGTAGCCTAACTCCTGAGTTTAGGGGTTTATACATTGGGGGAAAAAGTATTTAGTCAGCCACCAATTGGGCAAGTTCTCCCACTTAACAAGATGAGATAACGTTAGGCCTGTAATTTTCATCATATGTTGCTACACTTCAACAGAGACAGAATGAGAAAAAAAAATCTAGAAAATCACATTGTCTGATTTTTAAATAATTTATTTGCAAATTATGGTGGAAAATAAGTATTTGGTCATAACAAAAGTTCATCTTAATACTTTATTTACCAGTGATGCGCGCACCTGACCAACGTTTTCAACTAACCCGCCCGCAAAAGTAAATAAATTATATATATCAACATTATGTATATCTCACCTAAAGGATTATTAGGAACACCTGTTCAAATTCTCATTTATGCAATTATCTAATCAACCAATCACATGGCAGTGCAATGCATTTAGGGGTGTGGTCCTGGTCAAAACAATCTCCTGAACTCCAAACTGAATGTCAGAATGGTAAAGAAAAGGGAATTTAAGCAATTTTGAGCGTGGCATGGTTGTTGGTGCCAGACGGGCCGGTCTGAGTATTTCACATTCTGCTTAGTTACTGGGATTTTCACGCACAACCATTTCTAGGGTTTAAAAAGAATGGTGTGAAAAGGGTAAAACATCCAGTATGCAGCAGTCCTGTTGGCGAAAATGCCATGTTGATGCTAGAGGTCAGAGGAGAATGGGCCAACTGATTCAAGCTGATAGAAAAGCAACTTTGACTGAAATAACCACTCGTTACAACCGAGGTATGCAGCAAAGCGATTTGTGAAGCCACAACACGCACAACCTTGAGACGGATGGGCTACAACGGCAGAAGACCCGTTTTAACATGTTTTCTTGGCACACTTTAGGCCCCTTAGTGCCAATTGGGCATCGTTTAAATGCCACGGCCTACCTGAGCATTGTTTCTGACCATGTCCATCCCTTTATGACCAACATGTACCCATCCTCTGATGGCTATTTCCAGCAGAATAATGCACCATGTCACAAAGCTCGAATCATTTCAAATTGGTTTCTTGAACATGACAACGAGTTCACTGTACTAAAATGGCCCCCACAGTCACCAGATCTCAACCCAATAGAGCATCTTTGGGATGTGGTGGAACGAGAGCTTCGTGCCCTGGATGTGCATCCCACGAATCTCCATCAACTGCAAGATGCGATTCTATCAATATGGACCAACATTTCTAAAGAATGCTTTCAGCACCTTGTTGAATCAATGCCACGTAGAATCAAGGCAGTTCTCAAGGCGAAAGGGGTCAAACACAGTATTAGTATGGTGTTCCTAATAATCCTTTAGTTGAGTGTATATATATATATATATAGTACCCGACCCGCTTCCTGACCTGCATTTTTTAAAAGTAGTAAATACTCATCGTAGTGTCATTGGGCCATAGAGCTATTTGTCACGCGACACGCAAGCGTGTTGGAAGCGTTTCCAGGCAAAATAGTATAGGAAAAGATGTGGTCATTTTGACACGAATACATATTAATAAATGAAATCTTTATGTTTGAAAGTCTCTAAGTTTTGACATATGCAGATATTACTGTAATTTAAATAAATAATAAAAATTATCGATTTTCAAATATTGCGCATCAATTAGAACGAAATATACTGTAGCCTATTTTGCCGTCAATACCATGTATGGCCAATACAGCCAATGATGTCTTTGCTGTATCAGTAGGTTATATATTTATGTTTAACATAAAGTATACATGAAGTATAGGCCTTCCCTGTACGTCACCTAGCAGCAGCAGCAGCGCCGCGTCAGACACCCTTCTGGTGTGCAAAGACAGAAAACGCCACGCAACCGCCACGCAACAGAAACGCTGCGCTCACGCCATGCTTGCAGTGTCACCGGCCTAACTGATATGCCACATTAAGTGCGCCAAAATGCAGTTTAATGTTAGAATTTCATATAAAAAAAAATTAAAAGCTTAGACTTTGTTTCATATAAAAAGCAGGTTTTGTCATTTGGCGTGAGACAGAGCCTGCAAGCGTGAGACAGAGCCTGAAAAGCGAGAATCACGCCAAATGCGTGAGAGATGGCAACCCTGTTAATATAATATTTACAAGATACATTCACAAATTCAACTCCTCATAATTACCTTAATAGCATGCAAATATTTCTGCAGCCTCTGCTTTTCTGCTACAGAGTGAAGAAGCGCGCACAGCCTATAACGCACCCCGCCGTTGCTTTCGTTTAATAAAGGAAAAAATACTGGAAATTTCTGGTGCTATCTTTGTGATTGTTTGGGGGATTCTACAGGCCTGTGGCCTGTTGCACAAAGCTGGCTTCAGTTGCTACCCAGGTAAGTTTGAGATTAGTTTGAGCAAACTCTGTTTTTTCGGGCTCAAGAAGGTGGATTGGTTTTTAGCAGTGTTAATCACCATGGTAACTTACACTACACAGCTAACCTGCTCTGGAGCAGGTTTTATTCTGGGTTAGAGATCACAAACTCAAACTGGACCAATCAGCTGCAAGTAAAACTCACACCACCTGTATCTCTCAAATTAAAGTAGTTTATAGTGAAAAAACTTTAGAGACAAAATTGCTCATCTTATGGTGCAAATTATTTTTTATATTTATAATATATGAATTATAATTACTTTTAATTCACATAATATATTCATATAATTATATTGACAATAAATATATTATGAATATAAATATAAAACATGCATTCATAATTCTTTCAAACAACGTGTATTTATTTGAGCTCTTTGTGAACCTATAATTATTAGGCATATTTCTTTGATTAACATCATGCATTGATATAGTCAGATATTCTTTCAGCTGCCTTCTTAAATTGACGCTGCAGCAGCAGTGTTTTTTCCTGCTTTAAACACATTTAATTTCATGATAATTTTCAGAACGATCTCTCAATCTTCAGAAGAGAAGTGAATCGGACAGACACTGTGATTGGCTGTTTGCCGCATGTGTCACGCTTCAGGTGCACGCGCTTCAGTGTTAATTGCAAACTCTAAATTAAACCTGAGTTGACAGAGAAAGTTTATACCAAGCTTTGAGAAACTTGATCTAAACCAGGTTGGATTTATCTGGATTTGTCAACTCTAAACCTACTCTGAAACTCAGAGTTTGTTCAGCTAGCTTCATGCAACAGGCCTCTGGGCAAAGCAGACGTTTGGGTGGGCTCAGCCCACCCCTGCCCATGCCTAGAACCGGCCTCGAACACACAGTAAACTTAACCTTGGCTTAAAAAGAAGGCTAAAGGGTTATTTAGCCAATAAAGTGTAGGCCTATGTATTTAATAGAAAATTGTCACTGGTAGGCATACTGAGTGTCAGGATCCCAAAATGTACCCATTTTTCTTATTGCCTGTATCCACTTTTGTCTCCTTTAAAGGGTCATGAAACTCCCAAAACTTTTTTTTCAGATGTAAACAGATATGTATAGGCTGCACATCATTGAAAACACTAAAGGTACTCATTAATGTTATTCATATGTGAAAAATAGTTATTTTTGCATTTTCCAGAACGATTTCTGTCTTCCGGTTTGAAAAGCTGAATCGGAGCAACGTCACAAAAGCTTACGTCACCATGTACTTTCGGCCCAAGTATGGGGCTGGTCGAACATGCTGACGTTGATCGTTTCGAGTAACATTTATTTTCATTTCTCACTGAATTATGCTGATCTGATATCTGATCTGTCTGTATCGCTTTCCATGTCACCTGTGTGTGTACATTGCTGGTTTGCAAATTGGCTAATTTTAATGCGCCTAATGACACTCCCCTATTTATGCAAACCATTCCCTCTTTCCACACAATACCCATCCCACCTTTTCGCAGTCGACCACGTCCCTTTTTGGAAGCCTTTTCAAATCGAAGGTTTGTAAAAACACAGCTGCAGCAGGGGGTTTGATGACCCTTTAAATGCTTGTTTTTTGGGGTCGACAGTTTATATAAACTTAGTTATGTGTTTTTTTAGCTTGTTTCAGCTTTTAGACATTGTTCTGTTTTTTTGTTATAAGTAAGAAATAACAAGGCGACCGCTTCACGCAATACAAAGTCAATGGAGAGCGTTGGATTGTTTTTCCCCCCGGTGTGGGTGTGGCCTTAATGTAATCTGTCTCTAGCGCCTCACACCCTTCACTCATTACAACATGTTCACATCATACTTGACAGAAACCTTTGTTCTGCTCTGTTTGAATAAGTGCTGTGTGTGAGATTCCCCTGCGAATGCTTCTGTTCCAGCATTTCTTCTCATGTTCAGATAAGTAGAAGGAGAAATGCATGATTTTAATCATATTTAACTATTTGCTGAGAAAATTCATACATTTTATATGCATTCATTTCAAGTAAAGGATATTATTTCTATTCAGAAACACTTTGATATGTGGGGATCAGTCTGAATAAAGCCTGATGTACATAGACACAGTTGTTCAGAAAACATGTAAATCTGCTTTACAATGTAAATAGGATGTGTTTTTCTTTTCTTTAAACATCTCTAAATCACAAGTGTGGAATAATAAATATGATTAAGACATAATATTGATGTAATAATTATGAAATATTGTTGCATTAATATGCTTAAACTTCTGGCTTGTACCTCAGGTTGTGTCTGCAGCATGGCGTGTGCATGGCGATCTGCTGTTGAGTACCTCAAAAACGCCAGGATAAAGCTGATAAAATATATGAAGAACTTTCCTCTGATTATTGATAATCTTTATCAGCAGAGCGTTTTCAATGACCATGAAGTCGATGCTCTCAAAGCCGAGAGGACAGAGTTTGATAAAGCCAGATGTATATTGGATTGGGTCATTAACAAAGGGGAAAAAGCCAGCTATGAATTACTCAGGATTCTGGATGTCACTAAGAAGAGGACATTAGGTCCTGATTTACACCCCTGGATCAGCTGTTTTCCCTTCAGATGGGAAGATGGAGAGATCAGCTATTCATTTGGTGAGTAGATAAAAAGAAAACCTACTAAAAATACAGTAAATGGACACATTTCATTACAAAACTTTACTTTTGTTGCTGTTTTAGGTACAAAACCATGTCAAAACTATCAGACAGCGCTCAAGAAGAAGGCAAAAATGATCCTGAAGGACCAAAGGGAACGTTGGCGTAAAAATCTGGACAAGGCACAAGAAAACTTCCATTTTATACCTGTTGTTTTAGAGACAGACTCTGTGGTGAAAACTCAATGCAAAATTGAACCAAAAAAAAAATTTTGCCGACAACTAAAGGAACCAGCACTTTCACCTGTGGATCTGCTGAGATGCAAAGACAAGAATATCCTCCTCATAGGCAAACCTGGAATAGGAAAGACTACAGTTGTCCAGGAAGTGTTGCGTCTGTGGGCAGAGAAAGATCACAGAGAGCTGGACTACATGTTTTACTTTGATAAAAGTGTTTTGGCCAGTTCTAGCAATGATGATTTGGAATCTCTTTTGTTTAAAGTGTATTTGAAACCAATGGATAAAGACAGAAAAGAAGTGTTTGAAGATATTGAGGAAAACTCTGAGAATGTTGTCATTGTATTGGATGGTGATACATATTTGGAAAAAAATTCCATCTTAGGAAAAATCATGACCCACGAGCTTCTGCCTGATGCCAAGATTATAATAACATGCAGATCAGAGGTGGAATATGATCCACTTTTCTCCGACTGGCCGACACGGAAAGTGTATGTCCAAGGGTTCAGTGAAGAGTCGATCAACACTTACTACAAGAGTATGTTGGGTCACGATCCTGTTCTAGATGTTGTTTTGAAGAACCAAGAGCTATTTAGTCTCAGCCATGTGCCAATGTATGCGTCCATGATTGTAGACTTGATTCAATTTAAAAATGAAAACATTTTTGACCATCCACACACAGTCTCAGAAATGTACATCCACATTTTCTATCTCACTGTGAAGACACATGGGAAGAAACAAATTAACCAAATAGAAAAATACCTGAGAGAGACCAAAGATCAGGTTCATTCCTTGATGGAAAATGCATTCAATGCAACAATGCAGAAAACCCTAAACATAAGCAGTGATGAGACAGACATTTGTCGTATTTTTCTTAAGATGATCACAATAAGAGACTCGTCTACATCTTCAACAACGGTCTGTGCATTTCTCCACAACACAATGCAGGAATTCTTCTCAGCATTGTGGCTTCTTGGACATCCAGATGAAATTGAGAAAGTCCTACAACTTTGTCAGACTGAGGAGCATAAACACATGAGACATGTCCTTCCCTTCCTGTGTGGACTTCTAGAAGAAAACAACATTAAACTCATCAAGTGTCTCTTCCCAGAGGATCAGATAAAGAAAACATCTGATTGGTTCATTGAGAAGTTTTTGGAAACAGTCCTCCAACCTCAGAGTGGAAGTGAAGAGTTTGATCTTCTCTATGTGTGTCAGTGCTTGTATGAGCTCCAGTCTCATAAAGTATGCTCAATGTTCCTGGAGAAGATGGGCCATCAGCTTGAACCTGAAGAGGATCTTGACCCTCATCAATGTTGTGCTTTGGCTTATGTGATAACTCAGTCCAGAGATAAAGAGGTATATCTGAATTTGGAGGACTGTAACATGACTGACGCAGGAATGAAAATGATGCTCAGCTGCTCACCAAAGATCAGGTACTAAGGAATAGGGATATATCGCAATATAAAAAAGTGACAAAATCAGTTGCAATATAGTATACTGTAACTTACTGTATTTATAAGTTATAGTTCACCCAAAAATGAAAATTCATCATGTATTCACCCTTGTGTCGTATCATTCTTTATACTTTTATGAAACCTGAGAGGTTTCTGTCTCTCCATTTAAAGTCGATTCCCCTAAAAGAGAGGCCCTTAACCCTTTACACGTACGATCAAACCCGTGTGATCAATCTAGGCTGGTCCCTGGTGCGTACGATCACACTTGTGTGATTAGAACGCTCAGTGATCAACTGCCAAATTCAAATTTAAAATCTGCTTTAGCGCTGACTGGCGCTGAGCCAAAGACTGAGTGAGTGAGAGACTGACTGAGCTCAGTGTCTTTTAATGTTTATTTTAGGTTTTATACACGTCAAATTACATTACACAACCACAAAAATATCAGCAAAAACTAAATATAGTTTGTAATTGCATACTAATATATATAACAGCAAGATATCAGTGTTGACGCCAGGCTGCCAGTCTGAATATTTAGAACGTACGTGCGAAAGGGTTAAGTGACATGGCATCTGACGTGCAGAAGCCAATGGCACATGTTGTTGTGCTTAGTGTGCTTAGTGGCACATCTGGTCTCCATTGGCATGTGTCAGTTGGATAGTGGCATGTGTCACTGACAGTATAGCGAAACACTGTCACAGTGTTTTGTTATTTTTGGACCAAAATGTATTGTCGATGCTTCAAAAGAGTCTAACTAACCCACTGATGTGCCATGGACTACTTTGATGATGTTTTTCATACCTTTCTGGACACGGACTATATAGTGTGCATACACTTTCAATGGAAGGACTGAAAGCTCTGACTAAATCTAAAATATCTTAAACTGTGTTCCGGAGATGAACGGAGGTCTTAAGGGTTTGGAACGTCATTAGGGTGAGTCATTAATGACAGAATTTTAATTTTTAGATGAACTAACCCTTTAATGCAACATGAAGGCACAGCAAAAAAACAAAACAAAAAAATTCAGTAGAACAATTGAAATATTTGTCAACGTCTCTTTTCCTTGGGCATCAGTTTGTCCAGTCACAATCCACTTTGGTGATCTCTTAACTCACTGCGGCCTACCCCCGATTTGGCCGTAAACAGTCCATGGTTCACTTGGTTGCACCATGCTACTTTCTCTGCACTGCAGATTTCTATCCTCCTGTTCAGTCAATGGCACACAATGCGCTTCTTAATGTACAGGCACCGGGTCCATGCCGCTGCCATTTACAGGTTCCTCTGCAAGGAGGGGAGTGAGGCTAAGGTCAAGGTCACTAAAGTCAGTTCCAAGTCTGGGGGTAGGGACCTTCTGGGGCTGCCATGCTTCTAAACTCTTAAACACCCAGCTATTTTCCAGGGTTGGTCGGGAGTGATACGGCTTGAGCTTATCGTGATGGACTACTTTCCCTTTTGTCTTTGGACTATTCTGAATCCGATATACCATATCATCCAAGTGTCCTAGAATGAAGTAAGGGCCCTCATAGGCAGGTAGGAACTTCCTGATCTTATTTTTCACCCTTCTAGTCCCTTTTATGAGGTACTCTTTGTATTGCTTTTTGGCACGCTCAACAAAACGACCCAGTTGCTCTCTGGTAATTTGATGTGCCAACTCCAACCTTTCTCATTTCAGCAACGTATTGTGGAGGAGTGGGGGCTGAGGTTTCCGTAAAAAGGCATCCCTGTTACTAGATCAGCTGGCTCTGTCAACTCCCGGCCAAAGAGCCTCATATTTGGGGTGAACCCAGTGTAGCTATGCTTGGTAGCTCTGTAAGCCATCATGGCCAAGGGAACCATGAGATCCCAGTCCCAGTGACACCGGTCCGAAGTGGTAGCTAGTATTTTCTGAAGGGTGGCGTTAAACCACTCAACTTGTCCATCGGACTGGGGTTGGAAAGGTGTCGTTCGAGTTTTCTCAATTCCTAATAAATCACACATTGTTTGGAAAACACAAGATTCAAAATTAGAGCCTTGGTAACTATGCAGTGTCGATGGTGCTCCGTAGCGACAGACCCATTCCATAACTATAATCTTTGCAACAGTGACTGCCTGGTCATTGGGCAGGGGGTAAGCCTCCACCCACTTAGTGAAATAGTCCTGCACCAAAAGAATGTAACGGTTGAACCGTTCCATTTCGTTCGTAGGACCCATCAAATTGACAGCGATCCTTTCCATGGGAGCCCCCACCCTTACAGTGCCCATTGGTGCTTACGGGGTCTTCGTGGGTTGGGCCTTCACAACGCAATTTGCACACATGCGACACAAGAGTGTAACATCCTCTCACATCTGGTGCCAGTTATACCATGACTGCAGCCGGGACAGCTTCCGCTCCATCCCGAAGTGTCCACCCACTGGAATTTGAAGATAAAATTCGGGGTGCTCCATCAGGTAGAAGCGCCTCACCAAAGTGGCCTCACCAAATCTTTTAGATACAATCTCTTCCATTGACTCCATAGGGCAACACGCTAGCCCAGGAAGGCTGTTCCCCACCTTCCTCTATCAACCTTTTGGTAGGGGGAATATCGCTGTTGATTGCCTGAGCAGAGCGAAGTTCTTCAGCAGTCCACCCAAGGAATGGAGCTGTACTTGCCGTCATGACAGGTTGCTCTACCCCCACTGGACAGAACTCTGGATAAGCATTCCCAGCTCCATCATTCCCAGGTCTTGTATAAAAATCACACTGACGAACTTGGGTGTTACTGGAAGAAGGTTCTTTAAGGCTGCAAGCACAGTTTGAACGACATGGGCTCCTGGACAGCACATCTGCATTTTCATGTTTGTGCCCAGGCCGATGCACAACCTTAAAATCGTACTCGCCATGCTTTTCCAACCACTGTGTCCTTCTGGTTCTTTCATTTTTATAATTTTTGCCTGTAGTAAGATGCCAAACCAACGAATTGTTGATTTTCATTAACACTGGTAGGCTGCGGCCATTCCCAAATCTTTTTTACCTTCTTAGCGTCAGTGCCGATGCCCTCCTCTGAAACTATGTGCTCCAGATAAATCACTTTGGGGCGGAAGAGGCAGCACTTGTCAGGTTTCAACTTGAGGTTAGCCTGGCGCAACCTTTCAAATACCAACCTTTCAAATAATTTATTTGGCGTCCCTCCCAGAACAGTTATGTCGTCCAAATAGACTAGGCAAATTTCCCATTGCAGTCCCACCAGGACACAATCCATTAGGCATTGGAACTTTGCGGGGGTGTTGCACAGGCCAAATGGTATCACATTCCATTCGTATAGCCCCTTCCTGCTGCAAAACACAGCGGCCTGCCGTGCCCTTGGGGTTAACTCCACCTGCCAATAGCCTGAAGCTAGATTGTGTTAAACCATTTCATCATAGGCAGAGTATCCAGGGTCTCTTGGATTCGTGGAAGGGGGTAAGCATCTTTAATAGTGCGTTCATTCAGAATTCTATAGTCGACACATAGTCTGTATGTCTGATCTTTCTTTTGTACCATAACAATTGGTGAAGCCCAGCTGCTATGGCTAGGGGCAGCTAAGCCAGTGTCAAGGTTTTGCTGGATCTGTGCATCGGCATCACACTGTTTCTCAAAGGCCATCCTTTGGGGCTGCTGTTTTACTGGTGGACCCGGTCATGTTTGGATGTCATGTTGTACCAGGTTGGTGCGGCCACTTTCCGTCGGTCCAGTCGAGAAAACATACCCATAAGTGCTCAGGAGCACTGCTAGCTCTTGTTGTTCTGACTTCCCCAGATGCACTATACTCTCTGCATATAAAGACTGTAAATGACTTGGAACAGTTGAAGGGGTTGGGCTTGCAGTTGGCAGCTCCGAATCGGCAACTCTTACAACACTTGCAGGCTGTAGAAACCCTTCCTTACGTGCAAGGCAATGGTACATGGGTTATACAGTCTTATTGGAATTTGTTTATTGGCTTGAGCATCAATTACAATCCGTGCCACCAACACTCTGTGTTTCTCCATAAACCCTTTTGTTGGGCTCGGTAACCCGTTGCCCTGCACATACTCTCGGAAATGTGCATTTCCTGGTACAATATATTCACGGCCTGCTTCAAGAACAGCGGTGCATGCTATTCTAACAACGTGCATTCTGGGTTAAAGTAAGGTATCTGCTCACCGAACAGTACAATTATCTGACTTCCCAAGTCGAGGCGTGATCGTGCTTGTTCCAGGAACGGGTGTCCAAGAATGGCTTATGTGTCCTCTGCTACATTGGCTACAATAAAGTTAACGCTGACTGTGTGGGTTCCGACCTGTCTCAGCACATGAACTTCCCAGAGAACATCCACATTTATAGGGCTAATTCCTTGCAGAGCCTGTAATAGTTCAAGTAGGACTGTTGATTAGTTCAAGTAGGGGTCAAACTCCTTCATTAATAGCCTCATAGCAGTGCCGAGGTAGCACATTCCTTCTTGCCCCGCTGTTAAAAAGAGTGCATAGCTCCATGCTGTATAACAGTGTGTGAATACACATTTCAGGACCAACACCTTTTACCTGGAGAATGGTGGAAGTGGGTTTTTATGTCTGAAGAATAGTGTAGTGCTGAAGTTACGCGAGGCAGATCGAGCCTGGGTGAAGGGCAGTTCCGCCTCATGTGACTAATGTCTTGGCAGTTGTGACCTATAATCTCTCCCCAATTAATCTTTCCTCGTTTGTTCAATCTTAGTTGGTGTGGTTTGGATTTCATTCTGAGCAGAGTGTGATGACACTGAACCCTCTCCTTCTCTTTCACTCTGTTCAGGGCATTCATGGATTGATGCAGCTCTGGCTCTCCGTTCCATTGGGATTGGTCCAAATTGGTAGACTGAGTTGGGTTACACTGGCAGCTATTCGTCGTGTGGTCAATATCATAAGTACAACCCAGCGTATGTGGGCGCTCTTCCAGCAGTCTTTGCACAGCATATCCCCCTTGGCGATAGTGAACACTTCAACGCTGATAGAGTCCTGTTCTCTTTTAGAGCGGTCTGCATACACAGTGGAGACCTTTTCATAGATATCATCTCTTAACACATGCAGTGGCTCACATGTCTTGCGGAATCTCTGCCTCAGATCTATTCCAATGGCAGCTTCATGTTCTGATGACGGGCCGTACGCGTAATCCAGTTCCTCCACAATGTGAGCGTTATCCCATCTACCCGACTTGGGTTTTTTATGTATCACTGCACCTGCTGCTCCGACCAAACAGAACCTCATCTGCACAACCATTGTCCTTTCAGACCAGTGGTTTACTCATTTCAGCACTCCCTCCATGATGTTGAACCGTCAAACTGACCTGGTTGGAGAGTAGGAATTCTTTCTCTTTGGGTATTGCATTCCTCTCCACTGTCAGATGATAAATCGTAACATGTCTGACGTGGTTTTCTTCTGTGCAGGCGGGGTCTAGTAAACTCAGGAAAATAACTCTAATCAGCCTTTATATAAGCGGTCTTATTTTCAGCCTAATGAATGCTATGCTGGACTGTACCACTCTCATGTTGACAAGAACCACAATTATTGGTGACATATATTGGTTCAGCTGTTAGATCTTTGTACACGTGTTGGTAGTAGTTCAGATTCGTCGGCGTGCTCTGTATGAAACATGGTGCATCAATTCCACTGTCATACGTACACTCAGTTTCCACAATACTTTTGAAAGGGTTGGTTTCTCTCATTGTCTCTGGTGATATGTGTGGCTCATAGCAACGCACAAGTCTGTTAACTGCAGCTGATTTAGGGCAAGGATCAACTTTGTTTGAACAGATTATTTTTACTTTTATTATTGGACACCTGCACATCCAACTAATTTAACCAATTGGTGAATGAGATATGTGTCTGTTTTTCTTCATTCTCTGCAGTTACAGACATAGCAGGGTTCAAATGACAGTTTTTTTGTATTAGAGTGTTTACTTGTCATCCTCGCTCTCTCACGAGCATCTGTTATGTTGCTCTCTCTCTCTGATAACATCTGCTGCAGTTTACCATTCAGAATCTCCATATAACTAACCAAATACGACTAACAAGATCCCGAACGAGCCCCTTACTTTTTTCTTTTTGGTGCTCTCTGTCTCAGCAGCCGTGTGTGTGCGTAACCAGTGCATAGTTAAGAGATTAATAAATGTGACTGAAAACATGTAATATGACAGTTAACCTTAAATACAATAGAATCAAAAAACATTAATGCCGTGATTTTAATATTCAACCGCTACACATTCTCATGTATAAGTAAATATTTTGTTGTGTTGTCAATACGTAAATAATTTCCGTTTTAGTGCTGTCAATACATACATTTTGTATAAATATTGTATATGAAAACGTTAGTAAAAATAGACACGTATTCTCATGAGATCACGTTGGACTAAAATAATTCTAAACCTGCTTAAAAAAATCTGTAATATTGTTTTTGAATTCTGTGTTGCAGATTAAAAATTTGGGAAGAACCACTGAAACAAATCACATTCTTTCGTGAATTCTTCCATAAAGCATCACAATGCAGTTGCAACTTTTTTGATGTGAGGCTCAAACAAGAACAACTCAATGCACTGCTGGATCTTTACTCACATGTGAAGAACTATGAGACTCAAACAGGCAGGAGTTTTCTTCCAGCATTACAGTCAGTTTTCCAGTCACCTGATGTCTGGATCGTAGATCTTTCACAGAGTAAGACCTCCATCCTCCTGGAAGTGCTGAAACTACAAACGGTGAAGAAACCAGTAGATCTGAGAGGATGTTCAGAGGAAGAGAGTGAAATTATGAGTTTCCTTCAGTGTCTGCCCTACATCTCACAGCTGAGGTACCTGAAGTTTTGTATAGTCACGTACAACCTTTTTTACTATATAAATATAATTTAAATTATAATGTTTTTTTTATTCTTGAAGCTTTTTGACATTTACAGGGTTTAAACATGGTTGACACTTCCGGGTTAATACAAATTGCCCAGCTGGCCATTACTTTGAATTCTCTACAAAATACACATTAAAATACATTATTACCAAACACATTATTACAGAAAAAAAAATCACTGTTGGGTTGTTATTCAGTCCTTCCATGCCAGGTTCTGTATTCCCAGCGCTAACAGATGTGTCTCTCCATCCCCAAGATAGGTAAATAAGGGGTCCCATAAATTATAGAATTTAAAAGGTCTCTTTTAATGTTGTTAAAAAAGCTTCATGTGGAATTAGACCTTTGATTGTGTTAATCCACTGTGCTTTTGATGGGACTTTGTGGGCACAGTGAAGTAAGATTTGAAAAAGGTCAGTCCCTTGGAATCTGAACGGGAGTTCCTGGCTGTCAAGCAAACATGTCTTTGGTATATTGGCAGTGAATTGGTAGTGAAACATTTTCTTATGTTCCTTTAGGACACCCGTCAAGAATTGTTGTATTTTCAAGCAGCTCCAGAAACAATGGATAAGGGTTCCTTCTAGACTTTTACAATTATTGCAGCCGTGTCTTTAATAACAGGCCAAGAGAGTCCTAATAAAATTGATTGATGCGAAAACGAAAGAATCTGCGAAGAGTGCTGCATGCTTCTAAACTCTGGAACTCAAGATTTTGCTCTCATTAGTGACAAATGGAACAAACTTGCGTCTGTTGCCACAACGCTCAATTAACATTCAAAATGATAGGCTGACATGGACTTAAAACATTGCATTATTAACCTTTTATCTTTATGTACCACTGTGAACACCGTCGGTATCTGCGAATGTAGTAATGGGTGGGAACAGAACTTGTATACTACAGAAGACGAATGATTGGCTAGATAGATAGTTAGTGAATGACGTGACATTGGAGTCTTCCAGGTAGAACTATGCTAGAGCTCCCATAACTCGTGCTCTGTTTTGAAGGCCTATCATTAGGCCTTTCATACATGAAAGGTGTACCCATAGAAATTGAATGAACGGTGATGCCATAGCATTCAACAAAAAAAAAGTTGTGTTGCCCTGCATGTCGAATGGAAAACATAGAACTATTTACAATTAACATCTTACAAACATTTAAGAATAGGCAAGGGTCTGACGCTGGTCAGTTTCACATTTGAGAGCAAAAGTGAAAAGTCTTCGAAGATAGAGATGTTATGGCGTCTGTAGACCAGCTGACTCGCGGCTCTTGCTGGTTGCAGAATGCGTGCCTTGTCTTGAAAATTATGTAGTTTTACCATCAGTGGTGCTCGGTCTTTCTCCTGATGTAGGAAGACGTGAAGGGACATGATGCACACTCTATCTTTAACTTACCTGGTGATTCTTTTGAATTTGCTATCAAGCTGACTGGGCAGCCATGTCCTTAGGAACGAGACCAGATTAGTCCCTTTGGCCGATTATTCGGATATTGCATCGCCTGCTCCTACTTTCCAATGCCGCTTTTTTTTTTCATTTTGTTCAAATCGTGTTCTTTTTATTAATTGTTTTATTTTTATTGAATGAGTTGCTCAGCATACAGTAAAACAATATAAGTTAAATTTTTATTCCTTCTATTTTTGCTATAACATGCCCCTACCCCAAGTCCTAAACAGTTGCAGAAGGAGGGGTAGGGGATTTCCAACTCAACAAATTCTTCTGTGGGCCAATAAAGAAGTGAAAGCAATAATGTCCCTCTGGGTTGCAGTTAAAGTAATGGTTACAGTGTCACTGGAAGTTCCGAAAATAGCTATTGAGGAACAGGGCAGTAGTGGTACCCCAAGGGTTTCACGGATAGTTTTAAAAACCAATGCCCAGTAGTTATTTAAGCCACGTTTCCACCGCAGGAACTTTCCCTAGGAACTAGGAACTTTGAGGTGGTACTCGGTGTGTTTTGACCGCAGGGACCATGGTCTAAATCAAGTTTCATACGATAGTCCTTGCTCGCGAGGTAGTACTTTTTCAAAGTTCAGGAACTTTGGGGGGTGGAACGTGGGCGCTGAACATGCTGATTGGTTGAGTTCACGCAGCATTTTATTTCAACCGGCATTTTTAATGCTCTTTCTCTCTCGCGTTCGTCTCGCCATCTCATGGTCAATGTCCATAATAGCTGATAATAACATACGTTGTCTTATTTCTACGCTTAAAGCAGAATACGCTTTAGTATCAGTGCTCTCTTTTCCGCCGTTTTGTTAACTGGGCTAACGTTACCGTTTTAGTAAACCAGTATATATAACCAGCAAAAGCAGCGCCGCTTGAATCTCCTCCATGCTTGTTATTGTTGCATAGTGTCAGGCAAAAATTATTACTGTCCGTCGGTGACTGGGAGGAGCAGTCGCGCGCAGTCCTACATCACCGGACTATTTTGCCTAATCTTCACGGTACTTTAGACTGCAGTGGAAACGCAGACAGTAGCAGGTCTGGGGGAAAAAAAGTTCCTAGTACAAATTGTTCTGGGTAATTTTGGTGGAAACGGTGCTTTGGAGAGGTGCAAGACCAAAACGTATGCGTCAGATGGGCTCGGGAGAGAAAATCTATCACAAGCTGCATCTAACCCAGGATATATTACAGCTAACCATGCCTTGCTCAAGTGAACCCTGTGTATCACTTTGAATTGTATGAGCCCTAACCTAACAGAGGATGATGATGAGTGGACCTTTTTCAGTGCCTCCCTCCTAAAAACCTCAGATAACTTTATGCCCAGTTCATCTTCCCATCTGGATTTAATTTTATCCAGGTTGTACCCTTTCAAAGACATGAACTGGGAGTATAATATGGAAATCAATGCTTTATTATTAAAATTGAGAGGAAGACTATCTAAGGGCGAGGTAGGAGGAAAGTCAGGGAATGGAAATTTTTTCTTAACAAAATTGCGAATCTAAAGATATCTTTAAAAAAAATTTTTTTTTTTAATTGTGGGATGTCATACAATCTGCAGAGGTTCTCGAAGTTGTTAAATACACCTTCTGTATATAAATCCCTGATGCACATTAATCCGGAAGCTACCCACTGTCTAAATGATGAGTCCAGTGTAGAGGGAGGGAATACATTATTTTTGTAAATAGCGCCCAAAACTGATGCTGATGTGAATTTATAGTGACAACTAAACTGATTCAAGATAAGCTTTCAAAGATAAGGAAGAATAGACTAAAGCAGAGAGAGAAGTGTTTCAATTAAATGTTTGTGCTTCAATTAAACACCAATTTGTTTCTAGGCAATGAAGCAAAAATAATATCTTCTGAATATGTGATGCCCGGTAATAATGAGTAAAACTTAGGAGGCCTAAACCACCTGCATCACGGGTCCACTGAAGAATATATTTGTTAACCCTGGGGATCTTATTTTCCCAAATGAAAGAGGATATAGATCAGGGGTGGGCAATTCCAGTCCTGGAGGGCCACTGTCCTGTGTTGTTTTGCTCCAACCCTAATCAAACACACCTGAACCAGCCAATCAATGTCTTCAGGAGAATTGTCATTTTCACAGAATTTATTCTTCCAGCTAAATTAAGAGGAAGACTACGCCACCTTTCCAACTCTGCCTTTACTACTTTTAACTGAGCTTTATAATTGGCTTCAAACTAAGAAGAAAAGCATCACGTTTGATAAATTCCACAATATTTAAAATCATTTGAGAAAAACGAAAGGGTAATGATTCCTGTCGAATTTGTAAGGCCAAATTATTAATGGGGAAGCATACACTTTTTGGAAATTTAATTTGTATCCCGAAAAGGTACCAAACCGACCTAATAATGATATAATTAAAAGACAACTAGATATGGGGTCACTGATGTAAAGCAAAATGTCATTGGCGTATAAAGACACACGTTTTTCAATACTCCCTCTCTTAATTCCCTGAAACATTGTGTTGTTTTCAAAGCTATTGAAAGAGCCTCAATCACAATGGCAAAAAGGAATGGGGACAGTGGGCATCCCTGACGAGTCCCTTGTGTTAATAGAAAAAGTCTGATCAGGGATGATTAGTCAGAATGGACACAGAAAGGGAATGATATATTCATTTAACCCAAGACAAAAAATGATTGCCCAAACCAAAGCTTTTTAAGACTGCAAACAAATATGGCCATTCAATTTGTTAAAACGCCTTCTCCGCATCCAAGGAGATAACTACCTCCGAGTGCAGATAAGGTTCAGAAATATACATTATGTTAGCGAGTCTATGAATATTAGAGAAAGATTAGCAACCTTTAATAAATCCAGTTTGATCGTTTGAAATTAAGGGGAGGACATAAACAACATGTTCTAAACTAAATGCTAACACTTTAATGTCAGTGTTTAAAAAGAGATATGGGATGATATGATTCACACAGAGTAGGAATCTTAATTTTTTTTAAGAAGGATTGAAATGGATGCTTTGTGAAAAAGCTGGAGGCAGGGAGCCTGTGACCAAAACAAACAGAGGTAGGACTGCTGCTTGTACATAAATCTCTATTGTTGATTAGCTGAGTGCTCTCCACCTGTGTCAATTATCTGAACGTGCTTCTCCCGAACTTTGTTACTAAAACATCATTTATTAATTGTTCTGCATGAGTAGTGGATAAAAAAAAAACTTTGTCTGCAAGTCAACTTTTTTTACATAATTCCCAGAGCGATTCAGAATATTGTCTGTCTACATCTAATATGGAATTTGAGGGTGCTTGTAGTTCCTTTTTATGTTCTTTATTAGCATATGATGCATAAGATGATATTTGACCCCTAATGATAAATTACAGAATTTATCATTAGAAAGCAGTAGTGGATAAAATGACCAGAGTGGTAGTTCCCTGATGTTCAAAGGGAATTGCAGGTCCAGAACCACAGGGGCATGATTGGATTCAACTATAGCTGAATAGTCAACTTTTTTAACCATTGATATAAACAAGTTGTAAAGAATAATCTAGACTAGAAAAGAAATGATGGACATGAGAATAAAAGGACAATTGTCTAGTCTAGTCAAAATCGGTTTATGAATCTCTAAAGATCCACACAGCTATTAAATTTGGAATGAAATATTTGACTAACCAATATCTTATAAATTCTATTGTGATCTTGTAAAAACAATATATATGGTTTGAAATATTTAAGATGGGAGAACACTTTAGCTCTTTAAACGACTATTTAATCCTCTGACATTCCGTTTCAGAGCTACGTCGTCTCTGTCACCAGTTTTATTCCAAAGTTGCTTTCTACTCACCATTTTTCTTCCACCATTATTTCGAGTAACAGCTGCCAGATAATCAATTGTAGTGAGCATATTACTGGAAAAAATAACACAAAATAAACAGAAGCGGTCGGGAGCTACTCTCGCGTGCTCCTACTCACGCCCATGCTTAACCAGGAAGTCTGCGTTGTCTCTTGAGACCGTGTCTTCCACTGCTGATAACGTTATGTGTTTCAGCTTCAGTGACTTGGTTTTCCACCTGCTCGACATGTCACTACCGCCGATAATTTCTCTAGCACTGGATCAATTTTATTCTCCAAAGCCTTATCAATGCCCGCCAGGACTTCTATTGTTATTTTCTTCACGAGTGCATCCATGTCGCTTGGATTTATTAGTGCATCCGCCATTTTCGGAGAGGACCACATGCTAATATTCGATCATTTTCTGTTAAGAAATGTATGACTGAAATCAAGTTGTTTCTTTGGCATGCCTTGTTACTTTTACATTTAAGTTCTGCACTCAGAGAGTATATTGAGTCTAGTGAGGGAGATTTTTGAAGGCTTTACCGGAGCTCGTCGTCTACATGGCTACTCCATTGAATGTGTCTCGTGACCCCCCATTGTCAGTGTTTTCAATCGTCTTTTTTCTTTCCTTTAATTCACTTCATCAGTAGTGTTTTTAACAAAGAAGACTTAAAGTTGTATGTAAAGACACAAATCTGTGATATTTTGTAATATGTCTTTTTATACGCTTTTTTTCATGTGGAAAAAGATTTACCTATGGGAATATCAGTCATGCAGTGGAGTTTCTCCTGCGACTCTTCATTAAAGCAGCAGAGACTGAGACACAGACAGGAGAGCAGATGCTGGAACTGTTAACATCAGTCTGCACCTACAGCTCTTTTCCTTATGAAAGGAATGACAGCATTACACAGAGTGATTTCCTGCTGGATCTTTACTCACATGTGAAGAACTATGAGACTCAAACAGGCAGGAGTTTCCTTCCACCATTACAGTCAGTTTTCCAGTTACTTGATGTCTGGATCATAGATCTCTCACAGAGAAAGACCTCCATCCTCCTGGAAGTGCTGAAACTACAAACAGAGAAGAAACCAGTAGATCTGAGAGGATGTTCAGAGGAAGAGAGTGAAATTATGAGTTTCCTTCTGTGTCTGCCCTACATCTCACAGCTGAGGTACCTTAACTTTTGGATAGTCACTTACAACTTACAACCTTATCAATTAAAATAGTTTACTGCATTTTGTATTTTTAAATGTAGCATATGTTTTGTAATTTAAATACAAAGTTCTGTCATGAAATTCTAGATGGCGCAGGCTAATAGTTCCTTTAAATACAAACATATTATTAGCAGTTAGTGAATATGCATTTATGCAGCAGCAAGCAGGCAATGTAGTTGCCATAAGGATACTGAGGCAAGCTTTGCTGAACTCTTTAAAGTGAAATCAGCTTTTGCTTTGTATTTGCATATCTAATGGCGATAGCATTTCCTAGTAGGCTATATTTGTGCAGCAGTAGCATGTATAACAAGTTCAGATTGCTACGTTAGGAAATATCGACAGCAATAGAACGCTAGCAGATGTTGTGATGTAAAATTTTAAATGCAAACAATGTATTCACCTTAATTACATACGAAGTAGGTAAAGCAGCTGTATGTCGACAAAAATTATTATTTTTGTTAGTTCACCTCGCCTCCGAATCAGAGTCGTTCTTTCTTTTGTCACTTCACATTTAATCATGTCTGTTCCCTGGAAAGATTAGTAATGTTGCACCTCTTCTGTCTTCGGGTTTGAGTCGTTAGTTTCGTCATCAGTGTCGGATCTGGGCCATGACAGCCCTATAAGTAATGTGTGCAGTCCCGAAAACAGAATTGAATTAGTTCACTTCTCGAGTCTTCGGGTTCTAGTCATTCGTTCTCTCAGCTCCATCGGCTGAGTACAGAAGATCCTGTACAGAACCAATGGCCTGTAGTGCATGCACGGTCAACAGAAAATGAACAAATCGCTCTCTGAGACAACTTGTTGTTCCCCAGTCATATTTAAGATTAGTTCAAAAAGAACGAATCATTAATGAATGACGCATCACTAAAGCATAGTTGTCAACAGAACTGCACACACACTGGAAGAAGTACAGGTCCTTCTAAAAAAATTAGCATATTGTGATAAAAGTTCATTATTTTCCATAATGTAATGAAAAAAATTAAACTTTCATATATTTTAGATTCATTGAACACCAACTGAAATATTTCAGGTCTTTTATTGTTTTAATACTGATGATCTTGGCATACAGCTCATGAAAACCCAAAATTCCTATCTCAAAAAATTAGCATATCATGAAAAGTTTCTCTAAACGAGCTATTAACCTAATCATCTGAATCAACTAATTAACTCTAAACACCTGTAAAAGATTCCTGAGGCTTTTAAAAACTCCCAGCCTGGTTCATTACTCAAAACCCGCAATCATGGGTAAGACTGCCGACCTGACTGCTGTCCAGAAGGCCATCATTGACACCCTCAAGCGAGAGAAAGACACAGAAAGAAATTTCTGAACGAATAGGCTGTTCCCAGAGTGCTGTATCAAGGCACCTCAGTGGGAAGTCTGTGGGAAGGAAAAGTGTGGCAAAAAAACGCTGCACAACGAGAAGAGATGACCAGACCCTGAGGAAGATTGTGGAGAAGGACCGATTCCAGACCTTGGGGGACCTGCGGAAGCAGTGGACTGAGTCTGGAGTAGAAACATCCAGAGCCACCGTGCACAGGCGTGTGCAGGAAATGGGCTACAGGTGCCGCATTCCCAGGTCAAGCCACTTTTGAACCAGAAACAGCGGCAGAAGTGCCTGACCTGGGCTACAGAGAAGCAGCACTGGACTGTCGCTCAAATTTTGCATGTCATTCAGAAATCAAGGTGCCAGAGTCTGGAGGAAGACTGGGGAGAAGGAAATGCCAGAATGCCTTAAGTCCAGTGTCAAGTACCCACAGTCAGTGATGGTCTGGGGTGCCATGTCAGCTGCTGGTGTTGGTCCACTGTGTTTTATCAAGGGCAGGGTGAATGCAGCTAGCTATCAGGAGATTTTGGAGCACTTCATGCTTCCATCTGCTGAAAAGCTTTATGGAGATGAAGATTTCGTTTTTCAGCACGACCTGGCACCTGCTCACAGTGCCAAAACCACTGGCAAATGGTTTACTGACCATGGTATTACTGTGCTCAACTGGCCTGCCAACTCTCCTGACCTGAACCCCTAGAGAATCTGTGGGATATTGTAAAGGGAAAGTTGAGAGACGCAAGACCCAACACTCTGGATGAGCTTAAGGCCGCTATCGAAGCATCCTGGGCCTCCATAACACCTCAGCAGTGCCACAGGCTGATTGCCTCCATGCCACGCCGCATTGAAGCAGTCATTTCTGCAAAAGGATTCCCCACCAAGTATTGAGTGCATAACTGAACATAATTATTTGAAGGTTGACTTTTTTTGTATTAAAAACACTTTTCTTTTATTGATCGGATGAAATATGCAAATGTTTTTAGATAGGAATTTTGGGTTTTCATGAGCTGTATGTCAAAATCATCAGTATTAAAACAATAAAAGACATGAAATATTTCAGTTGGTGTGCAATGAATCTAAAATATATTAAAGTAAAATTTTTATCATTACATTATGGAAAATAATTAACTTTTATCACAATATGCTAATTTTTTGAGAAGGACCTGTAGAAGAAGATGAGTGTAAAGATTTTGTAAAAAATAATTTTGCATATAATGCATATACGAACAAGTTCTCTGTTAAGGATTAGTACGAATTCAACCCAAGCGCTCTTTGGTGACGTGGATGATTACGTGGCGTTATCTGTCCATCATCGTATAAAGCCGGTTTCTGTTCAGTCATAGTTACTTCACAACGGATCGAGTCCAGACCGAATTGCCCGACCTCAAATGTTGTGGGCGGGGCAAAATTCGGCTGGCATCCAGGCTACCTTATTTGCTCAACATTTTTTCCAAGGCTGATGCTTTCATTTACTGTGTGCTTAGGTTGACATTCAGCTGAATGCATGTTAGAGTCATGCTTCATTATTAGCCATTTAACATTTCCATGCCAAACACTCTGAGAGTTGTCATGACAGAAATATATATATTTGTTTTTTACATCATCAGTGCTTTACAGTACAAACCCGATTGCAAAAAAGTTTGGATACTGTACAAATTGTGAAAATAATTTACAAATCTCATAAATCTATATTTTATTCACAATAGAATATAGATAACATATCAAATGTTGAAAGTTAGACATTTGGAAATGTTATGCCACATATTGGCTCATTTTGGATTTCATGAGAGCTACACATTCCAAAAAAGTTGGGACAGGTAGCAATAAGAGGCCAGAAAAGTTAAATGTACATATAAGAAACAGCTGGAGGACTAATTTGCAACTAATTAGAGTCAATTGGCAACATGATTGGGTATAAAAAGACCCTTTCAGAGTGGCAGTGTGTCTCAGAAGTCAAGATGGGCAGAGGATCACCAATTCCCCCAATGCTGTGGCAAAAAAATACTGGAGCAATATCAGAAAGGAGTTTCTCAGAGAAAAATTGCAAAGAGTTTGAAGTTATCATCATCATCTACAGTGCATAATATCATCCAAAGAGTCAGTGACTCAAATACTGTCAAGGCCGGAAAACCATACTGGATGCCCATGATCTTCGGGCCCTTAGACGGCACTGAATCACATACAGGAATGTTACTGTAATGGTAATCACAACATAGCCTCAGAAATACTTCCAGAAAACATTGTTGGTGACCACAATCCACCGTGCCATTCGCTGTTGCCGGCTAAAACTCTATAGGTCAAAAAAGAAGCCATATCAAGCATACAAGCGCAGGTGTTTTCTCTGAGCCAAGGCTCATTTAAAATGGACTTTGGCAAAGTGGAAAACTGTCCTGTGGTCAGACGAATCAAAATTTGAAGTTCTTTTTGGAAAACTGGGACGCCATGTCATACGGACTAAAGAGGACAAGGACAACCCAAGTTGTTATCAGCGCTCAGTTCAGAAGCCTGCATCTCTGATGGTATGGGGTTGCATGAGTGCGTGTGGCATGGGCAGCTTACACATCTGGAAAGGCAGCATCAATGCTGAAAGGTATATCCAAGCTCTAGAACAACATATGCTCCCATCCAGACGTCATCTCTTTCAGGGAAGACCATGCATTTTCCAACATGACAATGCCAGACCACGTACTGCATCAATTACAACATCATGGCTGCATAGAAGAAGGATCCGGGTACTGAAATGGCCAGCCTGCAGTCCAGATCTTTCACCCACAGACATTTGGAGCAAAGAGGAAGATTCGACAAAGAAGACCTAAGACAGCTGAGCAACTAGAAGCCTGTATTAGACAAGAATGGGACAACATTCCTATTCCTAAACTTGAGCAACTTTTCTCCTCAGTCCCCGGAAGTTTCCAGACTGTTATAAAAAGAAGAGGGGATGCCACACAGTGGTAAACATGGCCTTGTCCCAACTTTTCTGAGATGTGTTGATGCCAAGAAATTTAAAATCAACTTATTTTTCTCTTAAAATTATACATCATCTCAGTTTAAACATTTGATATGTCATCTATGTTGTATTCTGAATAAAATATTGAAATTTGAAACTTCCACATCATTGCATTCTGTTTTTATTCACAATTTGTACAGTGTCCCAACATTTTTGGAATCGGGTTTGTAAATCGTCTTTATTCTTTCCTTTAATTCACTTCATCAGTTGTGTTTATAACAAAGAAGACTTTAAGTAGCAAAGAAGCAAATACAGTGTTTTCGACTGTTTATCATTGTCAGAGTTCTGTGATATGTCTGTTTATGCGCTTTTTTTCATGTGGAAACAGATTTAACTATGGGAATATCAGTCATGCAGTGCAGTTTCTCCTACAACTCTTCATTAAAGCAGCAGAGACTGAGACACAGACAGGAGAGCAGATGCTGGAACTGTTAACATCAGTCTGCACCTACAGCTCTTTTCCTTATCGATTGATTGACAGAATTAAACAGATTGATTTCCTACTGGAACTTGACTCGCATGTGAAGAACTATGAGACTCAAACAGGCAGGAGTTTCCTTCCAGCATTACAGTCAGTTTTCCAGTCACCTGATGTCTGGATCATAGATCTCTCACAGAGAAAGACCTCCATCCTCCTGGAAGTGTTGAAACTACAAACGGTGAAGAAACCAGTAGATCTGAGAGGATGTTCAGAGGAAGAGAGTGAAATTATGAGTTTCCTTCAGTGTCTGCCCTACATCTCACAGCTGAGGTACTTAAACTTCTGAATAGTCACTTACAACCTTATCAATTGCTTTACTATATTTTGGATTTGTATATGTTGCAGATTTATGTCATTTAAACTGTTTTTATTTATTTTGGTTTTTTTTACTTTTATTAATGTTTTACAGTAAAACGTATTCATTGTTTTGTTAACACTTTAAATACTGATCCATCATTAATGAATAACTACACAGGTACAAGTGAGTAATGCACTATAACACTCTAGTAACTACTATTAACCAACAAGAAACTAAGTAACAATGATTAATAAATGAGTAAGTAATAGTGCGTATTCGAATGTGAACTGCTATATACAGGTTCATAATTAATGTGTATAATGCATAATGTATATGTAACATAGTTTATAGAATAAGGAGGAAGGAGGCGGGAACCGGCTAACGTTTAAAAGACTTTAATCAAAATAAACAGAAAATGAAAGTAAAACGCAGGCAGCCTCGGACGGTGGCCGCGCACACGCTTAATACAACATAAACAAAACACAACAAAAAGTGTGTCCTTCACTCGTGTCGCTTGTCCTTATATGCCTCTGAGCTCCCTCCTGCAGAGGTATAAAGTACTTGAATAATTTAACTTGCTTACTGTACTTAAGTATTCATTTTTGGGGATATTTACTTTACTTGAGTACAATTAAAAATCAACACTTTTACTTAATTAAATTTTTAAAGAAAAAAAAGTACTTTTTACTCCATACAATTTTATTTACAGTCAAAAAGTACTTATTTTTTGGAGATCACTTCATTCTATTTCCCCTTGCTATTACCAAACCAATTGATTTGCGCTGATGCCCAGTTTAATTTACATCAGACATGTTTATTGGTCCTTTGGAAGTGACGTCATGTCACATCAGTTACCACAATGCTCAGTACTTTCACCTGGAAATTAGAGTGAGAGTCTTTTCAGCACTGCAAGTTTGCGTTTGAGTCTTGAAAGAGGCTCACAGTTTTGAAAAATTGCTTAAAGGGATAGTTCACCCAAAAATGAAAATGTGATGTTTATCTGCTTACAAGTAGGTGTCTTTGTTTCTTCAGTAGAACACAAATTAAGATTTGTAACTCCAACCATTGCAGTCTGCCAGTCATATAATGCAAGTCAATGGTACATTGCATCATCTATGAAAAAAACCATGCACTGACAAATCCATATTAAACCCCGCAGCTCGTGACGACACATTGATGTCCTAAGACACAAAATAATTGGTTTGTACGAGACAACCGTTCAGCGCCATCACTTTTGGTAAGTAAGGTCAATGTACATGATCTGACAGAGCACCGGAAGTGATCTCTCGCACGTCTCTCTACGCCAGAATGTGTACATTAACCTCACTTACCGGAAGAGATGTCGCGCTGAATGGGTGTCGGACATAGATTGTATTCAAGGATTTAAAAAAGATATATAAATACTGTTCGTTTTCTTGCAAAAACCGATCATTTCGTGTCTTAAGACATCAATGTGTCATCACGAGCCGCAGGGTTTAATATGGATTTGTCTGTGCATGTTTTTTTTCTCCCATAGATTTTGTTACCATTGACATGCATTATACGACTGACAGACTGCAACGGTTGGAGTTAAAAAGCTTCATTTGTGTTCTACTGAAGAAACAAAGTCACCTACTTGTAAGCAGATAAACATCACATTTTCATTTTTGGGTGAACTATCCCTTTAAGTTAAATCCAAGGTTTTACTAATTTGAGTAGCATGTTGCATACTGGCATTAGGGAGTAGTCTTATAGTTAAATAATTAAATAAAATTAAATACAAACAGCAAACAGTTCTAAAGTGGGATAAAACCTTGTATGTGGTTCATTCACTTCATGTGTTTAGAGAAAAATCTCTAGTTTTCATTCTTGCTGCTACTTTTACTTTTTTAATACTGAAGTACAATTTTAATGTGGGCATTTTTTTACTTTTACTAAAGTATGATTCTGGCCAGATACTTTTAGATTTAATTGAGTAGAATATTCTCTCAGTACTTGTACTTTCACTTGATTATCATTTTTGAGTACTTTTTACTTATTTCAGTAATTACTAGAGACATATATATATATATATATATATATATAGAGAGAGAGAGAGAGAGAGAGATACAGTTACAGTCGTGGTCAAAATTGTTGGCACCCCTGGTAAATATGATCAAATATGGCTGTAAGAAATAAATCTGCGTTGTTTATCCTTTTGATCCTTTATTAAAAAAAATCACAAAAATCTAACCTTACATTGAAGTAAAAGAATTGAAAGTGTTGGGTAAATCACATTATGTAATAAATGCTTTTCTCCAAAACACGTTGGCCACAATTGTTGGCACCCCTAAAACTTTTTATGAGTAAAATATCTCTGAAGTATATTCCCATTAATATTGACATTTTTTAGCACACCAGGGTGACAAGGAACATGAAATTGTCCAGCTATAGTGTCTTGTTTCACAGAAGTATAAATATAAGGAAGCGCAAAGGCCTAATTCCCCGAATCATTCATCACAATGAGTAAAACCAAAGAATATAGTTCTGATGTGCAGCAAAAGATTGTTGAGCTTCACTAAAATTCCCTTTTCCACAATCAGGGCAATAATTAAGAAGTTTCAATCAGCTAAAGATGTTATGAATATGCCTGGAAGAGGATGCGTGTCTATATATTGTCCTAATGCATGGCGAGGAGGAGAGTTTGAGTGGTCAAAGACTGTCCAAGGATCACAGATGGAGAATCGCAATTAAACAACCCCTACATCACCACATGTTGTTTGGGAGGGATTCAAGAAAAATCCTCCTTGCTTATCCAGAAACAAACCCCAGCATATTCAGTGGTCAGACACGACTGGAAATTCAAAAGGGACCTGGTTCTGTGGTCAGTCTCCAGAAGGGAGCAGAATTTCATTGAGCTCCATGTTAAAATGCCCAACTTTACAGCAAAGAAAAACATGTTTACAGCCTGATACAAATTCTAGTTTTGGTCTAAATGGCTAATTTTGTCCTTCATGACAACTGTGAGGGGGGTGAATTTTTTTAACTCATTCATTTACATTATATAAAGCCTTAAAGTTCTGCATAATTAAGGGCATGGCCACTTTGAGTGGCAGGTGGGTATCCATTTATTTGGTGTCTGTTAAGGCTGATTTATACTTCTGCGTTGGACCTGCGGCGTAGCCTCTACGCTATGGGCTATGCATCAATTTTCATTTATACTTCTGTGACGTTGTACGCGGCAAAACGCGCAGTTACACATGCAGAGATAGCTTGATACCCCAGAGGGAGGGGTTCTGGCAGACCAATCACAGCGCTAGCGGTCTGCGTCGAATCGATGCATTGTAAATTTTTTGGAGAGGTGCGCGTTAGGGTACGTCATAGTCTACGTGTGCTACACACAGCCTACGATGTAGCTACGCCGTACACTCGACGCAGAAGTATAAATGAGGCTTTAGTCATCGCGTCACCTCAGCTCCACCCACGTCCCGCCTCTTTGCCCATTTTCTGTTATCCGGGAGTGACGCGCGATGCTAAGATGGCAATGGCCAGCTCGACCCTACTTAACACCTAGAATCCTAAAGTGATTTCACTGACACTACGTCCATATTTTTATACAGTCTATGACTATTACTTGCTAATTTGTTAATCAGAGTTTCTTGTTGGTTAATAGTAGTTACTAGAGTGTTAATAGTGCATTACTCATTTGTTCCTGTGTAGTTATTCATTAATGATGGATCCGTATTCTAAAGTGTTACCATTCTTTCTTTTCACTTTATTAGTTGTGTTTATAACAAAAGACTTCAAGTGGCATGTAAAGACACATACAGTTTTTCGACTGTTTATCATTGTCAGAGTTCTGTAATATGTCTTTTTATACAAATTTTTCATGTGGAAACAGGTTTGACTATGGGAATATCAGTCATGCAATGCAGTTTCTCTTGCAACTCTTCATTAAAGCAGCAGAGACTGAGACACAGACAGGAGAGAAGATGCTGGAACTGTTAACATCAGTCTGCACCTACAGCTCTTTTCCTTATCGATTGACTGACAGCATTACACAGAGTGATTTCCTGCTGGATCTTTGCTCACATGTGAAGAACTATGAGACTCAAACAGTCAGGAGTTTTCTTCCAGCATTACAGTCAGTTTTCCAGTCACCTGATGTCTGGTCCATAAATCTCTCAGAGAGAAAGACCTCCATCCTCCTGGAAGTGCTGAAACTACAAACAGAGAAGAAACCAGTAGATCTGAGAGGATGTTCAGAGGAAGAGAGTGAAATTATGAGTTTTCTTCAGTGTCTGCCCTACATCTCACAGCTGAGGTGAGATTTTGTACAGCCTCTTGCTTAACATGCTATAAATAACGGGAGTATGTATTTGTGCATTAAATGGATAATTTAATAAAAAAATATTGTTTTCTATTTGGGATGCAGAAATGTGTAAAGTTAATTGAAAGGTCATGGAGAAACTGGAAAATAGTCAGGAAATTGGACTGGTAAAAAAAAAACTCAACTATGGACCTTAGAAAAAAAATGAAATAAATGACATTAGATTCTGTCCTCTTATATAAATGTTGTTGTTATGCTTCTTTTTATCAGAATTATTTTGTGTGCTCCATTGTTGTTTTATAAATTCTGTGTGTTATCATAAATTAATGAGATTGTTGGTTCTCTGTATTTTATCAGGTTTTGGTGCTTTGATGATACTGAAGTTAAAATAATATCAGTAAGGTTCCTGCTGAATCTCAGTGTTGCTGCAGTAGAAAATGACACAGTTACAGGAACAAGATTATCTACTCTGCTGTCATCTGTCTGCAGTTACAAAACCTTCCCTTTTGATAAAGAGTGTTATGATGTTTTTGATCAGAGTGATTTCCTGCTGGATCTTTACTCACATGTGAAGAACTATGAGACTCAAACAGGCAGGAGTTTCCTTCCAGCATTACAGTCAGTTTTCCAGTTACCTGATGTCTGGATCATAGATCTCTCACAGAGAAAGACCTCCGTCCTCCTGGAAGTTCTGAAACTACAAACAGAGAAGAAACCAGTAGAGCTGAGAGAATGTTCAGAGGAAGAGAGTGAAATTATGAGTTTCCTTCAGTGTCTACCCTATATCTCACAGCTGAGGTACCTTTTTTGTACATTTATCAGTTTTACAGTAAGTTGTCTTTTTGTATCCTTTAATTCACTTCATTTAACAAATAAGACTTAAAGTTATATGAAAAGACACAAATACAGTGTTTTCGACTGTTTATCATTGTCAGAGTTCTGTGATATATGCTTTTTTTCATGTGAACACAGGTTTGACTATGGGAATATCAGTCATGCAGTGCAGTTTCTCCTGCAACTCTTCATTAAAGCAGCAGAGACTGAGACACAGACAGGAGAGAAGATGCTGGAACTGTTAACATCAGTCTGCACCTACAGCTCTTTTCCTTATGAAAGGAATGACAGCATTACACAGAGTGATTTCCTGCTGGATCTTTACTCACATGTGAAGAACTATGAGACTCAAACAGGCAGGAATTTCCTTCCACCATTACAGTCAGTTTTCCAGTTACTTGATGTCTGGATCATAGATCTCTCAAAGAGAAAGACCTCCATCCTCCTGGAAGTGCTGAAGCTACAAATGGTGAAGAAACTAGTAGATCTGAGAGGATGTTCAGAGGAAGAGAGTGAAATTATGAGTTTCCTTCAGTGTCTGCCCTACATCTCACAGCTGAGGTACCTGATATTTTGGAGATTCACAAATCTCCTTCTCAATCAGTTTATCACTTCACTGAATCTGTTTATGGAAAGATATGTTATATTAATAAAGAATCTTTGGTAACACTTTACGGTAAGGGACATGGATTATCATGAATTCATGCATTAATACAAAATATTTTTGGTTTAACTTAAAGCAAGTGTAACACAGTTCAGAGTGGGTGAGGAAGAAGACGAGGGGTCGGCGTGTCTGGGACTCGTAAGGTTCTCTTTATTTGTAACTCAGTAAGCAAAACAGGGTGCACATCGCACTTAAACATAAACTCAATAAACAGGTTCCTCTTTTCTTCAATCGTCGGTTTCTGACAGTTCCTCTCTGCTGCAGTACCCCGAGTCCCAGAGCCACCTTGAATTGAAATGGCTGTAAAGCTAGATACCAACTGGTGATCCGCCCGTTGGTATCTTTCATGCGGTGGAGCCACTGCAGAGGGGCGTGGTCCGAACAGAGGGTGAACTCCCTCCCCAAGAGATGGTACCGGAGGGTAAGAACGGCCCACCGGATTGCCAAGCACTCCTTTTCTATGGTGCTGTACATCGTCTCTCTCTTAGAGAGCTTGCGACTGATGTACAGCATCGGCCACTCCTCCCCTCCTCTCCTGGGTCAGGACCGCGCCCAGCCCCTGTCCGACGCGTCCGTCTGTAACATAAAAGGAGAGAAAAATCAGGTGACTGTAAGCGGCCCGCCACATAGAGCAGCCTTCACCTGGGTAAAAGCCTGCTGGCACAGCTCTGACCACTGGACCGGATCTGGTGCTTCCTTTTTAGTGAGGTCAGTCAGCGGGCTGGTGAGGTCCGAATAATTAGGAACAAACCTCCTATAATAGCCCGCCAGCCCCAGGAACTGCCTCACCTACTTCTTGGTCTTGGGTCTTGGGCAGGTTGCAACTGCTGCTGTCTTGTCAATTTGCGGACGTACCTGTCCATGACCCAAGTGGAAACCCAGATACCTGACCTGCACGCGCCCAATCGCACACTTCTTCGGGTTGGCCGTCAGCCCGGCCACCCTCAGCGACCTCAGGACGGCGCGCACATGCTCCATATGCCGCTGCCAGTCATTGCTATAGATGATAATATCATCTAAGTAAGCAGCGGCATATGCAGTGTGCGGCCGAAGAATTTTATCCATGAGGCGCTGAAACGTGGCCGGAGCCCCGAACAACCCGAATGGAAGCGTAACAAATTGGTGTAATCCAAACGGCGTCGTAAAGGCTGTCTTTTCTTTAGATAAAGGCGTTAAGGGGATCTGCCAATATCCCTTTGTTAAATCCAGCGTCGAATAAAACCGAGCTGCACCCAGCCGATCGAGCAACTCGTCAACCCTTGGCATTGGATATGCGTCGAATTTCGACACAGCGTTCACCTTGCAATGATCCACACAGAACCGGACCGAGCCGTCCATTTTAGGGACTAAAACTATCGGGCTGGCCCAGTCACTATAGGATTATTCTATTACTCCCATATCCAACATCGCCTCTAATTCTTCCTGAACCACTTTTTTCTTGTGTTCAGGTAACCTATCTGACCGACTGCGGACTACCACACCGGTCTCGATATGATGCTGAATGAGGTTCGTCCGACCGGGCAGGGGCGAGAACACATCCGAAAAAAACTCTTGCAACCGGGCTATGTCAGTGAGCTGCAACGGCGAGAGGTGATCTCCTCCTGGGGCCAGCGTGAGAGATGTACCATTTGTGTTCACCTCTGGCCCGAGATCCTCCTCTCCACTCACCGCCGTTGCCAGCATCACTGACTCTGCCTCGCTCCACTTTTTAAGGAGGTTGAGGTGGTATATTTGATGTGCTCCGTTCCTATCCGATCGAATTACCTCATAATCAAAATCTCCTACTCGTCGTGTGACCACGAAGGGTCCTTGCCACTTGGCGAGTAATTTTGAGCTAGAAGTTGGGAGTAATATCAGCACTTTATCTCCCGGTGCGAAACTGCGCAGTTTAGTTCCCCTGTTGTATAGCCGGCTTTGTTTGTCCTGGGCCTGTAAAAAATTCTCCATAGAATTTGACTCACCATAGAAGACTCGGCTCACGTGGAGGACGTGAGCTGAGTCTTCAAAAAACAGAAGACTAAGAAAGCTTCAGGCCCAGACGGCATCTCATCTGCTTGTTTGAAAGCCTGCGCTGACCAACTGGCCCCAGTCTTCACGCAGATCTTCAACAGATCATTGGAGCAGTGTGAAGTTCCCTGCTGCTTCAAACGCTCCACTATCATTCCCGTCCCCAAAAAACCCAAAATCACTGGACTAAATGACTACAGACCTGTCGCTCTCACGTCTGTGGTCATGAAGTCATTTGAAAGACTGGTGTTGGCCCACCTGAAGGACATCACTGGACCCTTGCTGGATCCTCTCCAATTTGCCTATAGAGCAAACAGGTCTGTGGATGATGCAGTCAACATTGGACTGCATTATATCCTGCAACATCTCGACAGACTCGGGACTTACGCAAGGATCTTATTTGTGGACTTCAGTTCGGCCTTCAATACCATCATGCCTGAGCTCCTCACAGCCAAACTGACCCAGCTCTCCATGCCATCCTCAATCTGTCAGTGGATCTCCAGCTTCCTGACAGACAGGCAGCAGCGGGTGAGACTGGGTAAACTTACATCCAGATCTCTCACAATCAGCACTGGCGCCCCAGAGTGCGTTCTCTCCCACTGCTCTTCTCCCTGTACACCAATGACTGCACTTCTGAAGACCCCTCTGTCAAGCTCCTGAAATTTGCAGACGACACCACTGTCATCGGCCTTATCCAGAACGGTGACGAGTCTGCTTACAGACTGGAGGTTGAACAGCTGGCTGTCTGGTGCAGTTATAACAACCTTGAGCTGACGCGCTCAAAACAGTGGAGATGATAGTGGACTTCAGGAGGAACAGCCCATCACTCCCCCCACTCACCCTCATGAACAGCACTGTGGACGCAGTGTAGTCTTTCAGGTTCCTGGGCACTACCATCTCTCAGGACCTGAAGTGGGACAATCACATCGACTCCATTGTGAAAAAGGCCCAGCAGAGACTGTACTTCCCGTCAGCTGCAGAAGTTCAACCTGCCACAGGAGCTGCTGATTCAGTTCTACTCGGCTGTCATTGAGTCTGTCTTATGCACCTCCATCACTGTCTGGTTTGGTTCAGCTACCAGATCAGACATCAGGAGACTGCAACGTAACATCCGGACTGCAGAGAGGATTATTGGTGCCCACCTGCCAACCCTCCAAGACCTGTACTCTTCCAGAGTGAGGAAGGAGCAGGTAAAATCATCACAGACTCCACTCACCCCGGACACCACCTGTTTGAACTGTTACCGTCAGGGCGACTCCGATCACTGGCCACTAGAACATCTAGGCACAGGAACAGTTTCTTCCCACAGGCCATTTCCCTCTTGAACAGTTAACCCCCTAACCACCCACCCCCAAGGCAAATGCCTGTAAGTGCAATTTCTCCCACTGCTTAGTGCAATATCTCCTAAACTCAGGTGATTATTCATATTATTTATATTTATTCTTACTCTCCAAATACTGTAAATATTCATAATCTATGTCTTTTCTGACTAAACGTAACCGTGACCTTATACTGTTTATATTTTTTATTCTTTGAATTTTTTATTTATTACTGTTGTATTTGTATTGTATATGTGCACTGGAAGCTTCAGCACCAAAAAAAATTCCTTGTGTGTGAAAGCACACTTGGCAATAAAGCTCTTTCTGATTCTGATTCTGATTCTAGAGAGCCGCCCCAAGGTGTGGAGCTTTGTTCTCAGGTCCATGACATACTGAATTTCGTTCTTGCCTTGCTCAGGTCCGTCCTCCCAAGCTTCTCTCAGAACGTCTAATACCCCCCGGGGCTGACGTCCGTAGAGAAGCTCGAACGGGGAAAACCCGGTGGAGGCTTGCGGGACCACGCGTACAGCAAACAACAGGGGTTCCAACCATTTATCCCAATTTTTGGCGTCTTCTTGTACGAACTTCCGAATCATTGTTTTCAAAGTGCGATTAAAACGTTCCACCAAGCCATCTGTTTGTGGGTGATAGACGCTGGTGCGAACCGATTTAATGCCCAATAATTCGTAAAGTTCGCGTAATGTACTTGACATAAGCGCGTGCCTGATCAGTGAGGATCTCTATCGATCCCCACTCGGAGATTAACGAAACAATGTGTCCGCAACACTCTTTGCCGAAATGCTGCGGAGGGCAATGGCTTCGGGGTATCGTGTTGCATAATCCACCAGGACTAATGCAAAACGATGCCCTTTGGCTGATCGTTCTAATGGTCTGATGAGGTCCATGCCAATTCTTTCGAAGGGGACCTGCATAAGCGGTAAAGGGCGCAAAGGTGCTTTTGAAAGGGCCGGTGGGTTTACCAGCTGACATTCACGACAAGCCGCGCACCATCTGCGCACATTCTCGTGGATGCCCGGCCAAAAGAACCGGACCATTAGACGATTAAGTGTTGCTGCCTGCCCTAGATGCCCTGCCATCGGATTACAATGAGCCGCCTGGAAAAGCATTTCCCGGCGGTTTCTCGGAACTAATAACTGGGTTGTATCCTGCTTTGTTTGAGCGTCTTGGGTCACTCGATACAACCTATCTTTTATTATGGCAAAATAAGGATACGAAATTGGTTGTTCAGGGCAGAGAAACTGTCCGTCGATCGAGCAGACCTGAGCAAAAGCATTTTTTTAATGACTCATCCTGGGACTGTTCCAGAGGAAAGTCATCGCGTTCGGTGAGGTTCAGCCTCTCCACAACGCTCGGTTCCTCTGCATCAGTCCCCAGCGGTCCCGGCTCAGTTTCTCCTACCTGCACAACCGCTCTCTCTCCCCGCCCTGCTCTCTCCCAGGAGACATCCGTGCATAGATACCCCAATAAATGACTAAACGCTGGCCAATTTGTTCCCAAAATTAGCGGATGTCTGAGGTGTGGACTAACCGCCACCTCCACACTATGCTTTTGTCCCCGAAATTGTATGACAGCCGTCACCAATGGGTAATTCACCACATCCCCGTGCACACACCGTACCTTAACCATGCGGCTCTTATCCAATGCCAACGGCTGTATCAGGCTTTGATGAATTGAGGTTTGGTTACACCCTGAATCCACCAAAGCCGGATAGGTACCCCCCTGGATACTCACTGGTATCTGGTACAGCCCGTGGCGCATCGGGGATCCGGATCAGCGTCCCCACTTCCATGACCGGACACCGATCTATAAAGTGACCCGGATCCCCGCACCGCCAACAGGCCGGCCCAGACTTCCCCGCCGCCCCAGTGGCTGGAAGGGGGTCAAGGAATTGGCGTGGAGAGAGAGGGGTTACAGGATCAGAGGGCCGTTCCCGGTCGGTCGGCCCGCTCCGCCCCTCTAGGTGGCGCTCGGGGACTCCAGGATCGGTCCGGGAACCCCCCGGGTCTTCCCCGCCCTGCCCCCCGGGGCAGGAAACTCCCCCTGGTGCGAGGAGCCGGTACTGGTCTGTAAGGAGGAGGAGAGAGAGAAGAAGGGGAAGGGAGAGAGAGAGAGACAGATGGTAGGGTTTCGCCGACCCCTGGGCACGCCACCATTTGGTCCTCCGCCAGCTGGATGGCCTGGTCCAACGACGCCGGGCGGTGGCACTGGACCCACTGCGCGGTTTTCTTCGGCAACCGCGCAATAAACTGCTCCAGCACCACCTGATCCACGATGTTGTTGGCGTCGTTCAGGTCCGGCATCAGCCATCTGCGGCAGGCTTCCCGGAGCTGTTGGGCCATCACAAATGGTCGGCTATTCTCCCCCTGGGTCAGCGACCGGAAGCGCTGACGATGCTGTTCGGGAGAGACCGACCGCGTTGAAGGATGGCCCGCCGTAGGTCGTCATAAACCAGGAGGTTCTGGACTGGCAACTGCTGAGCTGCTATCTGCGCCTCTCCCGATAACAGCGGAGCGAGGCGCATCGGCCAGTCCGGCGTGGCCACCCCCCTGCCTCAGCGGACCTCTCAAAGAGATCCAGAAACGCTTCTGGATCGTCGTGTGGTCCCATCTTGCTGAGGGTTATGTGGGGGGGTGGAGCCGGGGTCGTTGGTGTTCCCCCGGCTTGAACCTCCCGGTCTAACCAGCTCCGGAACAGCTCGCGGTCCTGCTGCTGGGTCTGGATGAGCGCCTGGAATCTCCGTTCCTGCTCGTCCCGGATCTCCAGCATGGCCTGATGTTGCAGGCCCGCGACCGAGTGGATTACCTCCACAAATGGCGATCCTGACGGGGACTGCATGGTGGCGGCAGCTGTCTTCTTCCTACCGGGTTTCGGCACCAATGTAACACAGTTCAGAGTGGGTGAGGAAGAAGACGAGGGGTCGGCGTGTCTGGGACTCGTAAGGTTCTCTTTATTTGTAACTCAGTAAGCAAAACAGGGTCCACATCGCACTTAAACATAAACTCAATAAACAGGTTCCTCTTTTCTTCAATCGTCAGTTTCTGACAGTTCCTCTCTGCTGCAGTACCCCGAGTCCCAGAGCCGTAGTGGTTCTCTCTCCCTTTGATCCTATTTTCCTTCAGGCTTTTATCCTGTCTCTCCACGCCAATTACCGCAACAAGAGGCAGGTGTTCGTCATTTGCACTTGACCTACTTACGTGCCACTCGTCCTCTGACTCTCTCTCCCGTCACAGACTTCGCTAAACCACGCCCCCCTCGCCACAGCAAGTAACCTTTTTTTTTTAGTTAATACTGTACTGTTCTCGCTGAGGTGTAGCAACTCCAACTAAACAGTGAGCTAAACTCACTCTATTCAACATTAATTCATGTACATGAAGAAATCCTGAGTTCTTTGAATGCAGATTTTTTTCTTCACACTGTACTGTACTGAATCCATACATATGAGATGAGTGATGAGAGACGAGAGAGTGAAAAAGCGATGCTACTACTGGGGAATCAACAGGCAGGATGCATTTTCCCTGGTGCAATGAACGTTTGCATTTTTTCCAGTCTGCCGTTTTCTAACGCGATTTCCCACTTCCGGTTTTGACTCAGTAAACAAACGTCAACTTAAGATTCTGCATGAAACTGAAGGTATATCAAATTAAATGCATAAAAATTAAACTTAGATGCCTGAAAGGCAGAAAACTCCCCATCTGACCTTAAAGGTCACTATTAACTATCAAATGTCTCTGAACCTTCAGTCTTTGGGCAGAAGAAGAACTACTTCTGACACTGGTCTCAAGAACACCTTCGCAGAACCTTGAGCCAAGTCCTTAGCTCTACTTTCCTTACATTGCTGTCTCTCCCAGGGAAGACAGCTGTGATTCTCGCCATACGCCACGAGTTACGTGCAGCTTGACTGTCCTTCAGGAGCACAATGTCCCCTTCTTTCAGGTCCCGTTGGGAATCTCTCCATTTCTGGCGGTCTTGCAGAGTGGGGAGGAACTCCTGAAGCCAGCGACGCCAGAATCTGCCAGTGAGAGCTTGGGCTTGTTTCCATTGTCTGCTGAGAAGATCCTTGTCTGTGAAGTCTCCCTGCGGTGGGGCAACCCCAACCTTCTGGGTAAGTATCTTTGCAGGAGACAATATGAATGGTGACTCTTGGTCAGTGGAGACTGGAACGAGAGGTCTGGCATTGATTATCGCAGTCACTTCCATCATGAGTTTGCACAGGACGTCATGGGTGAGTTGAATGTTCTCTTGGAGCAGGATTGCATCGAGGATCCGTCTTGATAGGCCTGTCATACGTTCCCATGATCCTCCCATATGGGACGCATGAGGAGGATTAAACACCCATGAACACCCCTTTTGACTCAAGAAGTTCTGCACTGTGATGTCAGGTTGTTGTCGGCTCAGTCCCATTTCTTTTGCAGCGGCTACAAAGTTTGTTCCGCAGTCCGATCTTATCTGCTTCGCAGGTCCCCGTATGGCAAAGAAACGACTTAATGAATTAATGCAACTGGACGTGTCTAGGGAGTCGATAATCTTGATGTGCACAGCTCAGGAGCTCATACAGTAGAAGAGCATTGCCCATCTTTTACTTTGGGCCTGTCCACCTCGTGTACGCCCGGAGACGATTTTCCATGGTCCGAACACATTCACTTCTACATGGGTGAAGGGTGGGCAAGTGTACAACCGTTCTGGAGGTAAGTCTATCATAATTTGTTCCTCTGTTCTTTGGCGTAACTTTCGGCACACTACACATTTGTGCAAGACAGAGGCAATAAGTCGTTTTCCACCTATGACCCAGAAGTCCGCTGCTCTCAGGGCTCCTTGTAAAGTGGCGGCCTTTATGCTTTACCTCTTCATGGTACTGTTGCACCAACAGCAGAGAAACATGCCTGGTTTTGAGTGCTCAAGTCAGCGTGTTTTAATCTGCCACCGACACAAATCAGATCACCTTCAAGAACAGGTCTGAGCTTATGAAGGGCACTGTCCTTGGTTACAGCTTGTCCAAGCTCAAGAGCTGTGAGCTCTTTTGCAAAGACTTCTTCCTGTGTGGCTCTGATGATGATGTGTTTCGCCTGAGACAACTCATCCGGTGTGCGTGGTAGGTTGCCATGGTGCCATCCTTTACATTCACTGGACATGTTGTGTCTGTAAGCGTTGGCTATGTGGATGAGTAGGGCAATAGCCCTGGTGAGGGAGCGCATGCATGAAAAGCGATGTAACCGTGTGGTGGTAAGGCCTCGGTTCAGTTCAGGTCGTAGTTCCATGTCTGATTCTGAGTTAACAAGTTCAAACGTACGGCTTGTTTCTGTGTCAGATGGATTTGGTTTGTGTAAAAAGGCTGGTCCAGTGAACCACATAGTCTTTGTCAGTTGGGACGCAGAATATGACCTGGATGCGTGGTCAGCCGGGTTGTCCTCTGTGTTGACATAGAACCATTGGTTAGGTCTTGTGGACTGACAAATTAGTCTGACTTGATTATGAACATACACGTAGAAGCTTTTTGTCTGATTGTGAATGTATCCAAGCACGACATTGCTGTCACAATAGAACTTGATTGCATCAAGTTTCAGGCCCAGTTCATCTTGGATGAGTTCAGCGACTGCACGGCTAATACTGTGGCACACAATTCCAACCGAGGAATGGTAGGTTCGGACTGTGGGGCCAACTTAGCCTTCCCTAAGATGAATCCTACTTCGACTTGTCCCTCAGCTTGAATGGTCCTAAGATATGCCACAACTCCAATTGCCTTTGTGGACGCATCAGAGAACACGCATAGCTCTGTGTGTACAGCATTGGATAGTGACGTAGCTGTGTATGAACGTGGAATATGCAGCTTGATTAATTCATGCAGTGACTCATTCCATGCTTCCCATTGCTTCAGCTTTTGTTCTGGAAGAGGAGGATCCCAGTCACATGTCTTGACATTGAGTTCCCTCAAGAGACTTTTGCCTTCAGTAGTTACCGGTGCAACCATGCCTAAATGATCGAAGACGCTATTCACTGTTGACAGGACTCCCCTGCAGTGAAGGGTTTCTTGTGTTCTGAGACTGTGAATGTGAAAGTGTCTACCGCTGTCTCCCACAGCAGTCCCAAACTGCATTGCACTGGTGTAGCTTCACTGCTGAGGTCGAGATCTTTTATTAGCTGCTCTGTCCTCAGGTGCAAAGGCCTGAAGGACGGCTTCACTGTTTGAGACAAACTTGTGACGCCTCAGGTTTGACTCACTGAGAGAGGTCTGCGTTCTCTGAAAGAGACTGATGGCTTCAGCTTAAGTTAGCACACTGATGAGCCCATCATTTAATGATGTTCGGCAAACTCAACCGTGTCTTTTCCATGTTTGTGTGCACCTTCATGGATGGCTCTCCTTAGTCCGTAGATGGCTACAGATGGTCTGTTGCCGAAAACATCGACCCTCATCCTGTAGTCAATGATATCCTTAGACATATCATTGTCTCTGTACCACAAAAACCTCAGGTAGTTCCTGTGGTCTCTGCGGACAAGAAAGCAGTGGAACATCTGCTGTATGTCAGTGATCACTGCTACCTGTTCATTGCGGAAGCGTTCAACACCTTAATGAGTGAGTTATTGAGGTCTGGGCCTGACAGAAGAACACCATTTAGAGATGTGCCAAAGTACTTTGCACTGGAGTCAAACACCACTCGGATGCTTCCAGGCTTTTTTGGGTGGTAGACTCCGAAAGTAGGCAGGTACCAACAATCTTCATTCTCCTCCAGAGGAGGAGCCATTTCAGCATGTTGTCAAATATTTTCTTCATGAATTCTAGAAACTGGTCTCTCATCTCAGTTTTTCTCCACCTCCCTAGAGAAAACGCTGCGAAGCGAGTGAAAACCTGTTCACGGTTGTTGTACAAATGTTGACGGGGAACTCTAAAGGGGAGAGGAGCAACCCAGTTGTTTGATGTATCTCTATACATTTCTTGGTCCATGATTTCCAAAAAGATTGTGTCCTCCATGGAACGGGCGGGTTTGTTGTCGGACCCGGTCTCGTTGAAGACCTGTAGTCCAAGGGACTCCAATGATGCCTTGTGTGGTTTGTTCTTCTGCTCCCTGCCATGGGACACATCCTCAATCAGCTTCATGAAGCCTTCACATGGTCTTAGAATAGAGGATCAGCCATTCTCTAGCACACTTGTCTTGAACACGCTCACATCTGGTTTGTGTGCATTCCGTAGGCACGCGTCTCCTACCAGGACCCATCCCAAATCCAGTCTTTGTGCAAAAGGGGCATTGTGAGGTCCGCTCACTTGCCGTCGGACTTTATGGACTCTCACAATGTCTCTGCCTAGCAAGATGAGGATTTCCACCTTGGGGTCGAGTTCTGGTATGTGTGTCGCTACACTTCGTAAGTGTGGATGATAATTTGCTGCATCAGGCGTCGGTATTTCAGAGCGATCATTGAGAATGTCATTACACTCAATTAGCGGGGGTAGCAATAGGCTAGTCATGGCATTTGACATTGCCCGATACCAGGCTAATATAAAAGCTTGTCCTATGTAGTAACAATGAGTCTCGGGGAATAATTAATTCAAATGGGGTAAATATTCATGGGTCTATGAATATTATTAATTTGTCCTACACAACAATATTAACTTATAACGGAACCTTTAATCATGTAAATGTAACCTTTATAAAAGCTGATTGCAGCGATCTCTAATTTCCTCTCGTTCTGCGAGTGGAAATTCAGATTACTTCATCAAATATCAATCTTAAAAACTAGAAGAAACATTAATTTGCTGATGAGACAAATATTTCCTTTGTTTGTACAATTTGTATTACTTGAATAGTAATACGAAAATCAAGCTTTAAGGTAGCTACGATCTTACATCTCATTGACTTCGATATATGTGAGCAAGGTGACAGATTCAATTTCATGTAAGTATTGGGTTTTTAATAAAACAACTAAGTATACAGAACTATGATTCACACAAGGGAAATTTGCATATATATGTAGGTAGTAAAACAAACCATATGGTACAAACAGGGAGAAATCAAACTTAACGAATGATATGAAAGGAATGAAGGAGAGAGAATGGGAGAGAGAGAGAGAGAGAGAGAGAGAGAGAGTTATAGCCTTATCACCCAGTCCTTCATAAGACACCTCAAGTAAATTATTCCACAAATAGGAATGAGTGTACAACCTTAGCGCAGTTTGATTGGGAATAAAATACTTGCTTTGATCTGGCTTCTCGCGTGTGTGTGTCTGAGTTCAACTTTCTGAGCAGCGAGGTGCGGATGGTTCTTGGGTGACGAAGGCCAGTTTCTCTCTCTCTCTCCAGATGTTGGGGCTCTCTCGTGGCAGGAGGTCCGTGGCAGACCGTTCGCAATGTGGTCTCTCTTTTGGCAGGAAGCGCAGAAAGTTAATGGTCATTCTCGGTTTTTATAGCCGAAGAAAGGGGTTGCTCCTTTGAGATGATTTAATCATGTCCGAGAGGTCAAAAGGCGCAAAGTTTCCTTTGTGTTGCAATCTCCGCCTTCTTGACGTCTTGACTCACAAGGACTCAGAGGTTCTGAAAATGTATTCTCAGAAAGTTGGTGATTCTGTAATAATGCATCATGTTGTAATTTGGAGACGAGATTCGGTATCGTCAGGTAGACGCGATTCTGGAGGTACCATGCATTATAATTCTGCGAGTTTAAAGTACAAAGATCCATAAACTTTCACAGTTTCTAGCATACAGAGTTTGATTCTACATTCAGTAACACCGTAAAAATCTAGTCATTTTAATACATCGTATAAGGACGTCGAATCAACCAAATATATATATTTAATAGTGTAAGAAGTGTTAGGGGTTAACAGCTTAGACCCAGAGACCAGTAGTGAAGAATGAAGACAAAGAGTCAGGAGTGCAATTAATTAAAGATAAATTTTACTGAAGAATAGTTTGCAGTTTCATCAGCAGAAGCCAGCATCAAGTCTCACAAGGAGTTCGTAGGCCGCACTTCCTCTCTACTGGTCTCGTCGTACCGTACATACAATTGTCCCAACAGTTATACTGTTTTTAAGGTCTAGCCACATCATCACTTCCAGGTGTATGATTCTGATTGGCTCAGAGAAAATGTACAGTCATGGTAATTTTCCACACAAGGATAGATAGCAGAGCATATCACTAAACTAGGCAGACTAGTTGTCGCCCCATGACTAGATTTAGATCATTGTTGACCTCAGAGGTTGCAGAAAGGCGTCTTCATGTCTGGTGTTGTGCAGAAAATGTCCATCTTCAATATTGGGCCTGCATAGATCATGCAACGCACACACACAAGAGCTCCCCAGCATCACAGCTCTCCCAAGGTTGTAGAGTCTTATCAACAAAGCACTTCACCAAAACATACTGATAACATGTGCTTTCTCTCAGTCAGAGGTACAGACAGTAGTACAGGCAATATTCATCTTGATTCTTTAGTGTTTCAGTAAAAGGAAATATAAAATGAATAAAATATAATAAAAATGAAAGACAAATTCATATTTAATCTATGGAAGCCGTGCTAAGTGAGCAAACACTGTTACTGCACTCCCAGCATGTTAGGGGCTGTGTTACACATAGGCCAGACGCCACTCAAAGACCAAATACAAACTTTAGAAAACATAAAAGAAGACCAAACAATCAGTAGTTCTATTGAGTAAAATCAACTGGAATTAATCATTAGAAATAATAGGATAAATATTAATTAAGGCTTTGATTATGAATCTGATTAAGATATTTACAGGTATATTGAAGCGGCAGGGGATTTCAGACTTCCCCCTTCAGAAGCAATTTGTCCAATTGGTTCTTATGTGGAAACTCTGTGTGTGTGTGTCACGAGACAGTCCATGTGTGCGGGTGCAAAAGTCAAAAAGGGGGGTAGCGGGGTGCTGATGTAGAGTGCCCCGGATGCAATCAAATTATGCTGACAATGCTCTTTTTGTAGACATTCAGGCGCGTCAATTAGTTACATGGTCAAGACAAACAAAAAGGCCTTTGCTTACATTAATCTGATTAGGTCTCACGGGATGGTGATGAGTTCAGTCCATTTTGGTTACTGGACACAGATGGCTAACCTACCATTAGTTAATGTTACTACATCTATTACCTTGCAACAGTAACTAAGGGGGTGGAGCGTGGTGAAAGATTATCTCATTGAGTGACGATGACAGATTTACATTTTGTTCTGCACATTGCAGATTAAAAATGAAAAACTAGCATATAGCGAATCAAGATTCAACCTGGAAGCCCTCTGCCTTACGTCTCAACCAATCCGGCACAGGTCTTCAGTGAGAAGGGGAATGGTTGACCCTTGATATTGAAAAGTTCCAAGAAATCTGATCGCACTAGTGAACGGTTACTTTGATCATCCAAAATGACGTACATGTTGGTTGCCTTCTCACGTTGACCTTGAGGGTATATTCGTACCAGACAGATCTTTGAGCAGGATCTTGCTGGTTGCTCTGGACCACATACCTGGGTGCAGTGTGAGGAGATGGCTCTGCTGTTGCTAGCATGTTCCTCTTCCTCCCCGCCATTGTCTGGTGGGTTTGTAGGCCTTCTGTCGACTTGAGGTGGTGAACCTGGATGCATAGCAGCATGATGTTGGTCGCTGTCACACTCCAAGCACTTTACTGTTGCCTTACAGTCTCTTGCAAGATGACTAGCTGATGTGCAGCACTTGAAACAAATTCCATTCTCCTTGAGAATAGTCTTTCTTTCTTCAAGAGACTTCTAAATTCTCTGCATTTCCTTAGCGAATGTGGTTTGTTGTGAATGGGACAGTTTTTCTCTGGGATGTCTGTCTTGTCAACAGATATTTTTCTTCCATAATTATTTGAGACTACTTTGTCTGACTTCAGTCTATTGTTGCTGGTGCATAGTAGGATGAAACTGGGATCATTCCTCCGGCGTGCTTCATGGCAGATGAAATCGGCAAAGTAATCGAATGGGGGGAAGTAGACATGGATATTTTCTTTAAATTTTGAGCCGGCTGAGAGCCATTTCTCCTGTAGCCCGTGAGGGAGTTTCTCCACTATGGACCCAATGCACCTGGCGGTATCCAGGTAGGCCAATCCTGTGAGGTAACCTTCTTCTCTGGCACCCTGGAGTTCCATAAGAAGATTGCCTAGGTCTCTCAGTGTTCCGTAATCTTTGGTTGATATCTTGGGAATTCATCCAATCTCTTAAAAGAGACTTCTCCATTACTTCAGGTGCAGCGTAGCACTCTTGGAGGCGATCCCAGGCCTTTTTAAGTGCTACATCTGGGTTCCCGACATGCACAGAGTGAATCCTTTTGATGTGTTTAACGGACTCTGGTCCGGGCCATTTAATCAGCAAATCTAACATTTCAGTGGAGGTGAGTCCTAAGCCTGTAGGAACATTACTGAATGATGATTGCCATGCTAAATCATTTTCAGGTTTATCATCGTATTTGTAGACTTGTACTTACTAAATCACGTCGAGCCAGGTAACATGCCAGGTGTTCTGTTTCAGGTGTCACGCTTGCGATGGATGGTACAAACACAGGCACGTATGATGGAGCTGTTGCCTTAAGTGGTGATTTGCAAAGGGGACATATTATTTTGGGATTTGCAGGGTATCCACTGTCACTAGCAGGTGTTGTGTGGAGTCCACTGTCTCTAATGGGTGTTGTGTGATGTCCGTCATATCTTACCAGACCTGTATGACCTCCATTAAGGGGTGTTCTGATGTGGGTTACATCCCTGAATTTAGCATGGTTGCTGAAGAATGGCTTTTTTGGTGCTGTGTTATGCTCAGATGGTCTGTTATGAGTTTCAACCTCTCCTTGCCCTTCCTGTAACTGTAAGTTGTATTCTGGTAGAGGATTCCATGTGACGTTAAATTTTGTGCTATGCTATGTGCAGCTTGCGCTTCAATATATTCATTAGTGGGTGTTACAATTTAATTTCGTAATTTTGCTTGCGAAGATACAACGGTCTTGATTGAAGTTCTCGCTGAGGTGTAGCAACTCCAACTAAACAGTGAGCTAAACTCTCTCTATTCATGAACATGAACAAATCCTGAGTTCTTTGTATGCAGATTTATTTTCTTCACACTGTGCTGAATCCATACATATGAGATGAGTGATGAGAGACGAGAGAGTGAAAAAGCGATGCTTCTACTGGGGAATCAACTGGCAGGATGCATTTTCCCTGGTGCAATGAACGTTTGCATTTTTTCCAGTCTGCCATTTCTAACGCGATTTCCCACTTCCGGTTTTGACTCCGTAAACAAACATCAAAATAAGAGTCTGCATGAAACTGAAGGTATATCAAATTAAATGCATAAAAATTAAACTTTGTTGCCTGAAAGGTAGAACAAATACAATGAAGGAAATTGGTTTAATAAATAGAAACTCAAAATATTATTGTATCTGAACCACATAAATAAAATTTGTTTTGTAATAAATCATGAAAATAGCACAATTTGGCATGTTTCAATGCATTAAAACAAATAAAACACACAATTACAAAATATGTTTACAAAATCTTTTAACAATATTTGAATAAGAGCGATCAATTCTGAAAACTACAATTTAACTACAATTTTTAATTTCAATGAACGTCCCCAGTTACGTATGTAACCTTAGTTCCCTGAGAACAGGGAACGAGGCGCTGCGTCAGCTGGCGCTAGGGGGGCGCCTCCAGCGTGACTGGTGCCTGATATCACAATCGAACAACGTCAATCCTATTGACCGGCGACAGCCTATGATGTCATCAAGGTGCGACCAGGAAGTATATAAGGGCGCCTTGCCAACATGACAGTATCTAATCGTCTGAAGGGACTGTTTGGCAGGCAGGCCCTGAGGCATGGCAACCTGGCGCGGCGTCGTTCCTGTTCTCAGGGAACTAAGGTTATACGTAACCGGGGGCGTTCCCTTCGAAGGAACTCGCGCTGCGTCAGCTGACGCTACGGGGAACGATATACCCACGCCTCCATGCCAAAGGGAGTGCATGCCCACTGGCAGTGACAACTGTCAGAACAAGCAAATTCACTGAAATGCCTGAACCACTCCCCTTCTGGTCACATTAGGCTGTCAGTGACAGCGCTCCCTACGGTCAAAGCCCAAGCTATAACCTGAGAAGGAACCTTCGCATACCATATGAAGTCCTGCCCTGGCCGCTTCGAAGGCCTGGAACCAACCCATTCCCAGAAGGGGTTCCTTTGAGGCGTGGCTAGGGGACCCGAGGAACCCGTGCCAGTCACTATTCGGGAGGAATTCACGAATGCCACCAGGAGGCTCGACTTGGTGACCTCTATGTGGGACACATCAGTTCGCCAACCCTGTCTGTAAGTACAGAGCCTCTGGTACTCGCCTCCGCAGAGACATCCCGCTAGGGTACTGCAAAATGGCAGTGTCCTCCACCAGCCGGACCTCAGAGACGGGTTATCCTGGAGAGCAGCGCTCGGCGAAGTACTGGCTGATCTACTGGGAAGCCTCGAAGGGCCTTCGACCACTCGATCAGAGCCAAGCGTCTGTAAGCTCATAAAAGACTCTCACTTGAGAGGAGCTCCTAAGCCTGCCTGGTAGGTACCCATGCTGTAGGCGATCTATGAAAGTCCCTTCCTGTAGGGACCGCGCAGCAGCAGTGTCGTCTCGTCATGCTGAGGGTATAACCACCGCTTTCAGGTGCTGCCGGCTAGAAACGGAGCTTGATAGCAGGTGACCACTAGCTGTCAGCTAAAAGCCAGTTATGCGCTCCCTTCTAGGGAACTCGTTCCCCAGGGAGGCCAAAAAGGGGCCTCCACCTGGTAACCTAGGTTGACTGCTCGCGCCTCCAACCCATGGAGCTCGCCCTCAGGTCGGCCTAGTGAGGCCTTTACCCAATAGCAGTCGAGATGGCCCTCGAGGCAGCCGGAAGATGGGACTCGCTCTGACAGGGAGGCCTAGTGAAGCCTACCGCCTAGTAGTGAGACCTATTAATGGTCCACTAGTTTGTCTCCATGACTGGAACTGGAACCCCCTCAGGGAGGCCTAGAGGGGCCTACACCCTGATAACACATAAGCCTGCTAACAAAGCGCCCAGGCTCGGGGTTCACCCCAAGGGAGGCCTGCGAGGCCTACCACCTGTTCTAGCCACACGTGTGAACCATCAGAGGTGACTGAGGTCCCAATGGCGAGTCCCGCAGGGAAGCCCCGTGCAGCTTGCTACCTGTTAGCAATCCATGCTACCAACGGTTACCGAACTGGGGACCGGGGAACGATCTCAGGGAGGCCCAGCGCCTGCCACCTGATAGCAGAATGTGCTAACCTCCAGGGAGGCCTAGTGAGGCCTACGACCTGCTAGCACTCCACGCTCACCGCCAACTCACTTCCAGTGACTGGGGCCCGGGGCTGCCCCCTCACGGGAGGTCAAGTGAGCCTGCTTACCCCACAGCAGGCCCTTAGGGAGGCCTGGTAACGCCTACCACCTAATAGCAGCTCGTGCCAGCCGGCGAGGACTAATGCACCGGAATACCCCCTCGGGGGAAGACAGGGCAAAAACCTGCTACTCACGGCAGGCTCTTCAGGAGGCCTGCGGGGCCTAATACCTGAGCCAGGTGACCCAAAAACGGGAGCCTACCCCTCAGGGAGGCCTGGCAGGGCCTACCCCATAATAGGAGGTCTGCAGATACTATGACCCCTGCCATAATTAGAAGAAAGCTGGCTGCTGCACCCAGGCTGATGGTAGCTGTCTGCTGCTGACGAAGAACTGGAATATCCAGTTATCACCTGGGGACTCGTCCCCAAGGAGGACAAAGCCTACTAGTTGACGAGGTTCTGCTGAAGTCGACATTGAAGGAAAAACCTCCCCCAGGCCCACTGGGCGCGGCGTCGAGACTCTCTTGCAAGGAGGCCTGATGATGCCTACCACCTGTCTTGTAGTCTGCTGCCCAGACTGCCTAAGCTGGCTACTCACAACCAGCTGGCCTTCATATGCCCCCACCTGGGGCTGGCTCCATCCCAGAAGCTAGAGGGCCTCCGTGTGGCGCAGTCTCACGGGCAGTTGCCTACAGACATGAACCTAAACACATTGCCAATAGCAGTGCACTCAGCAACACATCGCTCAAACACCCTCTAAAGCAAGGGGAGTACAACTTACGTCACCTCTCCGGAACGGCCGCCTACTCTCATACAGCGGCCTGCCGCTCCCTGCAAGGGCGTTGGCAATGCTCGGGCCTCAGGGGAGCATCTGACCAAAAACCGCCGTGTGGAAGGTTGCGATGTTCCGCTTGACCCGAGCCCTAGGAAAGGTGGAGCAGAAGACATAGAGCAAAGGGTAAACATATCATATACATATGCAGCCCACCAGCTCTGCCATCCTCCAGGATGAGGCCAGAGCCACCAAAGGTGGCGGCCACACAATGCTCTGAAAGGCGGGTTACAGCAAAAATAGGTCTAATCGCACCCAAGCGAAAGACGCTTAAACCCCGCCCCACGACCACTGGCAAAGTCGCTATCTCTGCTGCAACACCTAGACTGCATTACTCAATAACCCCAGAACGCAGAGAAGGGGCGGGCCTTGGCCGGCCGACTCTATCTTAAGAGGAGGCTGAATTAAGGAGTGTAGAAACAACGCACTGTACTTATATTTAGGACAGGCCTGGGCGGCAATACCTAAAAGGAAAAACGCCCCCCACCCTTAGCGAAGCCTAGGCCAAGTGGTGCGGCACCAAGCCTGCACTAGATCTACTCAGGGCTCGGAAAGAAAATATTGTCACCCACGTAAAGACCACGAGGCCCGAACCCATTCCAAAGCCCAGCAGAGCTGGGTGCAGATCTCACTACAGCTCATGCATTAGTGCATACCCGGTCGTGGCTACTTTATACTTAAAGCTAGGAAACCACGCTCGCCCCCGCACGCTACAAGCCCGCGAGCAAGAACGGCCACTAATTACTCACATAAGTGAGAGATATAACACAGAGAGGCGGTAGGTCTCTACTAGCTAAAGTATAGAAATATGCATAACATATCATGTTGCAAAGGAGATCGTTCTTAGCTACTCACGGGGAGCTGCAGGCCCTGCGGTGTCCAATGATGTTCCACAATCCCCCACTCCCTCTCAGGAGAGCGAGAAGAGTCCTGGAAAACATATTAAAATAATGTTTCACCCTACTGAGGACTCACCGCTCGCTCCTCTGGTGCGTTTTCAGATCTTGAAAAACCAGCCTTATCAAGCTAGCGTTCGATCACCATCCTGAGGGGGCGCTCAAATGGATCAAGCCAGGCGGGCCATCAGAATCTCACATCCGCTCATCACGGGCCCACCCGGCCTGATGTCAGCGCCGAGGTAACGGGAGGAAGGGCCGGCAGCGCCTATCTGCGCCCCCTCGGGGGTGGAGATCTGTCGCGCTACCCACGCTGGTCCCGGTTTGCACCAGCCTCCTTCCTCCTCCTGTTGCGGGTGTCCCGCCTTCTCTGCGCCGCACTCCTCCACGGAGGGGGCGCTCGAGAGGCCACGCTGGCTCGCTGGTCCCGACGCCGGTCCTCAGACCGGGACGGGCCCGGGACACCCGACTGCCTGGGCGCGGCCCCGGACCTCAGCGGGATGCATGATTTGAATGCCGCCAGCGCTCGCCTCTCTGAACCTTCCCACCACCGCCTCAACGGAGGTGCCGAAGAGCTCAGAGGGTGAAACCGGGGCATCGAGGAGAAAGGCCTTTTCTTTCTCCCCGATGTCCGCCAGGTTCAACCACAGATGCCGCTCCGTGGCCACCATCGCCGCCATCGAACGACCGATGGCGAACGCCGTCTGTTTGGTGGCCTGGAGGCGAAATCTGTGGTTGGCGCAGCTCAGCCACCGCATCAGGGGGCAGTCCCTCCCCCTGATCGAGGTCCCTCAGCAGGTCCGCCTGGTATGCCTGCAACACCGCCATGGTGTGCAGACCCGCCGCAGCATGACCGGCTGACATGTATGCCCTGCCGTTCAACCGTGAAGTCGTTTTCAAGCGGTTTGGGCGGCGGGAAAACCCTCAGTGTCGACGGCCGCCCAGAGACGAGATAGTTCGCAAACGTCTCGTCCACTGGTGGCACCGACACATACCCGGCCTCAGACACGCCTTCAACGTCAGCGAAATTGGCTCGCTGACGCCGAAAGATGCGGGCCGAGTAAGGCTTCTTCCATGCCTCCGAGATCTGCTGGTGGAGATCCGGGAGGAATGGAAGGCTCCCCGGGGTTGGGAGCTCATGGTCGGCGAGAAACCGATCGTCCAGGCGGTTTGGACGTGCGGTTTCTCTCCTAACGCGCTGCCACGGCAGCTGCAGCCTACCTGCAGCGCGTTCCATCACCTCCAGCAACTCGCCATACATGGGGCAGGATGGTTGGGAGGCTTCGGCCTCAGCCGACTCATCTTCAGCCTCCTCCTCCATCCCCTGCTCTACCGGAAGGCGGGCGAGGGGAGGAACCTAAGTCCCGCTCCTCCCCGGCGACCGCCTCTCGCGATCTGACTGATCGTCTGCGAGAACAACCCTCTCTCCAGGCGATGAGCCAGATCCATCTGGGAACCCCAAGATCTAAGGCGCCGCTCAGCCTCGGCCTGAGCGGGCCGTCCCAGATGCTGAGCCCCCTTCCCTCAGGAAGAGGGCCGGCGAGCGGAGCGTTCTCAAGGGAACTGCTCACAGTTTGCACAAGAGGCTCCTCGAGAACCTCTCTTGCATGCTCTTCCCCAGGCAGTAAGCGCCAAAGTGTGTGTGTGTCAGGCGTGAGGTACCTGGTGCATGGATCCACACACTTGCGGAAGTGGCGCTGCTTTCCTGCACACTTCATTTCTCCTCTTCAGATTGACTCGCTTTCCAATTCTGACACAGGCAAAACAGTCCCTGAAGACGAAAGATACTGTCATGTTGGCAAGGCGCCCTTATATACTTCCTGGTCGCACCTTGATGACATCATAGGCTGTCGCCGGTCAATAGGATTGGCGTTGTTCGATTGTGATATCAGGCACCAGTCACGCTGGGCGTTCCCCCGTGGCGTCAGCTGACGCGCGCGAGTTCCCTTTCGAAAGGGAACTAAAAATTTTAAGGCAACCAGGTAACTTAATTAAAAATATATATTCAAAGTCTTTCATTCATGACTTCACGGATGATCTTGATGTTTTCTATGCTCACAAAAAACATTAGTCTAATTCATGCATGTAAGACTACTTGAAATTATGTTTTATTTATTTTATTCATCGGGAGAAGCACATTCAGATAATTAACCTAATTAATAGGCTACTCTAGATTCGGGCCAAAATTCAGAACTCTGAGCCCTCCCCCGGACAGCACAACAAATACACATAACCTTTACTCTATTTAATGTAATGTAAGTGTGAACTTGTGAATTATTATAGGAATATACAAAACATCCACATTACCTTATGCATGCACAGGCTAGACCAGTATATTCATTTATGTGAGAACTAATGTTTTTCACTAATCATGATCTCATGTCTTCTTCATAGTAGCCTGCAGGTAAATGGACATACCCCAAAATGGGCCAATCACAGCACATAGCACATGAATTCTGTTGACATTCAAATACAGTAGTCATCATTAACGAAGCATTAGCGTCTTATGACTTCATCATGTGTGTGGCCCTCAGTTAAAGTGGTGATGACTTGGTCCTTTGAAACACTGATGAACAATATGTTATGGCATAATTGTGAAATTACATGAATTTGAACATGAAAGTTCAAGTCTTTACACACTTCTTAAGCTTTTTCATAGTTTAATGTGAGGTACAGATGAATATTTAAGTTGTTAAATTCAAGTTCACGTAAACTCATCCTCCCTCCCTCCGTCAGTCATTCTCCATTCAGAACTGTGTGTCACGTTCGGTGACAGGTGTCATGAGAAATCCTGTCCCCCTGTGAAATAGTGTCCGCTTAGGACTCAATGTGGTAGCGGTTTTAAATGCTTGGTCAAAAGCTGTTATACAGTACAGATAAACTTAACTTTGTTGCGATTTTTCTGGCCCAAAACTAAACTGGATTCAAGCATCTTTCACCTTAAGAACTTCTGTGACTACAGATAAGTGAAACTTTGTTCTTCATCTAGTAATGTGCAATGGCGTTTCATCATTGCCCACCGCTGTGTACTTGCTTTATCTTGAGTGACGACCCTAACGTTAAGTGTATTAAATGTTTGGGTTTTGCATGTGCGCATTTAGGTTCAGGGCATTCCTAAATGCAGATTTCGTGACAATCTCCTTCTCAAAACCCTCACCCTCGAGGCTCGCGGTTTTAGTTATCCGTTTTTCCCCACTGCACGCCGGAAGCGGCCGAGGACTCTCTCGGATCAGTGGCCTGGGGTTCGGATGTTGAGCCCTAGGACGTCAAGTGCGAGCAGGCGGGCCTCACCCCTTCTCCCTCCCTCTCCCGAGCGCTGTGTTTTGCCAGTCGAATACTCGCATGACTATCTAATGCCTAGCCCGGAAGCACGCGATGCGATCTTCTTCGGCCTAGATGATGTTGTGTTCACTACAGCGTCTGACACTGAGGATTTCAGACCTGTTTCTATTGATGACGAACCCCGCTAGTCACAGTCTTCCAAACTCGATGAGAGATTTCTGAGTGGCCCTAGCCCTTGTCAAGTAAGAAGAAAGCTGCCATTTTTCAGTGATCTGCAATGTAATGAGATTCCCAGATCCTGGAAGCAGCCTTTCTCCGTCCGCCTTACTAACACGGCAGCCGCTGACTTCACCAACCTTGTTGGTTCTGTGGAGCAGGGTTATTCCACCGTTCTGATGGTTAAGGATACGCTGGCTTCTCATCTTCCCGCCTTCAGCTTCCACGTGGAAGTCGCGCCCTCGCCTTCCGTCTAAACTGGTGTAGGACCACTTCTGCTTTGATCGGTAAGTCCTATCTCACGGCCGGTCAAGCTGGCGTCGCCCTCCATACTATGGCCATTCTCTAAGCCTACCAAGCAGACGTTCTTAAGGAGATGGACGAAGGCGGCGGTGTGACACCCAAGGCTGTCAAGGAGCTCGGCAAGGCCAAGGATTTGGCCTTGAGGGCCACTAAGCACACAGAGCGTGCGCCGTTGGGCGCTCTATGGCTGGGTCGGTGGCTGCTGAACGCCACCTATGGCTCAACCTCATGGAAATCCGTGATAAGGAAAAGGTCTTCCTTATGGACTCACGGTCAGGCTGTCAACACTGTACTTGAAAAGTTTAGAGCTGCCAAATCCCAGTCGGCTGCTTTTAGGCAGTTTATGCCTAGAAGGGTGAGGGAATCTTCTAGTACCTCCCCTTCTCAGCCTAGAGAGCGTCCTTCGCGCAGGACAGACTTTTTTGGAGGTAGGAGTGACCAGAGTCATCCCCAACCTACCACGGTTTGGGGTCGTCCATTTCCTTGCCAGCCTGCTCCGGCTCTGTCAGGTCGTTCCTGACCCTCTGGTCAGAAAAAGGAGAGCTGGGTCAGACCGCACAAGCGCTTTTGCCCGGCCCGCGGACGCTCTCCCAGGCAGCCCGTCACATTCACCAGCCAGTGCATTTCGATGTGCGGAGCTGGTCCAGCATATTACACCTCAGGCATTAAAGAAAGGAGACGTTTTAGACTTTACATCCCTTTACGTTTTTTCCCCTTACGTCCGTCGAGTCAAGAGCCCGTCTGGCTCCTGCCCGGATTTCCAGTCTAATGACATGTTTGGCCTGCTTCAGGCTTGGCCATCATGTTTCTGTGGGGACCTGTCGCAGGCTTCTAGGTCTTATGGCTGCAGCTTCCCTGGTACTTCCTCTGGGACTGCTTCATATGAGACCCTTCCATTGGTGGATGAAACTCTTGGGGGCTTGATCAGCAGGATCACCCTCCCACCTGCTGAGAGTGTCGCACGGTTCTCGAGCTCTTTCAGCTCATTTTTCTTCAAATAGGTGTCAACATGGGGGCTGTTTTCTGTTGCCAGATGATTACGGTGGACGCCTCTCTCACCGGCTGGGGTGCGGTGTTCGAAGGCAGGCCAGCATGCAGAGTTAAGACTGGAGAAGCTCTAGCCTGGCACATAAACTGCCTAGAGCTGAGAACTGTCCTTTTGGGCCTTTGGCACTTTCTCCCTTTTCTCAAGGGGCATCATGTCATTGTCAGGACAGACAACATGCCAGTGGTGTCTCATGTGAATCGCCAAGGGGGCTCGCGGTCTCCTAATGTGGGCCCAGGGCAAATTCCTGTCCCTCAGGGTGGTCCATGTCCCCGGGATCCTGAACCTGCAGCAGACTTTCTGTCGAGGCATGAAACTCAGATCAGGGGAATGGATGTTGAACCCGCTAACAATAACCCAGATTTGGTAGAGGTTTGGCAGGGTGGAGGTTGACCTCTTCGCGTCAAAGGTGCCCGCTCCCAGTGCCCCCTCTGGTTCTCCCTGAGCCCTCCAGTGCCGCTGGGAGTGGATGCGTTTGCTCAACCCTGGCCGAGGTTGAAGCTCTACGCATTTCCGCCCATCAAGCTGATTCCGGCGGTTCTGTATAGAGTGAGAGAGAGTGGAGTCCATCTCCTGCTCATAGCACTGTTCTGGCCATCCCAGATGTGGTTCTCGGAGTTGGTCCTTATTTCTGGACTCCCCTCCCTGGGGGAGTCCAGAAATAGCTCAGGCCAGTTCGCTCCCCTGGTATTCCCTCCTGGGACTTGTCAGTCGTTCTGGAGGGATTGACAGAGGCTCCCTTTGAGCCATTGGAGTCAGCTCCGGAGCGGATTCTGACTCTTAAGGTGTCTCTTTTTTTGGCACTAACTTCTTTTGAAGAGAGTGGGGGACGTGCAAGCTCTCTCTGTTAGCAAGACTTTTTTGGAGTTTGCGCCTAGGCTGGTTAAGGATTCCTTAAGGCCTAGGTCGGGATATGTGCCAAAGGTTTTGTCCACCTCATTTCGCTCCCAAGTCACCGCCCTCCACTCCTTCCACCCCCCACCTTTCACCTCTTCGGATGACGAAAAGCTGCATTTGTTATGCCCAGTTCGGGCTTTGAAGCTGTATCGTTCGGGTGGTTGGAGGAAATCTAACCAATTATTGCTATGTTTTAAAGTCAGCCGCAGAGGGCTCGCCGCATCCAAACAGATAATTTTACATTAGGTGACAGAAGCTATTTCCTTAGCCTATGAGGTGTGCGGGTTAACTTCACCTCTTGGCGTTCGGGCACACTCTACCAGAGGTGTGGCCTCCTCTCAAGCTCTTTTCAGAGGGGCTCTTCTAGAAGACATTTGTGTACACTTGTCCCTGCACACTTTTGTAAGGTTTTATAGTTAAGATCTTGATATGGCTCCGAGTTTGCATGTTCTGTCAGCTTAATCCAGCCATTCAGGTTACCCTGGCATTTTGTGCCAGATGCGGCAGCACTTTAGCTTGGCATGTGTGGTATAACGTTCCCCATTGCGTCACAACGCAGCGTTGAGTGAACCTATGAAAGAGAACGTCTCACGTTACTTGCAAAACCTTTGTTCTCTGAATAGGGAACGAGACTCTGTGTACGCTGCCAACCTCCTCGCACTGCCGACAAGCCGCCTTTTTTGGCAGAGAAATCTGAGGAGAAGATGGCGCGCTCGCAGTATAAGCTCAAAGGTGTTGAGCTAGGGGGCGGCACTGCGCCATCAGCAAGTGAATTGCCGTGATTTTATAAGGGCTTCAGACAATCGGCACACCCAGAGGGCGTTGTCCATTGCGTTCTGGGGTCCTAAGTGGACACTATTTTACAGGGGGACAGGATTTCTCATGACACCGGCAGTCACTACGATGATTATTCAAGACGATTCAATATTCCTATGTAAGGCCGCTGAAATCGCTCCAATGGCGGCAGCGAATAGCGGGCGAAGGTATCTGCGCGTTCGGTGTTCTCAGCTGGGCAAAATGTATCTAATTCCAATTCCTCTTTATCTGACTCCATTTTATTATAATTTAGAATTTAGATTAGAATGCCAATTTGGTTATTTGGTTATTTATGTTTAATAGTTAGACACACATTTAATTATTCCGTTTAACCCTTTGTGGAAAGTACCCATTCATGATCTCATAGAGATCGTTAATAATTCCAGAGTAAGTCAGAATAAATCAAAATGTAACAATTTATTAAACAGTCAGGTATAATTCCAATTACATAATCAATTCAAAGATCCTCAAAACATCGAATACTCTTAAGTAAAGAGATGCGTTCCTGACTTTCCATAGGTTACGTAACGTTGACTGGACACAACGTTACGGGCGAATCTGATTACAATATTGCGCCCTGACTCTTCTGCTACACTGTCTTAAGTATTCAGACCTGACAATAACTTCTTTCAAATGGTAACATATGTTAACAAAGGGAATTTACATTTAATCACTGTCTCAGACCTGTATTGACAAAAGACCAAATGGTTGAAAGCCACACCTACCATACTATGCAACATCTCTTTAAACTCTTAAAACCATTGTTATCTTCTTGAATATTTCTGTGGGGATGATATATTTGTACCAGTCGCACTAAGACATTTCCAATGATATCAAACACATATATATTGTTTAGTATTTGTTCATTTTTAGATCATATAGATTTTGGGTATATTTTCAATGGTCACAGCCTGAGGGGAAGTAGAATGGGGGGGAGAAATAAATACATGTAAATTAGAGCCATTCTAAGTTGATTCACTCAGTGTGACGTCGTCTGCAAAAAGTGTCCTTTGTTTTCAACAAGCCTTTCACCTATTATTATACTTGATCTGTAGATAAAGTCCTGTGGTTTTGCATAAAGGACTTTACATTGCTGAAGTGTATTGCGGTTTCTAAATCCTGTTACTTTCTCCTGGGCAATATAGTAGAGCGCAATATAGCTTGATTGTTTTTTCACATGCGCAGTAACAAATATTTAAAACTGTTTACAGAAAAGGCTCAACAAATTATTGCATAAATCTATATTAGGCCTACAGTACACACATCAGTATCTCTTCCCTTTGTGCTTAGAACATTGCAAAGCGCTGCCTCTGCGTGCTATGACTCCATGTTGCTATATTGAAATCTTTCATATTATAATACTTTTGCAATGAAGATTATCCTTTCTTCTTCTGTACTATTTATCATATATTGCTGCCTAATTAAAAGCTGCGCTTTAAAATGTATTTTCATTTTATAGTATTTATATATATTTACTTGTTTTTCATGAATGTAGCCCATTTTGTTTTACAAAGTTAGGAAAGTAATTAAGCATTAAGCACATAATGATTAATGTACCATAACCATAGCTTTATCCATAGATAGTTATGATACATTTTCATGTAGTAATGCATAAGTCATGCATGAATTAATGCATGAATTCATGATAATCCATACACCCTTACCGAATAATTTTTATAATTTTCAGAGTTTTAAATGGATCTTTCATCCCATTCACTTATTAAACCATTTATAACAAATAAAGCGGAAAATTGCATTTAAGCACAGAATTAGAATTTCTGTTTTTTATCAACTTTTTCAGAGTTCTGTGATTTTTCTGTTTATACTATTTTCATGTGGAAACAGGTTTGACTATATGAATATCAGTCATGCAGTGCAGTTTTTCCTGCGACTCTTCATTAAAGCAGCAGAGACTGAGACACAGACAGGAGAGCAGATGCTGGAACTGTTAACATCAGTCTGCACCTACAGCTCTTTTCCTTATGAAAGGAATGACAGCATTACACAGAGTGATTTCCTGCTGGATCTTTACTCACATGTGAAGAACTATGAGACTCAAACAGGCAGGAGTTTCCTTCCAGCATTACAGTCAGTTTTCCAGTCACCTGATGTCTGGTCCATAAATCTCTCAGAGAGAAAGACCTCCATCCTCCTGGAAGTGCTGAAGCTACAAACAGAGAAGAAACCAGTAGATCTGAGAGGATGTTCAGAGGAAGAGAGTGAAATTATGAGTTTTCTTCAGTGTCTGCCCTACATCTCACAGCTGAGGTGAGAGAATCTATGTTTTACTTACAGTTTGAGAGTTCTGACACTCAGGTTGGTCTTATTCTTAGTTTGGTGACTTAACTCTGACACTCACAATGTGTCTACACCTGATACTACAGTTGTCACGCTGCGAGGCTCCACAGCTTGAGGCTGTCCACACCGGACACGACAAAGCAGCCGTTTTTAATTAATTTATTTATTTATTGTGTCAGAAATAGTACGAGCGCTGGAAGTACATCAGGAATAGAATGGGGCACAGTTTGCTGTTGGGAATTTGTTATCGCGTCACACCATATCCAGTGTAGACAGCATCACTGATTATAATGGGTTCTATTTGCTTTTGTCATGTGTAGACACGTTTTCATGTATTTTCTTGTCTTTGTGTGAGCATGTGGCTTTCGAGTTGCTTCCATCTTGTGATCTGCTTCAATGGTTGGGTGCTCTTGTATTGTGTTTAGTTTTGCACATGCTTGTAATGTTTCCATTGCTTGGTGTTCTTGTATCGTCCTTTTCACATGTCTGTCTTATCTTTGTGTGAGCACATGGCTGGTATTTGTCATTGCTGGCCATGTGTTTATGTTTGTCATGTTTGGTGTGAGCATATGGCTTGTCACGTGTTCCTTGTGCCATGCGCTCTCCTTTTGTCTTGACCCCACCCTTGTCACGTGTTCCTCTTGTTATCTGATTATTGATTCCTTTGCTCCACCTGTTCTCCCTCGTTACCTGCCCAGTTTGTTCCCTATTTAATCTCATTGTGTTGCAGTCTTGTGTTGGATCGTTGTCTTCTGTTACCTGTCATGGTTCCTGTTATTTTTATTGTCTAGTGTTGGTTTCTGAGGGAGACATGGAAAAATGGATGAAATGGGAGATGGAGCTAGCCCAACAGAAACAGAAACAGAAACCAATAAGTGAGCAACTGAAGTGAATGTCTTGAATCCATTAAACAGGAATGTGTGCTAATATTTTCCGTTCTATTGATTTGCGCGTAGTCTCAAGGACACACATGAATATTCATGAAAATACCACCCACTGGAACCAAACGTTTCAGGAACAGAATATATTGTAACACCGCACACTCTTTAGTTACACATGTGTATATGATCAGCCTATAGAGCGCAAGATAAACTACGAACATGCAACGCTACGATGTCAATTTGTAGGCCTAAGTCATGAAAAGTCGTATCAATAAATCACGTAACTGGTTCGACCCGTGTTAGCTGGGAAGGCATGCAGGTATGATGGTCATTCTGATCATCAGGAGCAGTATTCATATTTCATAAACAGTTCATGATGTATTGTTTATTCACCATGGTAACCTTTGTTTCCATAACCCCCAAATGACGCTTTATTTTCACTGTTATTTTGTTTAAAATTACAGTTTATTAAAATTAAAATTTATTTTTAAATTAGTGTGGTGGCTACTTTATTGTATTAACAAAAACTATTTAATAGCTTTAACTTATAGGCCTATTTATTCATCAGTATTAGTCATAATCATACATTTTATGTATTTGTTAAGTTTTTAAAGTTACTTGTGTGTGTCATCAATTTTTATTAAATAAATGTGTGTGTGTTTTTGTTTTTTTACATTATGGTAAATGGAAAAATGAGTAGATTATTTCTGACTAGTCTACAGTTGAGGCATTCATTTCATTTTTGTTTACTTAGGTATGCTAACTGCTCTAAAGAAAACGTGAAGCCAACGTATAAAGTTAATAAAGATAAAGTTAATAAGTAAAAGTATTTGTTGTTATTATTAATTTAAAAGTGAATCTAGTGTTATTATTGGTGATGCCCTGCCATGAACCCTGCCCCCACAGCAAACTGAACCGAACCGTGGCTCCTAAACCGTGATGTTAACCGAAACCCGTGGCATAGGTGTACCGTTACACCTAGTTTCTATCTACCATGTGCTTTATTTGTCTTGATCCCTCCCTTCTTATCCCTCCGTTCTCTGTCCTGTGCCAGATTGTTGTCTAATTTGTCCCCATGTTTTGGTGTTTCCCCCATATCCTGCCTTGTCTTGCCTGTCTTATCTTGTTAATAAATCCTGTGTTTTCCCCTTCTGGGGTCTATATCAACCAGGTGGTTGGTGTAGGATTTATGTATAGCTCATAAATCCTGCCCCCTCCATGTATCCTAATGGGACAAACTAAACAATCAAATTACACTTTACACAAATTACACATATTCGGACATTGGTGGCTTCACTCCAATGGAAGATAATGAAAGGGCGTCGTCCATCTTTTTTACAGTCTATAAATTTGAACATGTTTTAAGTTTTAAATCTAAGGAGCCATTCATGCTGAATGTGTTTTTTTGCGGATAAAAATGCTAGATGCAGGTCAGTGAAGTAAAAAAACATTATTTAGAAAGATGTGAGCAGGATTCAATTGAAAAACAATGGACAAGTAGCACAGTGGAATGGAAAAACGCTTTCTGTGTGAACTGGCCCATGTGTCCACCAAAGCATTTTTCCCTCGGATATTGTATTTTTCCAATTGTTTACAATGGAAGTGCCGCGTTTTTAAAATGCCAGGAGTGCAACAATGCGCTGAGCATTTATCTCACACTCAACTTTAGGTAAAATGCAGCGCTCATCACTGTCACTTTTTACTCAGCCGTCAAATCACAGTGGAGGAGGGGCGGGACAAATACAACACTGACCAACCGGCACATTCTGCTTGTACAATGTCAGCAGATGACAACAAGCATAACAGAACAAAATAATTTAAAACAAGAACTAGAGCAACATTTTTACATAGAAACAATATAGAAATAAACTGAGAACTGAGATACTATTAATACTTCCGTGGATATTCTGTATCAGAGCAACCAAGAGTCTCAACTGAAAAAAAATAAATAAAAATGCTGCGCTGCTAAACCGTTCTCAAGCCGTTTTTTTAGGTGTTTTCAACTCCTGTCACTGTTAATGAACTCACACTTGATCCAATTGATAAACGGCCATCAGAGAGTAAGCGGTCACGTGTCCTGGCCATCTTTCTGAGACTCTGGACTGTCCAGTGTTTGAACCTGACTGAATACAAGATGCAGTCTGTTTCTGTATATGTCCTACTGTGTCATCAGGGCCCACTGACTATCAGGTCTGACTGTAGGACAGATTTGATCAGTGTTTGATTTTAGTATGATTTTATAGTTGTCATGGTATAAAAATATAACCGTGAATTCTGTATGTGCAGACCATCTAAAGAAAGTCTCCAGAAGCTGGTTGAATGTGTCTGTGAAGCTCAGGAAGAAGAACTGACTCAGCACTTCCTGCAGAAAGTGAGCGGAGATCTGACTTCCTGTTCCTTGAGCTGGGAAGAGCTTCACTATTTCCTGCAGCACAGAATTCAACTAATCACTGTGGACTTCAGAAAGAGCAAAATCCAATGCAACTTCAGAAGCATTCTGCCGTTTCTGCACAGGATTAAGTTTAAACGGTAAACTACTCAATAATTTATAATCTCGAAAACACTTTAGAAATGATCCTGATGAAACCTCCAAATGAATGGCAATGTTTTAAGATTTCTTATTTCACATAAATCTCGAACTGAATTATAAATGATAAAGGTTCAAGATTTAATCATGACTATTTGTATGATGTCTGTACAGTATGAGCTCCACCTTCATGCTGTCTGTAATCAGAGAAATCTATGAGAGCGGCTCTGTTGGATTTGTGTCCAGTCTGTTGAGTTCAGTGGAGAACTACATCAACCTTCAGAGCAGAGAGCTGGACTCTGTCCACTGTGCAGCCCTGCGCTTCACACTGCAGCACTGCACTGCAGTTTCACTCAACCTGCTGTGGACCTCCATACCAGAGGAAGAGCTGGAGAGCATCGTGCCTCTCTTCAGACATGTCTCCCGCCTCAGGTCTCACTGCTTTTCTCTGTGTGCTTCTCAACGTGAAGGCTCCATATGTGAAGCTCCTTATTTCTCTCTGCCTGTTAGTTGTATTTTGTATTAAAAATTATTCTATTACAAACTATTACATTATTTAATATGTACAGTATTTAAGCCAATTTATTGTATTGCATTTATTGTGCCTCTAAAAAGACACCTTTTGAATTCATTATTGAAATTGTCATCATCATTTGTCATCAAAAAATTATTTCCCATCCATACTTAGTGTTTTAAGATGAATCTCAGCTGGTACTTGTATGTACAGAATCTGTGTTGATTTGGTGGGTGTCTGTGTTCAGTGTTGACCGGCTGCTGTTACTGAGGATGCTTCACTGCTGCAGTGTCTCTGATGTCCAGCAGGAGGCATCAGCACTTCTGCTCTCCATCCTGCAGCACAAGCTGGACTTCTCCTGCCGTTCTACTCTGGATCTGACAGCAAACATAGACTCTGAGACCCTTCATCTGACCACTGAGGACTGCCGTGTGATGAGCACAGTCATTCAGAAAGCTCTCACACACACAGACACACGGCTGATTCTACAGGACTGTGATATTAACACAGCTGGACTGGACCAGCTGTTCCCAGTGTTACATTCTGTTAAACTCTGGTGAGAAACATGAACAGATTACACTCATACACAAACAGACTAAATGATCTATAATCATCTCTGGCTCTGTGTCTTTCAGCTGTGATAAATCTCTGCTGCTACAGTTTCTGGCTCATGTGAGGCGTGAGGAAGCTGAGTCTCTTTCTCGAGCTCTGGGTGGCGAGGTGGACCTCAGTCAGACTCATCTGGATCCGCAGGTCTGTAGAGGTCTGGTGCTGATTCTGGAATATTCTGAAGGACTGACTGAACTGGATCTGAGTCAGTGCCGTCTCACTGATCACAGCCTGGATCTGCTGCTCCCAAACCTCCACAAAGCACAAAACATTGAGTGAGTGACTGAGAAACAAAACTATAATCTGTAGTATAATGTAAAAGTGTTGTCTGATTTGTTTGTTTGATCTGCAGTTTTAGTGGCAATTGCATCACTGACGCTGGAGCTCAGAAAATCTACAGTCTTGTCTCTCACAACAGTAACATAAAGACAGTGAGGTGTGTGTCTGAACATCACAGAATCACATTCCCTTCTACATTTATTTAAACTGAAGTCGTATTGTATGCAACACACATGAGTCTCAAAAATAAAACCAGAAGCTCTTGGTTAAAGTGCTTTCTCTTTGATGATTAAAAGTCCATTTTGTTACTGCTTTTATTATGCTATCAAATACAAATTATCATCCATTTTAAAGAAATACATTGGGACAATGTATATGTTTACACATCTGATTTCTGTTCATGATGGTGTGTTTGTGTCAGCTGGCTGTTGCTAATTTCAATGTGTGTTTGTATCTTCAATAACAACAGAATTGAATCCAGAGAGCTCTTCCTCACGGACCCACGATTTGAGATCTGGTGATGCCAATAAACTCTCTCTGGAATCAACAAGCAGGAGAAACAACCAATGCAGATCTAGAGACATGAGGCTCATGATAAGGGAACAGGTGTGAACACTTTTGAAGAATTCGCCCAGAGATGAACCTAGCCAGCAGATTGTAAACCACAATAATGTTTTTTCAGAGTGACGGTTTATTTAGTTTTTATTTAATTTTTAGTATTTTAGGGCTTCTTTAGTAAATATACATACTGTAATAATTAAAAAAATGTTTAACAGGGTTAATTTTTCAGCACAGTCTTGCAGTGTACTGTTTTTGCTAGACGCATTTTCATGTTTATTTCAAGCGAGTTGTAAAGTGTCATGTATCAAAACCTAAAATTAATTTGTGGTTTATTTTAATACATTTTGGAGTTGTCAATATTTTTCATTCTTTCAGTCCTTGAGAGAGAGCTTATTTAATCACTGTATGTAAAAATGTTTTGTGCTTCATTGGACGTGGGCCTTGCATTGTGCTTATGGCACATTTTCACAAATGGCAACAGTTTAGATTTTAACTGTTTTAATGTGATGTGTGTTACATTGCACTGCTTGCTTGATCATCTCAACCGACCCGACAGACATGACCAGGTTTACATGAACATTATTTTAAGATAAATAAATTAGGGTGAGTAGTTAATAGCTTTAATTTTTGCAGATTTCTTTGTACTGGCAGAAATCCTTGTGAATTCTGAAAAATGCTTTTGATATACTTCAAGAAAAATGATGCAGCTTTGATGAATTGCTGCTTCAATTTCAGCATCTTTCCAGTAGAGGGCAGTAGTGATTTGTTAAAAATGAGAGCCCAGAAAATTCACATCAAGAATGGAAATCAAACAGACCAGGGCTGCGTCCGAAAACTGGAAAATGCTGCCATTGGAGGACAGGCATCAAGGCATGTCTGAATCCAATGTTAGCGTCACCTCCTGCCCCCCGATATCCCTTCACCTGATGGGTTTTTGAAGGCATCATAGATGTATCCTTCATTGAATTTATATCCCACAATCCAATGCGTTCCATTGGGTGACAGTTGAGCTAGAAAAAGATGGCACTGAAAGTTGCTGTTGCTGGACAGTTTGTGTGTAAATATACGTTTTTGACCAACGTTTTTCACTTCTGATGTAATTTCTAGCAAAAAAAATACTACTATTTGTTTAGTTTAACCAAAGCTTGCTATATTTAGCTGTAAATCATTAAACTGTTATGCTGCCTCAGAAATCTATCCTAAATCAGTTTCATGCCTTCGATAAGGCAGCGAGGCAACAGATTTTTCTGATGCAGCCATGAAAACACCCAAACAAAAAGAACATACAGTAGTTGATGACCTAATCTTGTCCTCTTCATCATGAAGAAGAGTGGAAACCATTTGACTGCCTAAACTCTAGTGTTTACTGCAGACAGAATACAAGAGAGACTGAACTGAAGAAGACTGCGACTGAAATGACTGGTTAGTTAGTTAATGGTTAGTTAGGCAAGTAGGTCATACTTGCTTTTGTTTAAAAATCTAGTTCTACCTGAATGTTACGGTACTGAGGCAGTTACGATAAACTGTATTACAAATTTGCTCCTTGTCATACTGTTGCTTGACCAGTTTTCAGATGTCTTTTTAATAACTTTTGTATTCTTATTACCTTTAGGATTTCTCTGGATATGGTCATAAACTGTTACTGATTGAAATAAAATCTACCAATTTGCATATTCTTGTCATATCCCGCTCATCGTCTTAATCACACACTAGATTTAATTATATCACATGGAACCAACCCAACCGATATAGATATTATACCACAAAGTGATAATGTCACTGACCATTACATGGTAACTTGCATACTGCATACTGCTGAAATCTGTCATGTTGCGCCACGTTATCGACCAGGCAGAACGATCCTTCCAACCACTATAGATAAGATTCTCAAATAGCTTACCTGATCTGTCTCAGCTGCTCAGTGAACCCAAACAAACAGATAAACTAGAGGAAAAGACTAGCAGTATGAGCACCATTTTCTCTAGTACATTAGAAATTGTTGCACCAATTAGATTAAAAAAGGTTAGAGAGAAAACTAAAGCACCATGGTACAACAGTGCTACACATGTTATCAAGAGAGAAACTCGTAACTTAGAGCGTAAATGGAAACAAACTAATTTAGAGGTCTTTAGAATCGCGGGAAAGATAGTACGTCACGTTATAAAAGGCCCTAAAAGCAGCCAGGGCTGAGCATCTCCCATAAACTAATAGAAAATAACCAAAATAATCCAAGGTTTTTATTTAACACCGTGGCTAGATTAACAAATAAACAAGCATCGCCTGAGCAAAATATTCCGTTACAGTTTAGTAGTAATGATTTTATGAATTTCTTCACTGAGAAAATAGAAAGCATCAGAAACAGAATTGTAAATGTACAACCTTTAATGATGTCTTATGATTCAACCTCAATTATCGCCCCTCAAGAACTACTACACCGCTTTACAACTATAGGACAGGAAGAGTTAAATAAACTTATCATTGCATCTAAACCAACAACATGTTTATTAGATCCAATACCCACTAAACTACTGAAAGAGCTGTTACCTGTAGTGGAAGAGCCTCTTCTCAATATTATTAACTCGTCTTTATCTTTAGGTCATGTTCCAAGAATATTCAAGTTGGCAGTCATAAAACCTCTCATTAATTAGATCATAATAACCTAGAAAATTACAGACCCATTTCAAATCTTCCATTTATGTCTAAAATACTAGAAAAAGTTGTGTCCGCTCAATTGTGCTCTTTCTTGCAAGAAAATGATATCTATGAAAAATTTCAATCAGGATTCAGACCGCATCATAGCACAGAAACTTTATTTATCTGATTTTAGCAGTTCATTTGAAGAATATTCTAAGATCGAGAAACAGAGGACGATCTGATCGAGATGCACATTAGCGAGGATGACACTTGTATTGTACACTTCAGAGTTTATGAACTGTTGCCATGATAATGACATTTCTTTTTCAGAAATCACAAAATATCACTGAAAAGCTTTCTCTAAATCCAACACATTCCAGCAACATTTGAGCAGAATGAATGATGAGCAGTAAATAAAGCAGTTATTGCTGTTATTTAAGCTGAAAGTCATTTGTCAGGGGTCATTATGGAGAATGTAACTGGAGTCTGGAGTATCCTGACATTTACACTGGGAAAAACTGTTGTGAGTCATTTGTTTCTGTCGAACGTGAGATCATATGACAAAGCGTTTTTATGCAAATATTTGTTTTTTTGATGATAATCAGTTGTAAGAAGGAATAATCATTAAAGGCAATGTATGCCATGTGCAATTCATTAGGCGTGCAGGAGACCTTAAATAAATGATTGTCTGTAGCTATAAACAAACTGGCGATTACTGTATGCAGCTGATGAACAATCAACACCTTGTTAACTTGATAAGGCCATAAAGAGCTCATTCGGTTTGATTCTGACTTGACAGATTTTGGCAGATTGATGTTTTTGATCTTGATAATGCTATGAAAGGATGTTTTTATAGAGAAATTTAATAGAAAAGATAAGTTTGGTCCCAAATGACACACTATGCACCATCAACTGTCTAGTGTATGAAGGTTATTTTTGTCCTCCAGCATCAGAGTCCATCCACTTTGGCTGCAGATGGAAAGCTGCGACAGTTCAGAGCATCAAGTGCATCACCCGGTATTTGAAGTGTACCATTTTATTAAAGAAAATTGTTTTAAGTGTGAACAAACAATATACTCACATTATTTATACTAAAAATGCATAGAATAGAGCATAATTTTTGAATTGGTATGCACCGACAAGTTACAAGAGTCTTCAAATAAACTATATTGCTATCTGTCTTTACATGCACATGAACTTTAATGACGTCCCATTCTTAATCCGTAGGGTTTAATATTTGGGAGTTGGCCCACCCTTTGCAGCTATAACAGCTTCAACTCTTCTGGAAAGTCTTTCTGCAAGGTTTAGGAGTGTGTTTATGCAATTTTTTGACCATTCCTCTAGAAGCTCATTTGTGAGGTCAGGCACTGATGTTGAGCAAGAAGGCCTGGCTCGCAGTCTCCGCTCTAATTCATCATAAAGGTGTTGTATCGGGTTGAGGTCAGGACTCTGTGCAGGCCAGTCAAGTTCCTCCACACCAAACTCACTCATCCATGTCTTAATGGACTTAGCTTTGTGCGCAGTCATGTTGGAAGTTCAGGAATGGGCCATCCCCAAATGGTTCCCACAAAGTTGGGAGCATGAAATTGTCTAAAATGTATTGGTATGCTGAAGCATTAAGAGTTCCTGTCACATGCCTGTCCTGTCTTGTGGGGCACTTTGTTGTGTTATTTTGGGCATGTGCTCTTGTCTCTTGTCTGACCCCGCCCTTCTTGTTATCTGATTATTGATTGATTTGCCCAACCTGTTGTTCCCTCATTACCTGCTCATTGGCTGATAATGTATTTTTCCCCCTCGTTGGTTTTTGTTTATGTTTATTTTGTTTAATAAATACTCAACCCAGTTTTCCTTTGTTTGAACGTGACATTTTCTTTCACTGTAACTAAGGGTCAAAGCCCAACCCCTGAGTCCAGTGGTGGTGTGCTTTACACCACTGCATCCAATGCTTAGTATTGCACTTGGGATGTAAGGCTTGGATGCAGCTGCTCGGCCATGGAAACCCATTCCATGAAGCTCTCTACGCATTGAGCTAATCTAAAGGCCACACAAATTTTAGAGGTCTGTAGCTGAAACTCTGACTCTTGACTCGGCAGAAAGTTGGCGACTTCTGTGCACTGTGCACCTCAGCATGCGTTGACTCTGTGATGCTGGTGTTCTGAATTGCTTCCACTTTGTTATAATACCACTAACAGTTGACCATAGAATATTTAGTAGTGAGGAAATTTCACGAATAGACTTATTGCACAGGTGGCAACCTATCACGGTACCACGCTTGAGTTCACTGAGCTCCTGAGAGCGACCCATTCTTTCACAAATGTTTGTAGAAGCGTCTGCATGCCTAGTGCTTGATCTTATACACCTGTGGCCATGGAAGTGACTGGAACACCTGAATTCAATGATTTGGATTGGTGGCCCAATACTTTTGGCAATATAGTGTGTGTATGCAAAAAGATTTTGCAATAGGCTATTGCTTGATTAATGGCACTTTTCCATTACCAGTACCAGCTCAACTCAACTCGACTTGCTTCGTCTGTGGAAAACCAAACAAAGTTGAGGCGAGGCGAGGCGAGCTGGTACTGTGTAGTGGAAAAGCGCCATAAAATAGTGCATAATGAAAAAAATCCAGTTTGAGTCACATGAGTCACACACCCATGCACTGATGATTGGACTAAAATGGGAAGTTTGTCCTCTTGGTGAACTGATGTATTTCCAGCTGAGTGTGAGACAGTGCTGTCGCTGTGTGAGACTGAAAAAGCAAATAACTGTTTGTGTTTAAAAATGATGTTGTGAATGACTGTTTAACCTTGAACAAAGGTAACACTTTACATTAAGGTTCCCTTTGTAAAGGGTTTATAAATGTGTTTGTTAATGACTAATAACTCATTTACAAATGCATGATAAGTTATTGATAAGCAGTTATAACTGCATGAATAAAAAGGCTGACTTTAACGCAATGCCTGCCAAATGGTGATCCCTTTTTAACTCACACGTTATAAATGCTTAATAAATTTATTTATTAACACTTATTTAAAGCAAACCCAGATTCCTGATTTATTCAATGACTTTTTTTATTTTAATGCTATGTCCAACGTCATACCAGTTATGCTTTTTTCCATTAGTAATGTAGAATGTGTTAAATATGGATATTTTTCTTATAAAAACCCATCGATTTGCTTCAGAAGGCCTTTTTTAACCAGACATTTTTCCATAAAACTCCAATGGCCATGTGGAGTACATTTATAATGGATGGATGCACTTTTTGGGCTGTCATTATAAAGCTTGGATTTGCCAGGACATTTTTTTAAATATAACTCTGATTGTATTTGTCTAAAAGAAGAATGTCATACACCTAGGGTGAGGGTGAGTAAATCATGGGGTAACTTTCATTTTGGGTGAACTATACCTTTAATGTCTCCTGAACTCCTGAAAGAGTGATCTCTGAACAATAACATATTACTTTTGATTTCACACTATTCTAGTAAGTTATTGCATTTTAATGAAAGATTATGAAGACAAACTTTCTTTTCTTTAGAACAGGAACACTTAAAGTCATATGGGTTTGAAATGACTTGAGGGTGGGTGAGTAAATGGTGACAGAATTTTCATTTTAGGGTGAATTGTTCCTTTAAGTGACAATCTTTTGTAGGGAAGCACACTCTTTGTGTTATTGTTGCACAGAACTGATTAGTCGTCCTCTGCATGTTAGCTTCGCCCACATACACCTCCCTTTCTCCTCGACCCATTTCATTATCTGCTTTCATCTCATCTCCTCTCGGGAAAGCTGTATTGTCGCATATTGTCTTTAAGCCCTACAAAAGAAAGCAATCTGCTCAGAAACGGCACATCCGACAACATGAGGCTTTCCTCTGATAAAATCTGCCAATCTTTGATTGCATAACAAATGTTCAAATGTTTTAAGGCACTAGACGTTGTAATATATATTTTGTGAATATATTTGAAGTTTATTCAGTATTATGTTGTCATCACATGTAATATTTTTCTCACAGACTGCAATTTTATAAGTGGTGCCATTCCCACAGAAATCCAATAGGCAGTGATTATGGGTGTGTTCTCTCTTGGCAGGTTTGGTTTGATTGCTCTGTTAATATGTTTCATTTGCATCCGAACACTGGTGCTCACCAAATGAGCAGACAGAGATCCACTTTTTAGATGTTCCGTAGGTTCCTTCGTAAAATGTATGTCCTAAAGGTTTTTCTTTTTATGTATCTTTAGGTTGGGTGTTAAAAAAAGATGACAGAGTGACTGCTAAGTGAACCAGGACTATATGTATTATATTCTTTTTCGCTCCGAACCAAAAGAACTAAGAGAACAAAACTATAAGTGTGAGCACACCCTAAATCTGTCACATGCCTGTCCTGTCCTGTCTTGTGTAGCACATGTGGTGTTTTGTTATTTTGGGCCATGTGCTCCTGTCTCTGTCTAGATCCCACCCCCCTTGTTATCTCGTTATTGGTTTCATTTGCCCCACCTGTGCTCCCTCATTTCCCAGCTTGATTTCTCCTCTTTATAAGCTCCTTGTGTTTGTCAGTCTTTGTCGAATCGTTGTCTTGTCTACGTCCCCTGGTTTCCAGTGATTTCCCTTTTTGGTATGTTGATGTCTCTAGTTGTTACTTTGATTGTGTTTGCCCCATCATGGGTTTTGTTTTGAGTTTGTTTCTTTTGTTTAATAAATGTATTTCTTACTGTTTATCCTTGCACTTGAGTCCTCACCTTTTTCAACACCCCTAACGTGACAAAATCAGCAGCACAAAAAGGAACTATTTCAATCAAGGGAAATTTTAGCATGTTATTAAATATGGCAAAGTTAACACTTAAGTGTCTTGCGTCATTCGCTACCCCCTCCTCAATCGTTTTAGACATCATGCGGTAATGATGAGATTGCTTGCCGATCAGCCTGTGACCTCTAGAGCTTGACGGAACTAGATATGTAGGCTACTTCTAACACCAGAAGGTACACCTCTATCAACTCAGTACTACTTGTTATAGAGTTTCTCATATTCAGATATAAAAGCAATCAGCCAATAGTCAGGTCTTCTATGAATCCCCTGGTTAGAGGTTGCAGGACTGCTGTAGATTGATGGCAGAGACGCTGATGTCTGCAGATGTTTTGGCTAATGCTGATAGAGCTCTCAGCTGACAAGTGCCAGAGGGATCTTTCCAACCCTCATCTCTTTTTAAATTCAGTGAAAGTGCAGATTTATACAGGTCCTTCTCAAAAAAGTAGCATATTTTGATAAAAGTTCATTATTTTCCATAATGTAATGATAAAAATTAAACTTTCATATATTTTAGATTCATTCCACACCAACTGAAATATTTCAGGTCTTTTATTGTGTTAATACTGATGATTTTGGCATACAGCTCATGAAAACCCCTTTTCATGATATGCTAATTTTTTGAGATAGGAATTTTGGGTTTTCATGAGCTGTATGCCAAAATCATCAGTATTAAAACAATAAAAGACCTGAAATATTTCAGTTGGTGTGCAATGAATCTAAAATATATGACATTTTAATTTTTATCATTACATTATGGAAAATAATGAACTTTTATCACAAAATGCAATTTTTTTGAGAAGAACCTGTATAAGCTATTTTGTGTGCTGAAGTTGCAATGAACTCATCACATTTACAAGAATGTGAAATTTGTAGAATTTGGACCTTAAAGGGATAGTTCACTTTGAAATAAAATTTTGATATGTTACCTCATGGGCATCCGAGATGTAGGAGTGTTTGTTTCCCCAGTAGTTTCAATTTTGATCATTTTAGGTCAAACCGTTCTTGTCTGTGCCTCACATAATGCAGGTCTATGGTCACCACCTCAAAGAGCATACACAGAGAAGTCCAAATTAAACAATCCCCCATCGTAAGTACACACTGATAGCCTAAGACACAAAACGAGCGGTTTGTGTGAGAAAACGAACAAACTAAAGCCAGAACGCGCGAATGTCACAACAGGAAACACGCACGCGCACCCTCGGATCAGTCGGACGTAGTGGTGTACAAGAGGTAAAAACAATATAAATACTCACACAAACCGCTCGTTTCGTGTCTTAGGCCATCAGTGTGTAATTACGATGGGGGATTGTTTAATTTGGACTTCTCTGTGTATGCTCTTTGAGGTGGTGACCATAGACCTGCATTATGTGAGGCACAGACAAGAACGGTTTGACCTAAAATGATCAAAATTGAAACTACTGGGGAAACAAACACTCCTACATCTCGGATGCCCATGAGGTAAGCTAAAACATATCAACATTTTATTTCAAAGTGAACTATCCCTTAAAGAATGCAAAATGTGCATATAAACATAGCCAAGAGTATTACAATTAAAACAGCAGAAAGAAATGTATGTTATACATCTCTTACACATCTTTAATTTACTGGCACATTCAGTGAAAGTTCAATAACCAGTGACTGGTGTGGCCAACAACCTATATTGTGCGATGACATTTCAGCACACGGGTATCATTATTTTGTAGTGGATCTGAAGATCTAAATGATTCAGATAAAGAATCTAACCATTTCCTCTCACATGTTCTGTCGTGACACATGAATCTGATCTGCACTCATTGGTATGAGGTGCCATCACAATCAATGGCTCAAAGCATCCTGATGCAAACCTAAGAGACAGTCATATGAATAAACAATACATTTCATTTCTTTAAACAAATTAGATATTTGATAAATTCACATATACAAATGATAAATTAATTGAATACTTTGAGGTCTCTTCCAAAAAAAAAAAAATTCAAAAAAAATGGGAGAGTCTGTAAAGAGAGACTCCATTTAATCTCACTGTAAAATTTTAGTAAAAGTAAAAGTTATCTGTAAAAATGCTATGGTAAAAACCCATTAAGTGCATGGTTAATGGTAAGTTCCCGTACTATATGAAAAGCTGTAATGAACAGTGGAAAACCATGAAATGATATTCCCAGAGTTCCCCGTGTGACATTTCAAATATGTTTTTAAATTTAAATAATGTAATATACTTTTCTTAAGGATTTCCTGTGTTGTTAAATTAATGTTTATTTGCATTAGTTTAGCTACTTGTGATGAACGTTAGCTCAAACCGGTGGTTGTTAGTATATTATAATAGTACAAAACATATTATTTTTGCCTTTTATTATGATAGGATAGTATCGAGTGAACAGGAAGTGAGGTGGGATAGAGAGGGAGTCGGGATCAGGAAAGGTCCACGAGTTGGGTCTTGAACTCAGGTTGCCATCAGCGTGCTACCCACAAGGCTATAGGTGATGACCAAAACATTATTTTTGTATTTTATTAACTGTGGTTGCCAGAACTTTACTAAAAAAAAAAAAAAATGGTATCAACATTTTATCTTTTTTTTTTTTTTTTTTTTTGGTGTCCAAGAAAGAACAAAGACACCTCACTTGGACTAAAAACATGCAAATGCACACACACACACACACACGTTTGTTAGTGAGAATCGTTGGCACGGGGCTGGATGTTCTTCACTGTGATCGCAGCTGCTGGCAGCTCAATGAGAATCCAGATTGTGTCTGGAACAGTCAAGCTAATTTAAATCATATCCACATGATCTTCTTCAATATGTGAGAGACAAACATAAGAGACAGGAATCTTCCTCGGTCCATCTTCAGCCTCATCATGCATGGCTGCTTTAAAATATCCCATCATGCCCCTGAATGAATATTTCAGGCATGAGAGGTTAACCAAATGTGTGTGCATGTTCATGTGTGAGTGCATGTAGTGGGGCTAATGCATTTCACTGCACACTTCATACGTCAAAAAAATGAACGTCCTACTGACCTCTATTTTCTTGAGACCATCTCAAATGCCTAAAGTTAGCATCCCTGCACTTCAAATTGATAATTACGCAATGAAAAGAGTATTATTTTATACGTTTATCCGTACTATCATCAAAATCAATGTCATTCCTATTAACATAACTTTAAAGTCAACATTAAATCTAAATTGACTGCATGTTCTTACAATACATCAGTTTCCCTTACTCCAAAATAAAAAAGTATTTCCTCATAATATATGAAAAGATCTTTGATTGTTTTTACTGTTATCACGAACGGCTGTCTACAAACTTGATGCAGTAAATGAATCCTTTATATAAAGAAAAGTTAATATATATATATATATATATATATATATATATATATATATATATATATATAATTACAGCATTTAATGAATTCCTTTTTTTAGCATACATTTTAAATATTCATTATACTTTTGAAATATGTTATTATTAAATATAAAAGGGGGGAAATAGAGTTTGTGTGACACTTTGAACTAAAGATAGTCTCCCAAAATACATTTCTTCAGTTTTTTTTCTTTTTCTTTTCGTCATAGTGGAGCAGATGCGAGTTGGGTGATGTGGAAGCATGTCATATTTTTTAAAGCCTGGGGCTCTCTGGGTTCCTCTGAATACAGCCTGGTCGAAATCTGAGTACAAAGTGTTTGTGAGTCACGCCAGAACAAATCTCTTGCAAACAGCCAGAACCCTCAGGATGTGAAAGAAGGGGCATTTAGAGGAACCAAGAAACTGGAGGACTGTGCTTTAGGAATCATCAAAGAATGATGGAGATAAAGAGTCAATGTCATATACATATATTTTAGACTATCACTATAGTTAGAACACACTCATTTGTAACAAAGAGGGAAATATAAAATGTGTGTGTGTGTGAGAGAGAGAGTGTATGTATATAAATAAATATATATACAGGTTTATTTATATGTGGTTACTCACTGGAAACGCTCGGCTGATGAGGGTGCTGAGGTAGGAATTAATTTGACAGAATGATTGATGGCAGGGCACTGCAAGCTAACAGTTGCAAATATGAACACAAAAGAACAAAATGATGCTCATGGAGTATAAGCTTGTTAATTATTTATGCATTTTGGCCGCATAGCCCTAATGATCACATCAAATGACTCTTATGGACTATAAAGTCATCTACCGGCATGTCCATGAATCAAACCTGGTGTGAAACAATCACCATAATACCATTATCATGAAGCTTTCACTGAAATATACACAAGAAACAAAAACACCTGCAGTAAAATTATTGTTCCATTAGAAAGCAGCCGTATTTTACAAAAATGGATGTTCATAAAGAATTTCTATATAAGAAATCTGCTGTGCTAATTTTCTATGTTGTAGTGTGATGTACATTAGGCAATCAGGTGAAAGTTCATGCTAAAGTGAAGCTGTAAGTGGACTCTACAGGTCCTTCTCAAAAAAATAGCATATTGTGATAAAAGTTCATTATTTTCCATAATGTAATGATAAAATTTAAACTTCATTGCAAACCAACTGAAATATTTCAGGTCTTTTATTGTTTTAATACTGATGATTTTGGCATACAGCTCATGAAAACCCAAAATTCCTATCTAGAAAAATTAGCATATTTCATCCGACCAATAAAAGAAAAGTGTTTTTTATACAAAAAAAAGTCAACCTTCAAATAATTATGTTCAGTTATGCACTCAATACTTGGTCGGGAATCCTTTTGCAGAAATGACTGCTTCAATGTGGCGTGGCATGGAGGCAATCAGCCTGTGGCACTGCTGAGGTGTTATGGAGGCCCAGGATGCTTCGATAGCGGCCTTAAGCTCATCCAGAGTGTTGGGTCTTGCGTCTCTCAACTTTCTCTTCACAATATCCCACAGATTCTCTATGGGGTTCAGGTCAGGAGAGTTGGCAGGCCAATTGAGCACACTAATACCATGGTCAGTAAACCATTTACCAGTGGTTTTGGCACTGTGAGCAGGTGCCAGGTCGTGCTGAAAAACGAAATCTTCATCTCCATAAAGCTTTTCAGCAGATGGAAGCATGAAGTGCTCCAAAATCTCCTGATAGCTAGCTGCATTGACCCTGCCCTTGATAAAACACAGTGGACCAACACCAGCAGCTGACATGGCACCCGACCATCACTGACTGTGGGTACTTGACACTGGACTTCGGGCATTTTGGCATTTCCTTCTCCCCAGTCTTCCTCCAGACTCTGGCACCTTGATTTCCGAATGACATGCAAAATTTGAGCGACAGTCCAGTGCTGCTTCTCTGTAGCCCAGGTCAGGTGCTTCTGCCGCTGTTTCTGGTTCAAAAGTGGCTTGACCTTGGGATTTCGGCACCTGTAGCCCATTTCCTGCACACGCCTGTGCACGGTGGCTCTGGATGTTTCTCCAGACTCAGTCCACTGCTTCCAGGTCCCCAAGGTCTGGAATCGGTCCTTCTCCACAATCTTCCTCAGGGTCCGGTCATCTCTTCTCGTTGTGCAGCGTTTTTTGCCACACTTTTTCCTTCCCACAGACTTCCCACTGAGGTGCCTTGATACAGCACTCTGGGAACAGCCTATTCGTTCAGAAATTTCTTTCTGTGTCTTACCGTCTCGCTTGAGGGTGTCAATGATGGCCTTCTGGACAGCAGTCAGGTCGGCAGTCTTACCCATGATTGTGGTTTTGAGTAATGAACCAGGCTGGGAGTTTTTAAAAGCCTCAGGAATCTTTTGCAGGTGTTTAGAGTTAATTAGTTGATTCAGATGATTAGGTTAATAGCTCGTTTAGAGAACCTTTTCATGATATGCTAATTTTTATAGATTTTTGGGTTTTCATGAGCTGTATGCCAAAATCATCTGTATTAACACAATAAAAGACCTGAAATATTTCAGTTGGTGTGCAATGAATCTAAACTATATGAAAGTTAAATTTTTATCATTACATTATAGAAAATAATGAACTTTTATCACAATATGCGTATTCTTTGAGAAGGACCTGTACATAAATTACTGCATATTGCAAAAACATGCATCTTAACAAAAGTATTCAGTACTTAATTTTGACCTGACTGATAACTTTATTAACAGAACTGATAGCTGACTGTTTCAGATTGTTTAGATGCTTTTTCTGTTGTTGCCTCACAGGGTTGTCAACTCTCACGCATTTGGCGTGACACACACACTTTGAGGCTCTATCTCTATCTTTTACATTTGTTTTAAGTTTTAATGCGAAGTTCAAACAATAAATAGTGTTTTGGCGCTAATGTGGCAAAATGTTGAAGAACGGAGTTGCGACATGCTCTCATCTCCCGGCGGCGAGCGCGGTCACGTGGTTCATGTAGCGCTTAATACTTCGAGCACTGTTTCAGTGCATTTGAATACAAAACAGTTTCACTATACAGATGTTGCAGCAAGTTTTGGTAAACAGCATAGTGTGCATTGATTATTAAGTCAACCATATTTACAGGATTGTTTTATTATAGAGAGTGATAGAGATGCAACATTGTTAACATTAATGTTTTTATTATTTAGCCCTCAGGTATTCCTTACTAATTGGTCACACTCACTGATGATCAAATGTGACCAAACACGTAACTTTTTTTCAATGAAAGAAATTTTCTATATTTTAGTTCAATAATATTTATTTAATATTTTGAGGAGATATTTTGTTCATTTGCAAAGCCATTACCCAGTCAGTGCCTTTATGGCTCTTTAATAAATGTACATGTATCTAATCTGCTCAAAAAAGTATTGCAGTTTTGCATTTTAATAAATATTTAGATATGATCAAACGCTAGATTTCTTTAAAGGTGAAATTTTAAAACATTAATAACTTGCATCCTAATACAGTCCCTGACAAAAGTTGTGTCGCTTATCTATTTTCTAGAAACACCTGCTATTAACCTGATTTTAATTGGTGTTAGAAATAGCTTATATGAAAAGCTAAAACCCTCCCAAATGATGTTTAATGCACTGAAATAAATTAGTTTCACTGAAAAAAAGATTTATCATTTAATCAACACAGAAAGGTCAAATTTTGGCAAGACAAAAGTTTTGTCGCCTATACAGAAATGAAAAAATTTACTGCAAATACAAAAACATGTCAGCAAATTAAGTAGTGGCGCTGTGAGATCCAAATGTAATATCTTGTATGACTTCCATGAGCTTGAAGGACTGCATCCATGCGGTTTTGGCAAGGACTCATACAATTTATTGATGAAGTCATCAGGAATAGCAAAGAAAGCAGTCTTGCATGCCTCCCAGAGTTCATCAATATTCTTTGGTTTCGCTTCCATGCGTCCTCTTTCATCCTACCCCACATATGCTCAATGATGTTCATGTCTGGTGACTGGGCTGGCCAATCCTGGAGCATCTTGATCTTCTCAAGATGCTCCATATAAGAGGTATAAGATTTCTTGGTATTTTAGACTATTGAAGTTGCCTTCCACCCAGCAGATCTCTCGCACACCCCCATACTGGATGTAACCCCAGACCATGATTTTTCTGCCACCAAACTTCACTGTTTTCTGGGTGAATCTTGGATCCATGCGGGCTCCAGTAGGTCTCCTGCAATATTTGCGGCGACTGTGGTGTAATTCAACAGAAGATTCATCTGAAAAATCATTCTGTGGGCTTTGGCAAATGCCACACAGTTTTTCAATTGTCTTTTGTTTAGTGCTGGCTTCTGGGCACTGATGGAGGCCATTTCGAGACAGAATCCGACAAACTGGTTGACACAGGGACTTCAGGTGACCAGGTCTCGTGGAGCTCTGCTGCAGTGGAAAATGGGCTGGCCTTGGATTTTCGAGCCAATAAACGGTCCTCTCGAGCAGTTGTCTTGCAGGGTCTGCCTGACCTGGGTTTGTCATAAACGTCTCAAGTCTCTTCAAATCTTTTTTTTATCCTCTGTACTTGACGCTGAGACACATTGAAGGTGTCTGCCACATCAGAAGCGGATCTGGTCTTCAGCTTCTTGATAATCAAAACTTTAGTCTCAGGGTGAATCTTAGGCATGTTTGCAGAGGTCTAGTTGCAGTTGATGTGAAGGTCTAGTGTACTGGGGTTCTTTTTATACACACCTGAGATCTAATCCATTATTAGTCACAAGTGAAGCTCATATGACAAGGCGACAACACTTGTGTCTTTGCAAAAATTGACTCAATGGGCTTTACCAAGCTGTGAATATTAGAATATTTTTTGACAGTTTCATTTTGCACTGAAACATTATTACAAAAGCTGTTGGGATTAAAATGAGCCATTTCTTGTAAAAAAAATCTTGATAAGAAATATATTTCAGCGGCACTTCAGTTCAATTTGTACACAAGCGACAAGACTTTTGTCAGGGACTGTATGTTTAATGATACTTATTAACGTTAAAGAAACGTTTAAAATAGTGCTAAGACAAACTAATTTTACATTTTAGGCTATATACTATATGAATTGAAACTGTATCAAGATCGATATATATTTCCCCCCCCCCAATCTCACTCCAACCCCAACTTCAAAGTTGGCAACCCTGTTACAATGTCATTCTAACGCACATAGTTTGTGTTGAAAAGTTTGATATGTTTTATAATAAAATCAAAAATTATAGAGATTCTTGTTTTTATACTTCTGGAATTGGATCATGACATGAGGAGGGAACGAAGCTGATAAAAATGTGCTCTATTTGTGATCAAGAACGTGCAATTTTTTTCGTTATTCTGGTTAAAACTCTCTTCACATCCTGATAGCAATCAATAATAGAAGTGGTCTAAATATTAAATATATACATGTAACATGTACTTCTGTCGATCCGAATGCAATGATAGGATGTCCTACCTGCCTGTCAACTTAGTGAAGTTCCAAATGAAATTGTCAGGGTGGGCTTTAGACAATGATAGACAGATCATAAACAGTAACATAATCATCCACGCCATCAAAGGCGCTTGGGTTTAATTTGCTCTTATCCTAAACGGAGAACTTGTTCGTAAATGCATTCACCTTCACTATTTCTCTCAGAAATGATGATCGTGTTGGTAAGTACTCTGTGTATCCTTAAATTCTTTTTTTACAACACTGGCAAAGATCGTTTACACTCATCTTTTTCTTCTAACGTTACTTAATCCAGCGTGCGTGCAGACAGGGTTGCCAAGTTTTTTTTGCAATGTTGCGCAATTGCTACTCGAAACTATAGCCCAAAACAATAGCTTTTCTGGGTGGGTCCTCCGGGAAAAAATTGGGGTAAAAATAATTGGGGTCGCTTCAACCCACAGACATGGAGAACAACCCGAGGGAAAAACACGGACTGGGCAACACAGTGCAGTTGAGTTCTGTTGACATTTGACAACTAACGTTGCATCACTCCGTTGCTCTGATTTCTTGTGGGTCTATCCAATTGAGGTCTTTCCTGGTTCAGTTGAAACACGCCCCATAATCAAAGCCCAACGGAGCGGTATCAGACTCATATTCTGACTAGAATTGAGTATGACCCTGTCAGGCTACCTCATCAGTATAGACAGCAAGCCAAATAAGCTTAACCTAAATATTTTAAGATTATATGGGCGTTAATGTATTTTCGCACCTGTTCAGACAGACGTCACACGTCATCAGCGCGGACATAGACATAATTAAGTTATTTGATGCTATAAAAACTGGGGTGTGATGTTATGATTGACAGTTGAGCTTGACATCTCTGAACTTCTGGAGGAGATTGGAGCTTTAATATCTACATTTAATTGTTTATTTCACAAAAAGTTCTTGATTAGGCGGGAGTGTGGGCAGGACCTTGATATCATGGCTCCATGTCGCTCACTACACAAAGACTGGCAGCTTCACGTACTTCAATGAAAGAGAGTGAAGGTGCGTCCTTTATTTAACATTAAATAAAAATGTTGTTCTTTAAATATTAAGAATATAATCAAAATATGAATTAGGGTTTATAGTTCTACAGGCTGTTAAACGCCTATAGGTCTATAAGTGAGAAAAAAATGGCCTGTTAAGAAATGTGTTAATCCCATAGGAGACACTTTGTAGGTGTGTGTGTGTGTGTGTGTGTGTGTGTGTGTGTGGACTGGTAATCCCTACGGTATGGGGACAAAATGTCCCCACAAAGATGGCAATATCCAAATTTTTGTCCTTGTGGGGACATTTTTTGGTCCCCATGAGGAAAACATCTTATAAATCACACTAAGTGATGTTTTTTGAAAAGTAAAAATGCAGCATGTCTCCTGTGATGGGTAGGTTTAGGGGCCGGGGCAGTGTAGGGGATAGAAAATACGGTTTGTACAGTATAAAATGCATTACGCCTATGGAATGTCCCCATAAAACATGGAAACACAACATGTGTGTGTGTGTGTGTGTGTGTGTGTGTGTGTGTGTGTGTGTGTGTGTGTGTGTGTGTGTGTGTGTGTGTGTGTGTGTGTGTGTGTGTGTGTGTGTGTGTGTTTGTGTTTTAGCTCCATTGTGCTCTACCGGAAAAAAAAACTGCAGAAATACAACCTGTCTGTTCTGACTGTTTGCTATAGCTATGGCCTCTTTTTTGTCATGAATTTTAATGAGGGAAGGCCGTTTATTTGCCTGTCGAATCAGTGTAGTCTGCATCAGTTCTCCATCTGGTGCACTGAATAACACGCATCATTTCCCACGTGGCGGCAGAAAAGACAGCCGTGTTTTCTAGGGAACTAGAGGTTCTACAAGATCTTCTGAAACAGGCTCTAATGAAACATGATGTTCATTTACCCGTTGTACATGACACTGTGGGGGAGAATGAGTTTGCACCCGCTGATAGTGTCCTTTATTTGCGTAAGATGTTTGCGTCGCTTTAGCACCTAATTCACTGAGATTATGCAAATCAGGTAACAGTGAAAATGTGCCCATAAAATCTGTCCTGAACGCAAGTTGCATGAAGCAATTCCCTATATCTTGTGCATAGAGAAACTGAGTTTCACCAAATAATATAGTCACGGCTACTTCTTCAATTAAGTCAATGGTAAGTCTGAATGCTTGGCATTTTGTTCAGAGCTCTAAGCCAAAATATGAACAATAGTAGCTAATAGTGATGCATGTTTTTGCTAAAACAGCAACAACAACAACAAAAAACAGATCAATGATCAGGAACAGAACTGGTTCGATTTGTAGTAAAAATGTTATGCTGTAAATATTACATCCATGATTTTTAATATATTCATGAGTTTGCCCTTTTTGTTTTTTATTCATCCTTCAGGTCTTGGAAAATATAATGCAGTCGTTTGCTTATACAGCTGACAATATGAAGCATTTTAGTTCTATCGATTTTTTTTTCTTCCTCCTAAAACCCCCCTTACTGGAGTGATCAAGTGTGAGCAGCACTGCCTGACTGAATGCAGGACTCAAGGGATTGCTGCATGACAAGATGTTAAGCAGAGCTGTCCAATAAAACACACACACACACACACACACACACACACACACACACACACACACACACACACACACACACACACACACACTCTCGCTCTCTCTAAAAGTAAAAAGGTTAAGTCCCATTTGCACCCAATGGACTGCTATAATGCACAGAAAATGCCCTTGAGACATGCAAGCTGCTTTAGTTTCAGATTTCATTTGCATTTGCTCCAGTCAGTGGTGTCTTTGCTATTTGCAAATAATATTAAAGTAATATCCAGAAGCTTTTTAATTCAAACATAGCAATGGTTTGGTACTTTAATCGCTAAATATATATTGCCAATTTCTGGAAAATATGTGAATGGTGCTTGCCCATGCAAAACCCATTCTGGATGGTTCCTATAGGGCATTGCTAGGTCGACCTTTAAGTGATATTCTGGTTAATCATAAGTTTTATTGTCCACCAGACAAAAATTGAAAGTGTAAGCCCTGAAATGAACATTCACCCCAAAATGTCACTCTGCTTCATATTCCAGATGCATTTAATGAGCTTTTCTCAAGTACATTTTGAAGACAAACAATATTTAACTTTCATTGTGTGCACAAAAATATTTTAAACATTTCTGTGTTCCTTAGAAGAAGAAAAAGGTCATATGTTTAGAACGACATAATGGTGACCATAATGATGGAATCTTACCTTTTAGGGAATAATCGACTATCTTAAAGTCAACCTGTTATGCCCAACAAGATGTAATGTAAGTCTTAAGTGTCCCCAGAATGTGTCTGTGAAGTTTCAGCTTAAAATACCTCACATATAATTTATAAATCCATGGGGTAAATACCTATTTCTGACTACAGTCAAGAACAGGCCGTTTTTGTGCATGTGCCTTTAAATGCAAATGAGCTTCTGCATGCTCCCTAATCTCCACACAGTTCCTGCCTTAATTCTGCTGCATTCCAGGCAGGTTTTTGAGCCCATAAATTACAACTTCAAACCACGACTCACAACTTTGTAGCATTCCAGACAAAGTCACGCCAAACTGCCTGAGCGCAAGGAATTGTGGTAGAAATATGTAAACAAAGCATGGTGGACCATATGGGGCTTATGCTCATTTACAGTAATTTACATCATCAAAGGTGCTACCTCGCTTATTTGAAGGAAACGGTGGAGAAAAAATTATAGCACTTAAACATGGAAAAAGATTTTCATATGTCACCTTTAAGCCACTTTCCACTGCTTATGATAAACAACAGACTGAAAGTCAATATTTCTAATGAAGAGTTGCTTGAAAAAACCGGAGTTCTGGCTCAGACTTGATCCTAAACACCTGCTATATCTGTAGAATGGACACTTGTAAAAATAAAAAATAAATCCACAATTATTGGTGGCCATTTGTCTTATATGGGTCACTGACTGTTCATTCGTTATACTGTATGCATTACTATCCTTGACAGTACTACTGCATGCAATAGCAAACACCACTAATGTAACTTTATTTTAGATATTGTAGAGACTGACATTCTTGACAAATATTGACCAACTGCAGATCAGTTTGAATATTACATTAACCTATATTCACTACAACTTCGACTGTTACCTGAATCCTGAGAGAGAGAGAGAGAGAGAGAGAGAGAGAGAGAGAGAGAGAGAGAGAGAGAGAGAGAGAGAGAGAGAGAGAGCTTGAATACAAATCAATCAGACTCCCTCCTAGATTTCCCGCTGCGCACACGCGCATTCTCTGCAACCGCACTGGAGAGCTGCGGTTGAGGGGACGTTTGAATCCCTCACGCCTCATTAAGGAGGATCTGCCTGTGTATGCGAGTGCGGTTTGCACACAGACCGTGAGCGCATCTGCATGCGCTAATGTGAGGAAACACTCCACGAGAAAAATCCTGTGTGGGTGGGAGGATAGAGGGAAGGACAAGGGGAGGAAAGCTGGATCGGTGCACAGGAGCTCCATGGCAAACGCGCGTTATGGCGACCGCATAGGAGTCCATCGTGACGGCTGCAGGGTGTGAAGTAAGTGGCTATCCATCTAAATGTGCATGCCAACTGGTCACCGTACGAGAGGGTTTCTGTAATTTTACGGTGAGCGTGGCCGCTTTGGAGTGAGTCACCCTGAAAGGATGAGTGATGTTTCCTGCCCCATATCGCTGGAAATTAGAAGGACATGGAGAAGGGGGGTGGGGGTGTGGTATTCCCCAAACGCTAGCTCTAATTACCCTGTATGGCAAAATCCCTTTAGGGTTTTACGCTCTTATTGCCTTCGCATACACCCCCCACCTTTAATAGCTTGAAATTGCGATGCTGCCGGATGATGCATGGTGTGATTTGAAACGTGCATGTGTTTTGAGGGTGCTCGAAACCAACAGACACGTTCGAATCAATGATTGACTGTAGAGCGATAGATTTAGACACGCACAGTGTAATCCAGGTGCTTACAACAGCTCGCGCCAGCATGAGGATTACGCTCCTGCGCATGTGTTTTATTATTGTTGGGTTGGATAAACGAAGGAATGCAGAGAAGAGGGCGAGACAAGAGACATAGTAAGTCGTGCAGCATGTTTTGGTATATGATTTTGAGTTTTATTTTTACAGGATGTAATGCATAAAGAGATGTTTTTTTGATGGGATAGTTCACTCAAAAAAATGACCTCTTGTTCCAAAAACCTTTCTTGTGTGGAACACAAAAGAAGATTTTTTTTAACTATCTCAAGTTGTTTCCCCCCAGTGCACTGAAATCCAGTGGGTTCATATTTAGTTTGGACCCCAACCTCCTTCGCAGTATATTCTTTTGTGTTCTGCAGAAGAAAGATATCCATATGGAGCAGCATAAAGGTAAGTTAATAATGATATTTTTGGGTCACCTAGCCTACCAAGCATCACTATTTCCATTGCTCCATTAAGTGGCATAATTCATCCTGCATCATTTATGCTTGAAAATGTCTTACTTCGCACTTCAGAAGTCATGAGCTTGTCGTATTCAAGCACTTTGTTGTCGGAAAGAACAAGAATCATGGAGGACACCAGGTTTATTTTTGCCTAATAATTGGGGAAATCTTATTAAAGCCAAAATGATAGCGTCCCTTTCATTGACAACCATATAAACATTCACCACGCTATTTAGACAGTTTGGTGAAGATCCTGGAATTTCGGTCAAATGCAGGCTATTTTAGCTGTGTATAAAACAAACAATTGGCTTCAAATGATTATTAATTTATGTACATATGCACTACTTTAACGACAAGACAAGGCAATGTATCTGTTGTGGAAAAAATTATAAAGCATACCTGTCACAGCAGCAAATGTTCTCCTCTCTGCCATGTTTAAAGTTTGTGGCCTGCCCATCTTGGAAACTTGAGTATCAAAATTTTCGAATTTCCCAGTGGTATCCGAATTTAAGTGTCCAACTACACAAAACTCGTAATTACGATAATTCTGATAGCATGCGAAGCCAGCATAGACGTAAAACTGATGTTGATAGGTGAGCTATTACTTTTATAAGCAATAGGATTTTTTTTTTCGTGATGGGATTTATGTTGTTGCCCTCTTAAATATCATAGAGACTCTTTTGAGGGTTCTTTAGACTTGGGCTGATAAGCAAACACCTAGCAATCAGCCAAAACACCCTTTAGCCACAGATAGCAGTCAAATCTACCTTGTTGTGCAAAACTCTTTTGCTGCTATACCATCATTAAAGTTGCCATGAAATGGAAGTCTTTTCTTCCCCATTATGATTTGAGTGAAACAGCTTTTCGAACTAGAAAAAAATAGGACAGGGCTTGATTTTGTCCATGTGGAATTGATTGGATGGTTGTGGTTTGCTATTGGTGGATCTCATGTTAGTGACATGTTGCCCCTCCCTCGCTACAGTAAACGCATCATCAGAGAAAAGAACAGCAAGAGGGAGAAGTTATTTTGATCAAATAATATGAGGGCACATGAATTAAAAAAAAGATCCGCATGGATAAATCATTTAATAATAGATACTGAAAACATTTCATATTTAATGGTGACTTTAAGGTAAGACTGCAAATAAACACACTCTATGAATGTTGCATATGCATCTTGCAGGACCAGGCAAACAACTCACATTTTCTTTAGACATACCATGTTTTTGTTGTTAAAGTCAGGCAAGCTGAAAGATTCTGGCCAATTAGAAGGTAGAAGGTGTTATCTGACTATCATAGACTAGCATCCAAAAAGTTAACATAATGCCAAATAATGCCACTGCAGTCTGACAAGCACATAGTAAGAATTCCTGGAAAATGTGAGACTTTGTGGTCAGCAGTGTACATTTTTACACTTAAACATTGCATATGATTTTACTAATATTTGCTGACAGTAATATGCAAAGTGGCATGTATGCATATTTGTCTTACCAAACCATGTCTGTCTTGTTTGTGTGTTGTAAATGTCAGTTTGTATTGGTGAAGACAAGCCATGCTCTATTATAGGATTAGATAACTGTTTGGTTTTACTTTTCACCATCGTTTTATAACAATCGTTCTCGACGCTAATGTAATATGAAAGCTGATACAGTCTATATTTTCACACATGAACTATAATGGAAAGTAAGATCAAGCTTTGCGTTGTAATGGAGTTGGTCTGCTCTGGGAGCCTACAACCACTTGACTGTACTAATTGAAGCTCAAGTGTCTTCTGGGGATACTGTAGCTGCCTAATCTCAATTTGTGGTAATCCAACAACCCTCCATCTCTAGAAAAGCCCTCCTTTTTGAAGTGGCTCTTTTTTGTATAATTTATTATTTTAGTAATTGCCTTTGTGCTTGTTTGTCAGTTTGGCTCTGTAGATTGTATGATTCACATGAGTTAGTCATACAGAGACAGACATTTGACTATCAGTGAAGTCTGGCCAACTTTGCAGCTTATACTGAACAAAAACTGCTCAATAAGTGCCATCTGACCACACTGCAAAAAAAAAAAAAAAGTCTTTACAAATAGGCATTTACATTTTTCGTCATGTCATATAAAAATAAATGAATAATTATAATGAGAATGCTTGGTTACTGTTTGTGTTTTGAACTCTTCATGCTTTAAGCACCTTTCCATCTTTCAGAGATTCCATCTGTTAGGGAAACCGCATTATGTTTAGCACATTGTGAGTTTAGAGATTCTCACTATTGCAGGTTAACCTGTGCATTAACTTCATTGTCTGTGCAAATGTAAGTTGTGATAGTTGTCATTTAAATTGGCCAAGTTGAATTGTAATGACATAGGAAGAGGAATTTACTGAAGGTGCATTCTGGGAAAGGTTTTTCTTCCATCTTGGTCCACAACATTTTTTTTTAAATTAAATGTCATATTTTTTATGAAATATAAACATAGAAAAATGCTTTAAAAGGCTTTTTACACTTTTTTCCAAACATGTCTTAAAGGGGACACATTATGCAAAATTCCCTTTTATTGTGTTGTTTGAACACAGATGTGTCTCCACAGTGTATGTAAACAATTTTAAAAAATCCACCCAATATTTTTTTTTATAATCCCCATCAATCATTCATCAATCATCATCAACCAGCGCTTCGTGCTCTAACTTTATATCCAGAACAAATATGGATGGCACTTCATATTTTGAGTATGTTTGCAAGTTTCCTTTCTGAATGCTGTACGGCTAAAATGGCAAAAGTTACCGTAGTCTCTGACTGTATTCGTCGTTAGTTTTATCCCGAAAACGCTTAATGTCTGCTTAATTCATAAACACACATTTATTATGCATTGTATAGTCGGCTGACAGATGTGTTACGTTCCCACACAAGCACCTATACAACAATTTATAGATAATGAGTTGAATCAACATAACATCCATTAACCATTCTTCCTGAGTCTCTCCATCTGAGTCCGACTCCGGTTGAAACATGTAAAGCTGCACTCCACAACTAGTTATTTCTGACATTTAGGCTGAGTGGGATTCATTTTGTTGTTGATGGTGTATCCAAAGCTCATGTAAAGGAGCTGCTGGAAGGGGGGCAGGAACAGCAGCTCATTTGCATTTAAAGGGACACACACAAAAATGGCATGTTTTTGCTCACACCCAAATGGGGCAAATTTGACAAGCTATAATAAATTATCTGGAGAGTATTTTGAGCTGAAACTTCACAGACACATTCTGGACACCAGAGATTTATATTACATCCTGTAAAAAGGGTCATAAATATGTCCCTTTTAAACTTTGCATTTGTAATTAATTTAATTAAAACGTTCATACAGTACATACACACACAGGTAATATAGGTAAACTAACCTGGTAGAAAATTGCTCATGAAATTGCTTCCTTGTAAGCTTGACATTGTTCTCTGGGAAATTAATGAAAACTCTAATGAACAAGAGCTCTAGGATTCTAGCTTACAATTACAATCTTACCATTTTTGTGTGTGAAATGCAACAGACAGTCCGTAATGGGTACATGACTGGTCTGTAGGCGTGCAGAACATGAATAGACCATATGCTCTTCCAGACACTTTACCTGCATCAGTTTGTTTAAGCTTGAAGCATCTAATTATCAAAGCACATGTTAATAAAAGCGAGACTGCACAAAAGCAAGAGAGACCCAATTTGTTCACTTTCTTCCAGGTTGGCCAGTGTGTCTTGTTTACAGTTATATTTGGATGAATTTACTCCTGGAGTCCTACATTAGAGCACGTCTCTCTTGTGAATCATGCACTTTAGCTTTCTTTTTCCTCAAAGACATTAAAACAACACACGGGCCGACTTTTTAGAAAACCTTCCAGTGTTGCCCGGCAACTAGGAAAGGTTTCAAAAAATGCTGTGCTCCTTTTTTTTTTTTTACATTATCTGAAGACTCGCACTCTGACAGATGTAAAATGTTGACCGCTCCACCGCTGTGAGGGTAAGGCGCACTAAAAGCGGAGGCATGTACTAGATGCTTTCTGTCGTTGGGCTTTAGTGCCTGGCTTCATGTGATATTAATTTCCCTGTCCTGAACTCAGAGGTTTACTGTGTGATGTTGAACAGACCCACTGACAAAATGCTGCTCTGCGGTTCACGCTAGAATTGAAGTCCAATCCTAGAGAGCTCTTGGTAGGTTTAGACCAGCAGTTTGCAAGTTAATCCTGAAGTAAAGTAGGCTTTGCAACTACTTATTGGATTGTAACCTGTTGAAAATGGTTGCACCTTTTAATCTCACACAATATTTTAATCGTGTAGGTCATAAGTTCTCTGTAAAGTAATGAGTAGTCTCTTATTATGACATCTAAGCGGCCTTAGTTTGTAAACAGCAAGTCTTATAGTAATTCAGTTTACCATTTATATTTAAAACCTTTTTTGGGTCATGTAACTGTCAGTGGTAATAAAACCATTTTCCATAAAGGATACACAAGAACAGGAAACACAATAAATAAATCATCATGAAACACAACAAATAGCATATTTTAATGCGTAAATAATAAATATTTTTCACTGCATGTTTGGGGCATTTTCTTGGCGATCAGTCACTAACAATTCATATAATGGCCACAGTTTTAAAAAATAAATTAACCTAAAAATGTGCCTGTTTGGTGTGTCAAAAATCTCGAGCTTATTGATAAAATCGGATTAGACTGACACACGATGTGCTGATTAATTTATCCAATTAATTGTGAATTTATCGCCTATCAAATTTGGCTGGGAAATAACACCCAAACGATCCTTTAAAGTCATCATCTTGTTAAATGAGAGAAGCATTAAATAGACATTACAAAAAGTATCTTTAGAAAGATTATTTGGCCATGTTTGTTTTTCATTTATTTACAGACCAAAACAGTTTGGTTACCAACATTCTTATGTTTAGTAAAAGAAAGACATAGGTCATACAGGTTTAAAACTTTAGATATTAGGGTGAATAAATAAACAGAATTTTCATTTCTGGGCAAACTATCCCCAAAATATGTTTTTTATTTATTTATTTATTTTTATTCTAAATAAGAAACTAAAACTTCCAGTAGGTGGCGGTAAATGTCTAAATGAGTAGTGCTGCCTTCACGTGCTGTCGGAAATTTGATAATTCCGACTTCTGATGTCGTGATTACGAGCTCATTGCATTCAAGTTTCTAAATGTAATGGCGTTCATGCGCAATTTTAGTAAACTCCGATAATTCCGAGAACACGTGAAGGCAGCAGAAGTCATTCATTCATTCATTCAATTCGTTCAAACAGCTTGTGCCCTTACATTTAGAAACTTGAATGCAGTGAGCTCATAATCACGACATCAGAAGTCAGAATGATCAAATTTCCACAAAAAAATAAATAAATAAATGATCACATTTCCGATAGCACATGAAGGCAGCACTCATTCAAGAATGAAGTAATTGAATTATTGGTTCACCCGATAGATTCGCTCAACGCGGACTCATTTAGAAACGAAACTGCTCAACAGTTCTTCTCTAGCTCTATTGGTAATATTTTTATTGGCAAACTTGGAAAAACAAAAACAGAAAATGCTGTCCATAAAATATAACAAAATATTACCTTCTTATTTTTTGAACTGTTGTATAAAATCAGGATCATATTTGCACTCAAAATGCTTTTCGAGACGTGTGATATTGCGCTCGTTACTCGTGCTATTGCTTGCATCCTGTGATATATGAGAGAAAAAAAATTCCCCTGATATCTTGAATTTTAGGGGCGTTCTAACTGCATTCTATAGGCTCCATTACGTAGTGAGTTGTTGCATCATGCTCGTCACCAATCAACTGTGTGAAATATAATAGGCTATGTATTTTACATATAGGGTTATGTTTTGATGTAGTCATGCAAGAGAGGTGCTTCAGACGTGAAATGACAAAGAAGTTATTGTAATTTTCTAGCACCTGACCTGTTATTTGTTTCTTTCTCTTTCATGTGTGAAGACTAAAGTGGAAGTGTGAGAGGAGGAACAGCAGAAAGAAGAGGGATCTACAATGGCAGCAGAAGAGAAGCCTGCTGTGAAGAGCAGTAGCTCGATTGTACCATGTTTCCTATTTGTGGAGGTGAGTTATCCAATAAACATAATCCTGAACCCTGACTATAATTAGGACTTTATCAGGAACATTTATGAACACTCAATGGGCTTGCAGCGAAAACTGTGAGGTAATGTCATGACCTGAAAGGAGGAAGTGAAGCTCAATGACCTTGGTGTTAATGATATAGAGAGGCTACATGTCAACAATTATCTTAGTATTGACTGAGTTAAGCTTTATTTTGAAAAATAATATGGAACGTTTTAGTGGTCTTTTCTTTCGGCAAAAATATTGGGCTAAGCCCAAAATGGCTAAACACACTAAGCTTTTAATTGTCTTAACCACAAGTTATTGGTCAGGAAATTAGAAACATTTAAGCAAACGCACCAGGCTACTTAAAAAGCCGCTGCTGTCTAAGAAAAGCATTAAGACAGAATTACGTTTTTGGCAGAATATTGTTGTTTGTAGAATGATGAATAGTGAAACACGAGATGTATGGTGATGCTCCAGAGCGATGTCTCCAAAAATCTGGTGAGAATGCATCTCTCATAGTGAAGCTTGGAGGAAAAGACTGTGTGAGGAGCCTTTTTAGCTGCTGGTATTGGTGAGCTAATTCACTGTGAAAAGTAATTTTAATGCTTTAGAGTGCAGGAGAATATTGCACAATCACTTGCTTCCCACAAATGAAAATTTGTTATCTAAAGAGGAATGATCAGATGGTATTTTTTGACAACACCTGCAAAATTGCTAAGACAACCAAGTGGTGGCTTTAGAACAAGTCCATCAGAATCATGTTTTGGCCCAGTCAGAGTCCAGATTTGAACCCCACGTTGAATATTTGATCTCACATTAAATTTAAATGAACTGGGAGACATTTTTCTACTCATCATGAACTGTTGAAAGGCATCAACATTGAGTGGAACAACACTGAATCTTTTTCCTGAAAAAAAGCTGTGTGCAAGTTGGGGAAGGCTATGCTGCGCCAAGTCACTTTATCTAGAGTATTTGTGCAATTTGTAATAATCTCCTGACCAGTGATTTGTGATTAAAATTATTAAGACCAGTGTTGGGGAAAGTTACTTTAAAAAAATAACGCATCACAATATTGTGTTACTCCCTTAAAAAGTAACTAGTTGACCGTTCGCAAAGACCCGCCACCCCTTTAGTTACTGTTGCTATGTCTGACAAGCCATGGCGCTCTCACACCACACACACCTCGACAAAACGTTGCAAAACGCTTTTTAAATGGAAACGGTGCTGCATTGAACACCCTGTTCTGATGATGTATGAACTATGGCAGCTGACAAGGCCATTTTTTGTGTTCTTTTTGAAAAATTTCCGGGTCTGAAAACGGTGTGCAACGATGAGCGACGTGTTTGAGATACGTTTTCTCTTGTTAGGTGGGTATGTCAAAAATGTCAGCCCAATCAGCAGCAACATGTATATAAACCACACAGTATTAAAGAGACCGCTCGCTCAATGGGTCCATACAAATACTATACATATAAATATGTATATATTTTGCTGTTGTATTGTGCACTGACACTTTCATAAACTTTTCTATACTCCTCTCTGATTATATAATGGTAAATATTACAATATCATAGCACAACAGTGTTCAGCAAAAATGATAGCAATAAAAATAGATCATAACACAGTCTCGGAGGTAGGAAATGGATTATCCTTAACCTGAAGTCTTTTCATCCTAAAATACGGGGCAAATGTTGGATCACAATAATTAGGTATCACAGTTTCCACAAATCCCTTCACTCGAATGGGATGTTCTCTTTTATTCTGGATGGAAAGTGCAGTCACTGTAACATCGAGCGCATTTTGCAGTATTAAACACGTATTTATATCGATTTCATCAGGCTCTGAAAATTCGTAAAAAGAACACAAAAAATCTGTCATTCTGGATAATAGGAGAATAAGGATTCAAGTTTAACACTTAATTCACCAATAAAAACAAAACATTTAAAGTCATTTTTGTTTAAAGAGATAGTTCACCCAAAAATTAGCCCATGATTTACTCATCCTCAAGCCACCCTAGGTGTTTATGACATTCTTCTTTCAGACGAATACAATCTGCGTTATAAAAAAAAAGCTTTATAACAGCAGGGAATGGCTGTTTCTGTTTTAAAGCCCCAAAAAGTGAATCTATCCATCATAAAAGTAATCCACACGGCTCCAGGGGTTAATAAAGGCCTGAAGTAAAGTGATGCACTTTTGAGAAAAATATCCATTTTTAAAACTTTATAAACTGTAATCTAACTGTCGTACGCACGTTCACAAGAGACAAAAAGTAATGCGTTACTTTACTAGTTACTTGTAAAAGTAATCTGATTACGTAACTCAAGTTACTTGTAACACATTACCCCAACACTTATTAAGGGTGCTTTCACACTAGCATTTTAGGTGCACCCGGGTTCGACTGACGTCAGAGTTCGGTTGGAATTTGCATGATGTGAACGCAATCGTACTAAATCGTGGAAGTGAACTGCTACTAATGATGTATGATTTGATAAAAATGTGTGTTTTTGTGTTTCACTCATTTTCTTGACGAGTGTGACTGACATTCTGCAAGCAGAGAGCTGTAAATCTCATTTATACTCGTCGTCAGCGTTCTTTAGAGCATTTGCAGTACATTCGCGGCAGATAGACGCAAGTGTCATTACATACTGAAGCTTTGGTTACAAAACCAACGGTTAAAAAACAAACATATAAAAGTGAGGTGAGCAACGCTATTCATTTTGCCACCTTCTCAATCGCCATCGTCGTTACCAAGCAACGGGGTAAACAGCTGCTGCTTTGATGACGCAAACGCACCCCGGTAACTCGGTTCAGACCCAAATAATATAATATGAGCACAGTCCAGTGGGGGCAGGGGGAGAGGGGAGCAATCGAACTTGGGTTCGGTCCAGGCAATCGAACCAAGTGTGAAAGCACCCCAAGACCTTTAAAAGACTACTAAATAGTTTACAATTTTTGGCTACCCAGGAGTGTATATTAACAAATAACTTATGTTAGATATACATATTAAAAAAAAAAAAATTATATATACTGTACTACAGTTCAAAAGTTTGGGGTCACTATTTTAATGTTTTTGAAGTCTCTTGTTCTCACCAAGGCTGCAAAATACAGTCTATGGTAAAAATAGCAATATTGTGTACAGTTAAAATAACTGTTTTCGATGTGAATCTATTTAAAAATGTCATTTATTCCTGTGATCAAAGCTGAATTTTCAGCATCATTACTCCAGTCTTCTGTGTCACATGACCCTTCAGAAATCACTCTAATATGATGAGTTGATGATCAAGAAACATTTATGATCATTATCAATGTTAAAAACAGTTGTGCTGCTTAATATTTTTGTGGAAACTGTTATGTTTTGTTTCATGATTCTTTGTTGAAGAGAAAGAATTGAACTGTGTTTATTGTATACAGTATTTATGGTCAATTAAATGTGTCTGTGCTAAATAAAAGTAAAACGATTAATAACACAAGAAAAAAACCTTTGCGCATATAAATGAGAATTATATAAATAAAATAGTTATTAAATGATTTCTATGATTCAGATCCAGCTTCTTTCATTCTTTGTTTCCTGAAGGATGGAAAGATAATGGATTGAATTGATTTTGTGTGTGTTATTGTGTGTGAGCTTGTGCACTAAATGTTGCGTGTGCATCACAATCACATCAGGACACTTGCCTCCACTGTTGTTACTATGGATACCAATCAGCTGGATCTGGATCCCATCTCTATGCTATAATTTTTAGATTCTCTCCCCCACATGTGTAAATCTTCTCTTTGCTACTGCCTTCCATTTTCTTTCAGTAATTTGCCTGCACATGTATTCATAGACAGATCTAGTGTGCTCTTGCAGAATGCATATATGATTATTTGATAAGCCGCATTGATTTTTTTTTCATGTAGCGCATTCAACTACTGCTATGACTCACTTTAGCAAGGCGAATGCAAAAAGCACGGAAGCTGGGAATGTGAAAGAAACATCATAACAGTCAGTTATACTAATGGAAGGGTAAATCTAAGGCCCTTTCACTGTGTGTGTGTGTGTGTGTGTGTGTGTGTGTGTGTGTGTGTGTGTGTGTGTGTGTGTGTGTGTGTGTGTGTGTGTGTGTGTGTGTGTGTGTGTGTGTGTGTGTGTGTGTGTGTGTGTGTGTGTGTGGCCTGGTAAACCCTACATTATGGGAACAAAATGTCCCCACAAAGATGGCACTAGCCGAAATCCTTGTCCTTGTGGGGACCTTTTTTGTCCCCCATGAGGAAAACTGGTTATAAATCATAGTAAGTGATGTGAAAAATTACTAAATGAAAATGTAAACTTGCAGAATGTTTCCTGTGATGGGTAGGTTTAGGGGAAGGGGGATAGAATATTCTGTTTGTACAATATAAAAACCATTACGTCTATGGAATGTCCCCATAAAACATGAAAACACAACGTGCGTGTGCGAGAGTGAGAGAGAGAGAGAATCTGTTATTCAAATTCTCTGTTTTTTCGAAGCACTAAGAGGAAATGTTGAAGAATATGTATATAAACAGAGGCAAAAGCAACTGGAAGTGGAAATTCTGTCATCATATTATATGCTTTTGCCTCTGATGCTGAATGAGAAATTTGTTTTGTAGCTCTTATAAGATCCAGCTGAGGGCGCAACACTGCAACAGGTGCTTTAACGCTTTACTGAACTCTAAAGGGAAATTTGTAATTATTTAATCTATAGATTTGAAGGTTTGTTTGCATTGTCTGTGTGGGTCTGGTTTGGTTTATATTGTGGTGACCAAATGTCCACAAAGACAGTAATGTAAAACCTGATATCAGCTACATTGTTGTGAGGGAATTTGAGGAAAATGGTTGTAAAAGGTGCCTCAAAATCATAAAACCAACCAGTATTGAACAAGAAAGAATTGAAAAAGTAAAGGTTCATTCATAGTTTCCAGTCACGTGACTGGCGAACTGCAGCACAGGCCTTTCAATTTTCCAAAAGCCACAAGTATTTAGATCACCTCTCAAAAGAAGAAAAACTGAATTTATTAGAACAAAATGCAAGTTTTGGGTACTTGTGATCCATATACAGCACCTACCGCATTTACTCACCCTCAAATTTCTTTCTTCTGTTGAGCACAAAAGAAGATCTTTGGGGCCCATCAACTGTTTGGTGATAGATATTCTTCAAAATGTCTTATTTTGTGCTCAACAGAAGAAAGAAATTCATACAGGTTTGGAACAACTAAAGTAAATGAGTAAATGATGACACAGTTTTCATTTTGGGGTGAACTATCCCTTTTAAAAGATCCAACGGTTCAGTGTTTTCTTTATAATGGTTTTCCATAAATAAAAAAGTTTAACGAGAAACTGCGCATTGTGTTTAAATTCTGGGTTCATCTACTTCCCTGTACATAGTATGCATCATTAATAAGGTGCATATTGAATTTGGTCTGTTAATATCACTGTCTTACTGCATTAGTACTACATTAGCATAAACCTGGTAAAAAATAACTGGCGGACAGTGGAGGGAAGCCTTGTTTTGCCCTTCAGGTGGGCGGTCCTATACGGGTGTGACGTCATGTAAAAAACTGAATACACTCTTAAAAATAAAGGTTCTTTATTGACATCCTTTTGATATACAGTGTATGGAACCTTTCCATCTCACAAAAGGTGCTTTATAGTGGAAAAAGAGTTCTCACACTTAAAGTGTTTCTTTTAAGAGCTGTTTACTGAAAGGTTCTTTGGGGACCACGGAATTATTATTTAAAGGAACACTATGTAGGATTTTTGGAGTCAAATATCCAAAAACCACCAGGCCAGTGTTATATATTTTGTTCTTACAATAGCCCCAAATGTTTCCAACTATTTATAAATTGTGAGAAAATCGCTGTTTTACCAATGAACCGGGATGTGTGAGATTTGCATGTGAGGGAGTCGCCTGTCAATTGCATCATATCTGCGTTACCCTCGTTTAATTTTGCAGAAGCGCTTTACTCTTACTGGACTGTGAACAAGTGTCACAGCAGCTGCCGAGCACAGAGTAATGTCATAACATCATTTTAAACACACTTAAATGTATTAAATGTATGTAATATAATAAACAGAGCTGTGTTACCTCATACTCATGACTGGAAAAGCGGAGATTGCGCCGGCGACTGTGTCCCGTCATAATAAAAGTCCCGCTGCTCGCGAGCCGTGTGTTTTGTGTAACAATCGCTCCGGCGGCCTTACTCAGCTCCCACAGCACTCGCCCCTGCTCTGCTTCATACTACAGTAACGTTAATAATCGCATCCATGAACATGATTTCTGCTCGAGTCCCATCCCGATTCTTTTCCACCGGCTGTGAGGTGAAGACCACATGTCCCAAGATTCTGCGCTCAAACTTGACGTCATCAAACTACGCCTTTGTTTTGAACAGGCGCCCTCTAGCGGACGGAAAAGCTGCATAGTGTACCTTTAATGGCATTGCTGCACAAAAAAACCTTTTGGAGCCTTCATTTTTAAGAGTGTATGTGCAGAAGAAACAAGACATCTCTATCGTTCTCATCATGGGTGGGTCTTTGAAAGTGAATAGCCCTGAGCAATATCAGATCTGCTCAACGACAATCTCTCTGGCTCCTTTGTAGAGATCTACAAAGGTGTACCTTTAATGGGGCAGCAGCCGCCATTGTAGAGATCTACAAAGGCACAGGAAAATATATTTTTTTTAGATGAGTTTGACACTTGAACTGGCAGGTCACTGATGAGCATTGTGGGAGCTGAGCAATTTGACTCGGTAGGTGGATAAAAAAGAGAAACAGCGTGAAGGCATAGGAGCAGCGCTGCTCCTGACGGATGAAATAATAGTTACGAAGGCTTGTAGAAAGGGAGGACATGAAGGAAGGAAGAGCAGGGTCCTAAATGACTTGAGTGTTGCGCTCCACAGCAGGATAATGTGTGTTTACAGCTGAGACTCCACTGCACACTTGCACAAACACAGACTAATAACAGACTGATCCTGCATCCTCAGCTGTAGTCTCGTAACAAGCTGTTAATTGTGATGCAACAACAAACGTGTTTTTCTTTTCAGTTTGGGCAGTGAATCGCTTGAGCTGTGCTTGCCACAATATTAACTAAATTAATATCGTACTTTAAATTCTTTTTTAAAAAGCTGAAATGTGGCCTTTTTTTAAATGCAGAGGACGCATACAAATGCCTGTAAGAAATAATTTGGGGAGTCATTGTTAAAGATCTTATCGTTGCATCCATCCGTCCATCAATCCTCACACAGCACAAGTATATATGGTGCATGCTGTCCTTTGGCGCTGTTTAGTTCTGCTCATCAGACAGAATAAAAGCCCTTAATGAGCTATGAATAAGACGAGAGAGCTGTCACTCAAACTGCTAGACAGTCTTCAGTGTCTGTCAGGCCGAGAACGCTGTTGAAGAGGAAGAACTCGAAATCAGACTCCTCTTTCAGAGTATTTTTAAAGCACAATTAGAGCTGGGACATTTGAATGGGACTAAGATTATGAATCATATCTGTCTTTCTCACTGTCTGTGTATTTGTCTGCCTATGCATCTGTCGGTCTGTCGTTGTATCTGTCATTCTATCTATCTATCTATCTATCTATCTATCTATCTATCTATCTATCTATCTATCTATCTATCTATCTATCTATCTGTCCATTGTTCAATCTGTCTATCCGTCTGTCTGTCTCTGTTGCTCTATCTGTCTATACAGTTGTTCTATGTCTGTCTGTCCGTCCGTGCGTCCATCTGTCTATCCGTTCATCCTTCCTTCTATCTGTCTGTCTTTCTATCTGTCTATCCATCTCTGTCATTCTATCTGTCTATCCTTCCGTCCGTCCGTCGTTCTCTCTGTCAATCAGTCCGTCCTTCAATCTGTCTATCATCTGTCTGTCTATCCATCATTCTATCTGTCTATACATCAGTCTGTCATTCTATCTGTCTGTCCGTCCGTCTGTCCATCTGTCCTTCTATCTGTCTATGTGTCTGTCTGTCGCTCTATCTGTCTATCTGTACATCCATCCTTCTGTCTGTCTATCCGTCCATCCATCCTTCTATCTGTCTATCCCTCCATCCATCCTTCTATCTGTCTATTCGTCCAGCCGTCCTTCTGTCTGTCTTTTCCGTCTTTTTTCATCCTTCAATCTGTCTATCCATCTGTCTGTCGTGCTATCTGTCTATCTGTCCTTCTATCTGTACATCAGTCCTTCTGTCTGTCTATTCGTCCATCCGTCCTTCTGTCTGTCTGGTCTGTCGTTCTATCTGTCTTTTCCGTCTGTTTATCCATCCGCACTTCAATCTGTCTATCCTTCTGTCTGTCATCCTATCTGTCCTTCCATCTGTCTATCTGTCCTTCTATCTGTCTATCTGTACATCAGTCCTTCTATCTGTCTATTCGTCCATCCGTCCTTCTATCTGTCTATTCGTCCATCCATCCTTCTATCTGTCTATCCGTCTTTCTATCTGTCTGCTGGTCTGTCATTCCATGTCTATCCGTCTGTTCATCCATCCATACTTCAATCTGTCCATCCATCTGTCTGTTGTGCTATCTGTCTATCTGTCCTTCTGTCTGTCTATCCGCCCATCCGTCCTTCTATCTGTCTATCCGTCTCTGTTGTTCTATCTGTCTATCTGTCCATCCGTCCTTCTATCTGTCTGTCCGATCTATCTACATTTGCAAACCAGTAAGTTCAATTCCCAAAACAATTCATACCTTCATACAGTCCTTGTGTCATTGTTCACAAACAATATTGTCAATACAACTTTTTGTCAATATAACACAATAAGTGTACTCCGTCAGTATTTTCAGAAGTAAACTATGGCTATGATTTTGATGACAATGATTGAAAATGCACAAGACTGCACTATATCTGTATGGCATATATACATTTCAACAGTGTACACATTACTCTATATGGGATACTGATTTCAAGAGACTGGTCAGGATTCACAGTCACACTTTTACTGTTGGTCTGTCAACAAATTACTGTGCAATGTCATTGCATACAATGCATTACAGTGAACATTGTCTGATTACATACAGTAACTGTTCTATTCTACAAGTGTTTGAATGAATCAGCTGTACCTTTTGACCAGCCTCAGACAATGTAAGGTCGCGATTGAGAACATCATTGTCTACAATCTTGACCTCTTCTACATTGTTTTGCCTCCGTACCCTTCCACCACGCATTCTTACTCCTTCCATTGTCAGAATTTGTAACACTTTGTTTTGCTCTGTCTTTATATGCTTGCCCAATGAAGCTTCATGACATGCGCCTCTGAGCTATTTTAGAGAACTGGCTGATTATTGGTTGATATAATACTTTACATTCCCCTTCATTAGTGAAATTCAAAATTCACCTTTTGCAATTCATCAATTCAGGACACATTTACAAAAATAGAAATGTATGAGACTAGTTCAACCATTCTGCATTTAATGACATGCAAGGAACTAATGCCCAGATGTTTTGAGGGTAGGACTATTCAACAGGGAACCAGTATAGGCTAATACATTTTGATCAACATGACATAAGAAATGTATAAACAGACAACAGTACATAATCAACAGCAATTTGCTCAGAAGAATGAGAAATTCATTTTATGTGGAGTTTGAGTTTGAACGAGAATTTCAGTTGTGATCTGAGAAATGCACCAAAGCGAATGAGAAAAACTGTATTATATATTTTTATTTCAGTGGTTATTTCCTTGGTTTCTTATCCAAATATTATTTTTTTTTTTTGAAAACCAATGTAGATATAGTAGTTAGTCCTAAACATCAGCTTAGGAAATTAATTCTCAGCGTTCAGTCTTTGTCCTCCAGATCTAATATTTCACAGGCCAGCTGCACACAGCTCTTGAATCCCGAGTCAGAAAGAGGTCAGAATGCTCGGAGGAGTCGTACCTTCTGAAACAGGCTTTGAAACAGATCTCGGTCCACCACGTTCTTCCCGAGAATACAGCACATCTGTCAAGATTAATTTATGACAGCAATGATTCTTGTCCTTTGGAAGTCCCTTTCTCTGCTCTCCTCCAAACATAATCAAGCGTGTCCTCCTCTGCGCTTCTCCAAAAGCGTGGCGTCTGCTGTCAGCTTTGTTTACTCTGATGCTGCGGTTAATACGGCGAGGGCCTCTATTGATCTGTCTCAACTTGTTTGCTGTATGCGCCACAATAGGGTATATGGAAGTACATGTATTACAGAGCATATATTCATATGCATCTGTGACACTGTGTCTTCCACAGCACATGGGCTCTTTATCTCGGTCTGCTACAGTCATGTCTCCAGGCTTGTTCAGAATCTGAACTTTTATCTCTAAACTATCCAGAACTGACTTATGATAGCAGAGTAATGTTGACTTTTTCTTTCTGTGGAAAAACATGTTGCCATATGGAACATTCCAGCTCCCCCCGCTCTCTAATTAGACTGTTTGAGTGAACACAGACCCACAGAGTGATTCTGGCACAGTGGGTTTAATGATGGTTTCACTAACCCATGCCAAATACAAGCAGCATGTTCCAATGAGATACTATTTTTAAAATTTGGGTTGAATATTTCCAACTAATGAATGAATAAATGGTCAGATACTGAAATTAGTATGGCGAAAGAACAAATAGTGTTCACTCTATATAATATCTATCCATCAATTCGTCTGTCGGTAAGATTTTTTAAAGAAAAATAACTGTTTTCTTTATGAATATATTTAAAATTGTAATTTTATTCCTGTGATCAAAGCTGCAGTTTCAGCATCGTTCCTCCGGTCTTCAAAGTTGAAAACAACTTAAAAACTAAACAGTGTCAGAATTTAAAGGTTTCCAATCATCATTATCAAGGCTTGTTTATTTTAGTAAAAATTGTCAGAACAACCTTGTGGTTTCTAGTTTGTTCTGAGGGCTGCTACTTGTTCTGTTTGTCTGTCAAAAAGTCAAAAAGACTCCAGCCTAATGAAGTCTGTAAACATGGCTCGAGTCCCTCCTTTAATGTAAATTTGCAGGAATTTTTTATTCCAACGAACCACACAATTTGTAATATTATTCATTTTTGTAACAGTTATTCCCCAAAGTCAGTTCAAATGTCATACTCTAAATAATAGTGATTCTTATCTTATCAAGCACCACTGATCATCTTCAAAGCTTTGGTCTGTCCCCTAGTGGACAGCATCAACATTGCAGAACTCCAAATCCAAGCTCTTTTCCTGTATCTTCTTTATTTTTGCTTCATGTAAAGCTGCTCTGGAACAGTTGCTATGTTTTAAACAGCATTGTATGGAAATGTCTGGTTGGTTGTTACAATGTACTATTATATTCTTGCTGTTACATATGAATCAAAAGTGCTGAATATTTTAACACTGTTTGTTTAATCTTTCACCACGACAATTATATTCAACCGTATTCGTTTTTCTTTCTCTCTTTTTATATGCGAGAGACATTAAGAATACTTGACTGACATGTGGGTCAAGGTTTGTGTTTGGGTGTGTGTGTGTGTGTGGGTTGAGAGATATGGGTGAATAATAAAGTTTTTCACACGCTTTTCAAATGCTCAGGAAACGAGTGTAATGCTCTTGTGAGAATAGGAAATATGTATTATATGCAAATACAGTAGCCTCACAATGCATTTGGATACTAATGTCACAGTTATGTCAGGTCACATTTAACACACACACACACACACAAAAAGCTTAAATATTATTGTCTTAAATACAATAAACTTACTGCCAAATTATTATTACTAGAATATGGCCAGATGTTTTCTATATTTTCTAAATTAAAATAAAAAAAGACAATGCTTATGGTTATTTTTTGATATTGTGATTATTATGATGTCAACCATTTACCATAATTTTAATTTTATTATGCATTTCATTCAAACATAGTGTATGTGTGTATGTGTGTATATATGTGTGTTAACTATAATGTATTTAATATTTTCATATTTAAAAAAAAAGTGAAATATTACAATAGCATTTATAATAATTTAATAATTTATACTATAATATTTCTTATTTTGTTTTTATTTAGTAATTTTAGTAATTATTTATTTTATAGACATATATAATTGTTTAATGCTTTTAAATCACATTAGATTTTCTCCCCAAATCGTGCAGCCCTACCAGATGCCTTTTGTGGTCATTATCAGTAGTTATTTGCGGTTTGCTTGTGTCAAAGCATGCTGTCTTTGTATTTTAAAGGTTTAATGAAACACATGGTGTATAAAAAGGCTTGAATGAAAGCAAACTGATTTTGAAAGTCGCTAATGAGCGTGTTCACACCCTCGTTGTGTTTCACACACATCCAAAATGTCACGGACTTGAACACACGGACACACACACGCACAGCTGAGCCAATTTGTGTCTGCTCAGGCTCAAATTCACGCTGTCCCTCCCCATCTTTCCCAGCTTTCCACTCTCTTCGCGCTCGCTCTGTGCGGCTCTCCTCATAGAACAGCATGTAACGTTCTCAGTATCACGACACCTGAGTGAGTGTCTCTGAGACTGTGCGCTAACACGCAGGCTGTGGCGGAGCGTTTTCTTCTCTGGTTGTAAAGCGTGGATCATGTTCTATTTTCAGCTGGTGATCATGGCAGGCACCGTTCTCCTGGCATACTACTTCGAATACACGGACACCTTTCCCGTACACATCCAGGGATTCTTCTGCTTCGATAAGGCGTTCTCCAAACCTTACCCTGGACCGGATGAGACCAGTAACGTACCGCCCGTGCTTGTCTACTCTCTGGTTGCTGCGATTCCTACTATAACTGTGAGTAGCCTCTGTCTTCCCTTCATTTCTCTGTGCTTGTGGGTAGTGAGACTCAACTTTAACTTTAGTCATGAATCATAATTTATTATCTGCATATATGTACATGTAATGTGATTTTGAGTGTGTGAGACTCCAGATCTCACAAATCCTGTCAAGAGCAAGTCTGGGTAATTTTTCATACCAAAACCAGGCTTTTTTATTTTAGGACTAATTATTTTATATGTGACATTATTTTTCTAACCCAAAACACTCATTATCATAATTCCAAAAATAATGTAATTCTTATCACAGATTAAACACCTAGGCATGCAGACGCTTCTCCAAACATTTGTGAAAGAATGGGTCGCCATCAGGAGCTCAGTGAATTCAAGCGTGGTGACGTGATAAGTGCCACCTGTGCAATAAATCCATTTGTGAAATTTCCTAATTTCCACGGTCAACTGTTAGTGGTATTATAAAAAAAGTGGAGGCAATTGGGAACAACATCAACTCAGCCACGAAGTGGTAGACCATGTAAAATTAATAGCTCAATAACTAAAGACCTCCAAACTTTGTGTGGCCTACAGATTATCTAAAGAACGGTGCGTAGAGAGCTTCATGGAATGGGTTTCCATGGCCGAGCAGCTGCAGCCAAGCCTTACATCACCAAGTGCAATGCAAATTGTTGGATGCAGTGGTGTAAAGCACACCACCACTGGACACTAAAGCAGAGACGTGTTCTCTGGAGTGTTGAATCATACTTCTCTGTCTGGTAATCCAATAGACGAGTGTAGGTTTGGTGGTTTCCAGGAGAACGGTACTTGCCTGACTGCATTGTGCCAAGTGTAAAGTTTGGTGGAGGGGGGATTATAGTGTGGGGTTGTTTTTCACTCGACCTGCTGCGTTTTGGACCAGCTGGAGTTTGTTTATTAAGCGAGCAGGGCAACCACCCAGTAGAGCATTACAATAATCTAGCCTTGAGGTCATGAATGCATTGAATGCATGTGCCATAATTTAGATATATTTTTAAGATGGTAGAATGCAGTTTTACAGATGCTAGAAACGTGGCTTTCAAATGAAAGATTGGTATCAAAGAGCACACCCAGGTTCCTAACTGACGACGAGGGCTTGACAGAGCAGCCATCGAGTGTTAGACAGTATTCTAGGTTACTACTTGCAGAGCTTTTTTTCTGAATTAAGTTGCAGGAAATTACTAGACATCCAATTTTTTATATCAGCTATGCATTCCGTTAATCTTGTGAATTGGTTAGTTTCGTCAGGGCATGAAGAAATATTGAGCTGAGTATCGTCAGCATAACAATGAAAACTAACACCATGCTAATAATGATATGCATATATAATGATATCTCCCAGTGGTATGTAGAGGGTGAAGAACAACGGTCCTATCACTGAGCCCTGTGGTTTTCCATACTGAACCATGATTGGATGATAAGAGTAAATCATTTCTGTGACTGATGAGCGTAGTCTCAGTACTATGATACGGTCTAAATCCTGACTGGAAATCCTCACAGATATCATTTCTTTCTAAAAAGGAGCACAATTGTGAAGACACTGTCTTTTCAAATATTTTTTGAGTATGTAAACATACTCTTATTTTGCTTATGCATGTATCAGTAGTTTCTCTTAGACAAAAACGAGATTAAATGGAGAGTGTTTTTACTCCTGTGGCTCTCAAATGTTTCTCCACTGAAAAAGACCCCAGTTTTCTGACATGTGTCTCAGATGATTTCTCATCAATATCTCAAGTTTCGCCAAAACTTTATTCTTTGATTACCTCGGTGCAACAGAATTATAATATAAACCTTGATCCTTGTTGGTGCAACCCACCTTTAGAGACTTAAATGAGAAACATTTGAGATTAAGTTGATACTGAAATGAAACATAAGTGAGACATCCTTAAGCAGTCATAGAGCAACCTCTGAACAACAGTAAAGACAGTATAGACAGCCGCTTTAACTGTATGTGATGGTTTTACTGGTGTCTCCCTGCCACATTGTGAAGCGGAGGCAACAGATTGTGGTACCACGCGGATCTGCCTCCCTCCTTTTTCCAAGTCTGTCAGAGCCACGTGTGGTACTTCTAGTGTGTGTTTTTGGGCGAGTGTATGAGCCAGCAGTAGATCTGAAGCCTGGAGTACGAGCTTCATGTACGAGCGTACTGGCATGAGCCAAAACACGCTCACACATAAAGTACAGCCAAGTGAAGACGAGGCCGAGAGACTCATGAGAAGGTGTTTGAAATGGAGAACTTCTGTAAGATTCATAAATAAGGGAAAGTACAAGAAATCAAGCGAGGCATAGTGGGATAGAAACAGCGCGCATGAGACTCATTTAGAGATGTTATGATGGCTGACAGGAGCTGTGATTGATTGAGAATGAGAAAGGGAATGAAATGTGCAACATCTGGTGCTTTCGCCCATCGGGACACAATCTTTTTCTGTCCAACACACAGTGACATGATCACCCTGATTTTTTTATGGGGGAATATCATGTATAAAATACACTACAAAACTTAAAAACACAGTAAAAACAGTAATGTTGTGAAATATATTACAATTACTACAAAAGCTGAATTTTCAGTGTCAAATGATTTTTCAGAAATCATTCTGATATGATGATTTGATGCTCAAGAAACTTATCTGATTATCATCAGTGTTAAAAACAGTTGTGCTGCTTAATTTTTTTGATAATTTTTTTTAGGATTCTTTGATGAAGAAAAAAGGTCAAAGAACAGCATGTATTTAAAGGTACACTGTAACTTTTTAAAATGTGTTTTTGTCTTACCCTGATTCACTATGGTAAGCCTATTATGTTTATATTTTAGACCAGTCGGGATGGTGTTATAAAAATGGTATATACATTTAAATTATGAACAATTCAGACATTAATATCATTTGTTCTATTGTCTTTAATTCATACCAAGTAAAACAATATCAGAGTGAGTGTTTGAGAGTTTTCAGGTTCATTTGGTGCGGCAGAAATCACTCCCAGTACCTTGACTCATATCCCACATCTGATGAAAAGAAGTGTTCATCAAAAATCACACACCACTGCCCATGGGTGACACGACATCAGTCGTCACCATCAAACACAGACATCAGCTGTTTTAATAGTGTACAAGTCAGCATGTTGCACTGACCTGGCCTGAGCTTTTTAAAGTCATATTCAGTTATTTTAGAAAGCTTCCTGCAGTGCCAGAGGGAGGAGAGACATCCAGATCAGTCTCCAGCTCTTTCATTAAACTCATCCATCATTAGACATGTTCACTTCATCACAGACTACACAAGCAGACATCAGTGCTTCCTATTAGATCTGATGGAATGGTCGGTCTCATCCAAACAATATTATTTAAATCTTTATAGTGGTTACTTTCTTGTTGCATTTATTATTATTATTATTCTTATTATTATATTGTTTGAACCTTAATCAGTTTATTAGTGGTAATTTTTTGTTGCATTTATTATTATGACTATGTAGTTCAGTCATGAAGCTCTAGAGGGCGCAGGCTGATGGGTCCTTTATATGCAATCTGCAAGCAATCACATCATTACTGCATGGCCGCAAGAACTAAGGGTGTTGGGGGTGCTGCCTGTTTTACTACATTGGAATTTAAGGAGACATGACTTAAAGGGATAGTTCCCCAAAAATGAAAATTCTGTCATTAACTACTCACCCTCATGTCGTTCCAAACCCATAAGACCTTCGTTCATCTTCACAACACAAATTAAGATATTTTTGATGAAACCCCAGAGCTCTCTGACTTTTTGTACTCCGTGCCAGTCTTCTACGCGATTCACCACAATAGCATATGTGTGATCTTGCTCGGTAAATAGTGAGCCGGTGTTTTGCCGTAAAACTAGGAAGCGCTGTACTTTGTGAATAGCCCAACAAAGTGAAAAGCATAAGAGAGTTTGTTTAATAAAGTCATTATTTTTGTTTGTTTTTGAGCTCAAAAAGTATTCTCGTCGCTTCTTAAAATTAAGGTTGAACCACTGGAATCACATGGACTATTTTAACGATGTCTTTACGACCTTTCTGGACCTTGAAAGTTGCAGTAACGTTACAGTCTATAAATGGTCAGAGAGCTCTCGGATTTCATACAAAATAACTTAATTTGTGTTCTAGAAGATGAACAAAGGTCTTATGGTTTTGGAACAACATAAGGGTGAGTAATTAATGACAGGATTTTCATTTTTGGGTGAACTAACCCTTTAAAATAAATGTTTATTTTTTTAGTTTTTTCACCTTTATCCATAAAATTACCCAAAATATTATTTCATTGTTATATGTTGTCGATTACGGTTTTATGATATAGAGAATTAAATATATTTCAAAAGCCGATCCTACATGGAGTGAGTGACGTGACTATGCTGGTTGAGGACATTTGGAGAAAAACAAAATATAACATAAATATTGAGGACTTGATTAAACCATTGATTGGTATTAGAGGCCAGACACACAGAATGTGTTTTTCCATTCGGCTACTTTCCCATTGTTTTTCTGTGAGTGCTGTAGATGGACCATTACGCCTGCAACTTTTGCAGCGCCACGCATATGACGCAGTGTTCTAAAAATGTGACGTTCAAGATAAAATAAGTGAAACACTTTAAACTACTAAAAAAAACATGTCTCAAATAACTCTGTCCTCATTCATTTGTATGTTCATCTGTAAGTGTTGTTTGGGCTGTTTAATTTTAGGATTTTGTTTCAAATCCTCCACCACAGCACTGCCCTTAAATATCAAGCCCCGCCCCCAGGACCCCCTGATAAAATATGTTCCCGCCCACTGCGGCTATGTAATATTAATTAATAATAATAATGATTATTATTATTAAATGCAACAAGAAAATAACTACTCATAAAGATCCCAAACAAAAAAGCAAGAAAAAACTATATCGCCTTCCTGTGTCACATCTCTCACTGTCTCTCACTGAATTTGATTGAGTGTTTTCTGTCACCTGTTGTACATTCACACTGAGACAAGCTGTAACCACTGAAGCTGAAATGTCACTCAAAGTACAGCCGTGCACAAGTCCCATCAATCTCTGTGATGTGTCTGACTTTGCTCACCTCTTTTCAAATGTGACACTCTTCTGGAGTAGAATTGGCTTTCTTCATGTTTCTAAAATCCGATGAGAAACTATTTGACAGACAGATATCTAACTAATATCATGTTGTCTGATTCTAGAGCTGCCTGGCTCGATTTTATTCATGTGAAAAGTGGACAGAACAGTAGTCCATAACAATTGTTTTCCCAAAGAAGGATGAAAATAATAATACACTCTCATTCAAATACACTCAAACATGTTGTGCAATTCATGATGAGGGAAGTGAGATGTTGATTTAATGTGGTTTGGTCTTACAAGAACTGGGTAAGAAAAAGATATTTGGGGAAACTAGAATATTTCCAACATAATATAATATAATGCGTCAAATAAAGTCAAATCTTCACAGTGAAGATTCATTTGAAAGGAATGTGCGAACAAGAGACTGTTAGCATGAGTGATAGAGACTGATGAAAGAAAGCCAAAGATAAACACTCTCTACACCATATGATCAAAAGTGCCAAACTCCAATGCTGAAGGAATGTAAAAAAAAAAGCAGTTAATAATTAATTATGTGCTGCTCAAAAAGTTATTTTCAAAAGTTGTAGGTAACTTTTATTTTCTGAAAATGTGATGGCAGACTGCAATATCACTGGTGCCTGTAACACGAATCAGCGAAAACGAAGACGTCATGCACATGCGTATTACATGTTCAGTCTATAGTGTTTCATCGCCAACTAATCAATGTGAATGGGGATCGTTTTGACAATGGTGTCGTCCATATGCAGAAAACTCAATGGAAAAACCTCTACATTTTAAAGGAACACTCCACCGTTTATAGAAATAGGGCTTATTCAACATCTTTCCTACATTTAAATATGTGGGCAAATGCATTTTTGTTGGCAGATATTAACTTGGGACTATATTATGGGGAAGCACAGGCGAAGTACTGCTACTTGGGCGCAGAGATATCACGCAACAAATGCACAACAAACGGCGTTATGTTGACGGAAGTTTGGGGATTTCATTGTTGTGTGATATCTCTGGGCCCAAGTAGCAGTGCTTCACCTGTTTTTTTGATCACTTTTACTCGGGACATGCTAGCTGGCAACAAAGGATTCCATTCATTATGCTAAGCTAAGCTAGCGGCGACCCTGCCAAACTAAAACAATGCATGCACTGAGACAAAAATGCATTTGCCCACATATCTAAATGTAGGAAAGATGTTGAATAAGCCCTATTTCTAAAAACGGTGGAGTGTTCCTTTAAGCATATTGTTGTCGTGTAACCGTACCGTTAAACTCATGATCATATCATGTTTCTGTTGTTATTGTGACTTTTTTTTTACTTGTGTAGGAAAGGCAATGTGTAGGAAAAAGTTCATACTGATGTGTTTCACATACAGTTAACATATTCAGTTATCACAGACACAGGCTGTCAAGCTCCAAAAGTTATATGAAACCACCTCAGAAATGTTACATATGACTTGTGATCTATGTTTGAAGTCTTTTTACGTTACTGTTAAAGCTAAAAAAAGAACAAAACGATCAAACAAACAGAAAAAGTAAAATTGGTAGTCTAATAAAACCATTTAATTGTTTGGTTGGCCATAATACTTCCCTAAACCGAGTATTGCCAATAAATTCTCTTTGTACAATATCAAGCCCCTCCCTAGATTTTTTTCTTGTCTGAGAAGCCGTTTCACTCGAATATACAATAGAGAATTGAGTCGCAATAGAGAACTTCCGTTTCATGACGACTTTAATTTATCAGCAACATAAAATAGCTGTTATGTGTTTCAGCCTGAGGTGGTGTAAATTGCATCAAAACAGCCTAAATATAACCTTTTGGCCAGAGGGAGGGTTGGAGCGTGTGGAGGGGGGACAGTGATGCCACCTGAGAAACTGGAGCAGATGGCACTAGCTACTCGAGGGGGTGAATGCACTGGCATTTCAACATATGTCTGAACTGTGCACTCTCTGTCGTGGCATGAATGTCCACTCGTAGCCTCAGGGAAGAGTATGTTTATGATCTGTTTTGCGTCACAATAAGAGCGAAGATGAAACGGGATAAAGCAGCAGTGTCAGGCCTCCAGGCTTTCATTCGGTTTCATCACACATAATAAAAAAATCATCGCTTGACTGTCTGGTTTTGTGTCATGGGGCTCTGGAGATGAACAGAAGGCGCATGCATAAACGATGCAGATGTATTTATAGTATATATGAATATGTTACGTATTGACATGAGTTTTAAATGGTAATTTCTTGCAATAATTGAACTGCAAAAACTGTAGTTAAACATATACAGTTTGAGGACAGTACGATTTAAGTTTTTAAAGAAATTAATCATTGAATGAAAAGTGACAGTAAAAATAGAAATGTTACAAAAACATTTCTATTTTGAATAAATCCTGTTTATTTGATCATTATATTCCTCAAAGAAACTTGAAACGTATCACGGTTTTCACTAAAATATGAAGCAGCACGACTGATTTCAACATTGATAATAATCATAAATCATAAAGCAGCGAATCATCATTAGAATGATTTCTGAAGGATCATGTGACACTGAGGACTGGATGCTGAAAATTCAAATATTACTGCTTTTACTGTATTTTTGATCAAATAAATGAAGCCTTGGTGTGACTTTTTTCAAAAACATAAAAAATGTTAGTTTATATGTTAGTGTCATGGAAATTATCTAAATAATAAACATCTGGATATCTTATTTTTGACAAACACAACCTATTGTAGTTCTGTAATATGTTGTATTACTTGATTTTTTTCATAAATAGGATATTCAATGAGAGAGAGAAAAACAGAAACGTAAATGGGGTGACATGTTGACTTCATGAATGTTAACTTAATATAAATCGTGAGCTATCCATTTTAATTGGGGAGGATTTTTTCTGTTCTGTGCTGTGATCTCTTATCATTTACTATGGTATCAGATACTCTTGTGGTTGTATGGTGGGAATTAGACATCATATCCTGCGGTTGACACTTTTCCTGCCCTCAGTTGGGAGCCGCTGTGCTGCTGAGATCTGCTTTAAAATATACATTTATATGAGAACCATGAGCCACAAGCCTAATCACCCATGAAAGGCTATAAAAGCTGATAGAAGGATCTAGAAGCTCAGCTTTATCTCATCTAATGGTGCGTTATTCACACTAAAACTGATATTCAGTCTCACCGACACTATATTAGATGCACAACCACAACAACATCACAGTCAGATTTTAAGAGCAATGCAGTCACCCTTACGATATCGTTCCAAGCCGTCCACATTTTTTTCTTGCTTCATGAGTCATATGGACTGACTGTGTGTCTGATCATTTCCTGTGTGTGTCTGTGCATCACTGATGTCAGTCTGTGTCAGCGGTCAGGTGCTAAACTGGGAAATGTGCGAGGTGAACGCCGTGTCCCTGTCCCTCACTGTCTCATCTCTGACGTATCTCTCTGTCTCTTCGAGTTTAGGGTCGTGGATTTGATGTCTCCTGTTCTTCTGCCACCAGGGAAGTGCTTGTATGCCAGTACGGTTCAGATGTTTAGTTCAGTGGTGACCCAACAGAATACAGTTTATTCAAGTCAAGTCACCTTTATTTATATAGCGCTTTATACAATACAGTTCGTTTTAAAGCAGATTTACAGTGATAACAGAAAAAAAGAGATGCATTTCGGCTGTTGTTCAGCTGAAGCCAGTCTTGTGTTGATTCAGTTCCGGTGTAAAGATCATCAATTATTAAACGAGTTCATTTCATCTATAAAGCTATTCTGCAGAAAAATTATGTCGTCGTCCATCTCAGTTCAGTTCTCATACGACAATGCTGTCAGATCAATAATATTGTTGAATATTAAATGTCCCCAACTAAGAAAGCCAGAGGCGACGGTGACAAGGAACCTAAACTCCATCAGGTGACCGAATGGAGGAAAAAAAACCTTGGGAGAAATCAGGCTCAGTCGGGGGCCAGTTCTCCTCTGGCCAACGAACCAACACGGTGTCATTATGATTCAGGCTGCATCCCAAGTCGGAATTCATTTATTGTGCCCAATTAAAGGTTCCGTTGCAAAATTGTAATGCTCTATAAATAAATAAAAACTGAAATATAGTAATTTTTGCATGAATTGCATACATTTTAGCAAATATTTACCAAGACTTTTAGTTACTTTTAGCTATACATAGTCTGTTTTATTTTATTTTTTATATATGGTTATGATTTATGTTTTTTTAGTCATGAATCCATCCTATGTTTTTGTTTATTTATTTATTTAATTACAAATCCCATGCATTCCATCCCATGCAATTTTTAGGTGTTTTATAATTCTAGCATTGTATTTATTTATTTATTTATGTTTATTGTGCCAAAGTGCATCATTTAAAAAAAGCAAAACAAATTTTTATCTTGACATTTAGTGTTACTCACATTTTAAGTTATACATTTTCTTTATAATTTTATTTGATTTCCATCCTATGTTATTTTATTTTCATTTTAATCTTTATTTGATTTGATTTATATACAAATATGGTCAATATTTCAGACATCCCTAACTTTCACACACATGAAAACTTTGTTCTATTAAAAAGTTCTCAATCTCTTATATGGTTTATGTTTGGTTTATAAATGTCTTTTGCATTTTGATGGTTTCATGCGTTCGGCATCCAATACGTCATTGCACTAAACACATGTGGTTGACACAAACCATGCTTATTCTCATGCTTATTAATGTAATCTGGGTTGTTTTTGCATAGTTTTGTTCATAGTTTTTAACCACAGAATGACATGATTGACCAATCTGAACTGAGTGTGTCAGGGAGCTGTGTTATAATAATATTCCTTTTTTCTATTTGCATTGCAGAGGAGACATGCAGTACGAGCATTTAAACACATAGAGTACTGATGTGTGCGTAGCTCTTACACTCTAAAAAATGCTGGGTTGTTTTAACCCAATGTTGGGTCAAATATGGACTAACCCAGCAGTTGGGTTGTTTTAACCCTAGGGTTGGGTTAAATGTTTGCTTAAAACAACCCAAATCGCTGAGTTAAAACAACCCAATTGCTGGGTTAGTCCATATTTGACCCAACATTGGGTTGTTTTTTTACCCAGCATTTTTTAGAGTGTACATTGCAAAGCAGAATTAGTCACGTTGATGAGCTGTTACTCACAATAGCCGTAACCAGGGAGATCAGAAATAACGAGGTTCTGATGTTGGCATTTGATTCAAATTCACATGGAGGCACAAAACGCCTGCTGAACAAGAGTATGCGCATGTTTCCCTGCACTCAGATTTCAACCAAATGGAGCTACAACAAATGATGCCAAAACAAATGGGGTGGTGGATGTTCTGGCAGGCTGAAGCAAAGCTACTGTTTGATTAATTTGTGTGTTTTCCTCCTCAGATTCTGGCTGGCGAGGTGATGGCATTTTTCATGAGGTCGGAGGGCACGCAGGAGAAGACCATAGTCACTGCCGACTGCTGTTACTTCAACCCCCTGCTGAGACGCATCATACGCTTCCTAGGTACATCTGCATTCAATGGAGAAGAACTAACAATCAACCTTTTAGGAAGAGAAGAGAGTCAGGAAATTTAGAGAAAATATATTTTTTCATTATAAACATAAAAGCCATTTTAATGACAATTGTGATATTAAAGGGATACTTCAGCACTGGGAAGATGAATGTGTATTTAAACAGGGTCATTAATGTAGTAGAAATGTGAAATTATTTTTGAATTTGGTGCCTTCTAGACTGAGAAAAGCCAGAAAATGTATTTTTGTCTCATGGATGAAAAACAACACTTGCCCACCGCGGCACCACCCCTACCGTTGATTTGATTTTCGTAGTAATATAATCATTTAGTTCAGTAAGAGAACAGACACTAAAAATAAAAAATTGACGTGTCTATTCAATATAATGTGAGTGAGCCGAACGAGAGTCACAGCACAAACGCAGCTGGAGTCAGATGCAAAACATGCGGGAATAGCTCCTTCTACTGGCTGTGGTCTGTAGCCTCTGGGCAAAAAAATCCTCAGATGACGCAAAATGACGTCATCTTTTTTCCAGAAATAAAATGCATAAATCTCTCGTATCAGTGGGATATGAGGGGGGGGGGTAGTATATTCAAATGATTTGCACGATAATTCGAATATACTACCGGATTTCTACTAATACAAAGCTTAATGCTAGCGATTACTTCAGCGATTAGCATTAAGCTTTGTATCAGTAGAAACCCAGGAGTATATTCAAATTATCGTGCGAATCATTTACACAGTGGCAAGTTTGACAGTTTGGAAATCTTTTTTTTTTGTAGAAAGAAATTATTACTTTAAATACAGACATTTCTAATTCTATTTCAGATAAATCCTGTTTTTTTAAACTTAAAAAAACGTAACAACCCCTACTTTTGAGCGGTAGTTTATAACCAGGTGTTATTCAAGGTTTCAGTATCACTTTAGATGTGTCATCAAACCTGCTTGTGGTTAAGACAACTTAGGTTTGTCTAGGGAGACACATTCCCGTTTACACCTGGTGTTTTAATCTGACTCTTTTGTCCATTATCGTGCGAATCATTTGAATATACTAACCCCCCCCCATATGACCCTGAGACGAGATAATTATGTATTTTATTTCTGGAAAAATTCCTCCGATGACGCAAATATCATCATTTTGCATCATCGGAGGAGTTTTTGGCCAGAGGCTGAAGACTACAACCAGCAGGAGGCGCTATTTCCACATGTTTTCAACATCACACTCACAGCACTCGGCTCGCGGAGCTGCGGAGATTCATGTAAACGGAGCGGTGGAGACCAAAGTGAGTGTTTTAACTTTTAAAATGAACTTCCTATGACAGTTAAGCTTCCAAAGACATGAACTGAACACGTGCCAGACTGATCACGCGCTGTGAATGCAGCCGCAGCCGCGAATCCCGCAATTACCTCAGTTCATGTGATGATTGTAATCCGATCCTGCTGCGTTTGTGCCGTGACACTCAATCGGCTCACTCAAATTATATCGAACAGACACGTTCAGTTTTTAATTGTAGTGTCTCTAACTGAACTGATTTTCTGAAAATGAACGCGGTGGGCAAGTGATCCAGTAATCCAGTAGCCGACTAGCCGCGCCTAGAGTAGGGCAGTGAAGCAGTGCGTTCTGGGAATTGTTGTCTTTCATCCCCATGAGACAAAAATACATTTTCTGTGTTTTCTCAGTCTAGAAGGCACCAAATTCAAAAATAATTTCACATTTCTACTACATTAATGACCCAGTTTAAATACAGATTCATCTTCCCAGCGCTGAAGTACCCCTTTAAAGTCATCATACACTCTTAAAAATTAAGGTTTTAAGCGAGAACCTTAGTGAGAACAGCAAGAAAATAACCTTTTTTTGTGTGTGAAGGGCAGTTTAATAATCTAAAGAACCTTTTTCCTCTATTAAGAACCGTTTAAGGTTCCATGGATATTAAAGGGTCCTTTATGGAACCTCCGATGCCAATAAAGAACCTTTATTTTTATGCAGTTTGAGTTTAATGGGTAGGTTTTTTTTTTCAACATCAAGATTTTAGGTTAAAATATAAGGGAATGCATGTCTAAATGTATTTTTAAGTGTCCTGCAATGTGACAAATTATATTTAAAAATACACATATTCTAGGTTATTTCTCAATTAATGCAAGTTAATAAGAGCTGCATTTATAATAAACAGACAAGAATTTGAAAAAAATTATAAAGATTTTTATTTTATTATGACCAATATTTCATTGGACAATATTATAAAGTTGTTTATTTTATTTTTTTATTTTATTTTATTTAATTCAAAAAGTCAGTTACATAAAAGGTAGACTGGTCTAAATTTGAATCTGAAAAGTAAGACTGAATACCCATAACTGCTAGTTGGTCAAACTAGTTCCTAAAACACAGTCTTAAAATAGTGGGTATGTCATGCAATTGGCCTATGGTCTCCAATTTATCATCAGCCTCAAATTTTTGCATATTTTACATGGTTTGCATGTTTTGCTCTGTTCTCTCACTCAGGTGTATATACCTTTGGCGTGTTCACCACCACCATCTTTGCAAATGCTGGACAGGTGGTGACAGGAAACCAGACGCCTCACTTCTTGTCAGCGTGCAGACCAAACTACACAGCACTGGGCTGCCATTCCAACTTACAGTACATCACAGAGCGCAAAGCCTGCACAGGAAACCCCCTCATAGTAGCATCTGCACGGAAATCATTTCCCTCCAAGGATGCGGCCCTCAGTGTTTATTCCGCAGTGTATACCGTAGTGAGTATAATGAACCTAGAAATAGATTTTAATAATTTAGTCATGTGACTGAATCTGAAATGACTCCCTTGTGGACGTACTGACAGACAAATAAAATAGCGCAGCTGTAATCTTCGGATTTATAAGCAATCTCACAAACCCCAGGACACAAGAGTAATTTCTGGAAAGAGCAGTTCACAGTCACACTACTATGAATTTCAGTGCTTTCCAGCTGATTCCTGCTAGTTAGCACTGGTCTAGCTGGCGCACTAGTATGGCCATGTCATGGTAAACTGGTTCAACATGTTCCTTCCGGTGAATCTGGTCAGACAAGGAAGTCTTGGTCTTAAGACTGTCAAGAATCACCTGCATCAGTGTCATTCTGTGAAACGGCTGCCTTTTCCATTGTAGAATTTCAAAGACAACTTCTGTAAGGTTTTAAACTTTCTATTAGACAATTGAAGTGTTAAAAAAATGCATTTTTGCAAAAGTGATAGTAAAGACATGTATAGTGTTAAAATAACTATTTCAAATGAATACTGTTCTGTTCTGTTGAACTTTCTATTCATCAAAGTCATCATGTTCCCCATGAAGAAAACTGCTTAAAAATCATACTAAGTGATGTTTTTTGAAAATGTAAAAATGCAGAAAGTATTCTGTGATGGGTAGGTTTAGGTTTGGGGGATATAATATACAGTTTGTACGGTAAAAAAATTATTATCTATAGAATGTCCCCATAAAACATGGAAACCCAACATGTGGTGTGTGTGTGTGTGTTTCTATTGTATCAGGCTAATTCTTCACCATTGTCTGCCTGTGCTTGCAGATGTACGTGACGTTGGTGTTTAGGACTAAAGGGACACGTCTGACCAAACCCACACTCAGTCTGACTCTGCTGTGCCTGGCCATGTTGGTAGGTGTGGTCAGAGTGGCTGAATACCGCAACCACTGGGCCGACATCCTCGCTGGATACTTTACTGGTGGAGCCATCGCTGTCTTTCTGGTGAGAGTGTGTGTAGTGGGATAAAATAATACTGAAATGACAAGATCATTTCTTGCATATATGCAGGTTATATATAATATGTATATATAAATGTATGCATATACACAGTGGCAAGTTTGACAGTTTGGAAATCTTTTTTTTGTAGAAAGTTAAAATTATTTAAAATTATTACTTTAAATACAGACATTTCTAATTCTATTTCAGATAAATCCTGTTTTTTTAAACTTAAAAAAAAACATAACAACCCCTACTTTTGAGCGGTAGTTTATAACCAGGTGTTATTCAAGGTTTCAGTATCACTTTAGATGTGTCATCAATAGGGTTGGGAATCGTGAGAAATTTTCGGTTCGGTTCTGGTTCGATTCCGCCTAATGATTCCGGTTCCGATTCGGTTCCATTAAAATTATTAAACAAATAGTGGTAAAGGAAAAGGCATAATACAACTCAAACAATCCTTTTTGTGTTTATTACATGATCTATGATTCATTTACAGGTTGGCAATGTCAAAGTCCTGTACTGTACATATATTACAGTATTAAAAGCATTCTTGCAAAAATATATATATATATTAGTTATATTTATTAGTTATTTGTATATTAATTTAATAGAAATTCAGTTATTCAGTGAACTTGTAAATAATAAATGGTAATTCAGCATTAATCTAGATTAAAATGGCTCATTTGAATTCTGCGAAGGCATTCAGAATATGTGTGCTACCCAAATAATGACTGGTGCTTTCACACTTGGTTCGATTGCCTGGACCGAACCCGAGTTCGATTGCTCCCTGGACCGTGTTCATATTATATTTTCGGGTCCGAAACCGAGGTGCGTTTGCGTCATCAAAGCAGCAGCTGTTCACCCGTTACTTGGTAACGGCGTCGGCGAGGGCGTGGCAGAATGAATAGCGTTGTTCACCTAACGTTTATATTTTGAACCGTTAGTTTTGTTACCAAAGCTTCAGTGCGTAATGGCACTTGCGTCTATCTGCCACGGATGTACTGCAAATACTCTAAAGTCTAAACTAAAGAATGCTGACGACGAGCAGAAATTATATGTACAGCTCTCTGCTTGCAGTATGTCAGTCACGCTCATCAGGACTCGAGAACGGTTTGCGGTGCGCCCGAGTTCGGAAGACAGCATTCACGCTTGATGTGGTAATTTCACAGCATACACGCAGGTTCGAAGACTCGTTCTCGCTCCCTACAGTGCTATTCGGCCAGGTAGCTATACATCCGCGCTAAAATATCACTGTGAAAGTCATCATAGCTTGCGTAGTATAGACCCAGCTCCCAACCCAACTTTGAGAATAGATTAACGGCGATATGTTTTTTATCGCCCGATAAGAGTCTCGCGTTAACGCCGATAACGGCCCACCACTAGTTAATTGTTTGCACTTCTGGAAGCGGCAGGCAACATAATTAATAGTCATGATGAGGTTAGCTGTCGCCCGCTATTAAAGGATACGCTCCCAGCGCCGCACACATTGCACCAGAACCGTTTTGAACCGAAACTCGAATTTTGCGCGATTCGGTATTTTTCAAAAATAACCTTCAAACCAAACTTGGTTCTTCACCCTACAAAAGTTAAAATCCTGTCTGGCTATCGCGCTTCCCGTAGTGTTTAAGCATTAGGGCAGTAGGTGGAGAGTAGGCGTCTTCTGTGGCTGTTTGAACACATTCGACCACATTAGTGTCTACACTATGAAAGCAATCCGATTTAATGTGTTTTTTTAACTACCTCTGGAAGTGGTTGAAAGTGGACAAGCTCAAAACGATTTTAGACCCCGTTTACACCTGTATTTAGCGTCGTCCACTTGTGATTGGATTTACGAAAACACATCTTAATTCCAGGTGTAAACAGGGCCCAAGTGATCCCTCTCTCCATCACTCCCTCCACCGGTTCTTCTCTTTATTCCCTCTCTATCTTTCTTTTCTCTCTTCTCTCTCTCTCTCTCTCTCTCTCTCTCTCTAGGTGACGTGCGTGATCAACAACTTCCAGCAGGCAAAGCCCCCACCCCCACCAGCGCGACCCCAGCGTCCTGAGTCTGTGCTGGGCATGCCCATGGTGGCGCTGCCCTGCGTAGAGAGTCCACTTGAAAAGTTAAGTGGCACTCAGGTAAGGGGTGGGAGTGGGTTGGTGGCAGGGCTGCACACATAAGGGGGATGGATTACGACCCACCCTGTCCTTCTGTTTTTTGACCCAGTGGACCCTATTGTGACTCCCACGACCCACCCAGCCCTTCTTCACCCTTTATTAGCATGTCCAACCTGCACAACCCAAACACCAACCCAGCTGACGCTCTGGAGGATTGTTCTGCTCTTTGTCCTGAAGAGAAGTTGCTATTACTTTTAAAATAGTAATAGAGACGCAACCAAATGTTTAGGGCCATTAACTCATTGATTCCTTAATTTAGCCTCTATAGAAAGTGGACTGTGTAGCATGTGGAACTTCAAAGATGGAAGGCAAATTAGTTAAGAAAAAAGTTCCCTTCGTAGGCCACCCTCATCCTCCTCACTTTTGAAACTGATTTGCCTTTTTTTCCACTCTCTTTGTCACCTCGACCATTCAGTCATCCCTTTTCTCCCTCAGTCTTATTTTTTTTTTTTGGTGGTGGTGAACCGAAAATTCCTGGCAAAAATCATTGGCAGAAAAGTGATGTTTAATTAGCGCTTCTCCGATGATGCGTTTTATCTGTGTCCGTGTCTATTTCATGCACAAAACGTGGATAAGCGGGCACCAGGGCACCTGTCATCCAATAGCTTTGTGCTTTGTTACTTTTTAATATAAAATAAACGCAGTAAAGAGACGTAACTAACGCTAGTAGGTCACATGACCGAGATAACACACACAGTATTTTTTAAACCAAATGTAGTACCTACTTATACAGTATGTGATTTCGGACACAGCGACAGTTCAGATTCTGTCAATTTGATTTTTAATTTCAAACAATAACATCTGACATCACGGCCGCCTCTGTTCAAGCATCCGATCATCTCTTCCTCTTTACTACTAGTTATAGAACAAAATAAGCATGAATGAACATCAGAAGGTATGTTGAAAGAAACGGTACAACCGAAGTATTTCATCATGTCTCATGTAATCGCTCAATCAGCATCAATAAAACAGCTTGTAAACAATATTTACCTCAAGCCAATCAATTACCATAAACTCGATTGTTAGCTAGAAAAAAAGAACTCTTGAAAGGAGCGTTTTAATAAATATATGCGCTATATTATATATTCATTATACTAAGACTGTTGTGCTGTCTTCATTATTTAATATATGTCTGAATAAATCTGTCATAAAAACAAGTTTAAATGTTTATATTTCATCAACATACTGGAGTAGAAACATACAAAATTCTATTATTAAAAATGTATCGGTTTTCTGCTTTAAAGTGTTTTGGTTAAAAATACATTTCGGTGCATCACTAATTTGAGTTTCCGCAGTTTCCCACCTTCCAGTCTTGGTTTCTCATCCTTTCTCTCTTTCTCCCCTCACACTCTCTCTCTCCCCCCTTACAGACTCCAAGGGGATCTTCATTCACTGAGATCACATGACCATCAGCCTCATCGGTTCCCCGTCCCCCCCGATGTCCTCATACCGTCTCGCTCCATTTCCAGCGAAGTCTAGACCAGCCGTCCCAGCACGCGCGCCACTGCGCCGCCCACTCCGCGGGACGCTCCGCCACTCTGCACCGCTCCTACTCGACGCAGGTCTAGATTTCCTCACCTCCAACCCCTCATCCTCCATCATCCTCCATGCTGCCGATAGGGCCTCCACAAACCGCACAAACAAACGACGAGAAGCACTTTTAGAGAGCCTGCTCGAAGATCTCGAAGGCCTGAAAGCACAGGTAGGCGTCTCACTCTTGCCAGAGAGTTTGTTTGGATTGTGGGTGGAGGATTTGCACCTGTTTAGACCTCAAACCTCAACCTGACCTATTTCCTGGGGAACCGATGAAGAAGTCTTGATCAGCTTTTGGCTGAGATGCAGAACTTGATTTTTTACTGCAGATATTTCAATTAATATGTAAATACATGCACAGTTTTCTTCTTCTTTTGGTTAAAGGCATGTCTATTTTTTTCTATTTTGTGCATACTGATGGAGTTAAGTTTTTATATTCATCACGCTGTTTAGTTTTGAAGATAATCAAGGCAGTGCATCTATACATGGAGTATCTATTGGTTGTCTTTGAGTCATATTTGCTATGAATTTGGGAAAAATCCCATCAGACATCTGGACATTCTGTAAGTGCACATCAAGAATTCCCTTAGGAAAAGACCTCTAAACTTGGAGACGTTCTTGATACTAGCTCTTATAAAGTTTGGATGCATCGGAAGGAATTGGAATGTTTAATGACATACACACAAAAACTCAACCACAGCATTCTTTTTTATATTTAATGTCCAGTTTGTGCTCACAAGGATTTCTCCACCAGCTAGATGTAATGCACAGTCTGGCGAGTCGTCATTTTCATTACTGTCGCCCCAGACACATCACAACACTTTCAGATACAAGACATTCTTACATTTTGTCATCAAAGATGGATTGGATTCTTCGCTTCTCAGGAGAGAAAAGTAAGAATTGCAACCCATGACGTCAACAGAACAGTAAAGACAACATCTGTATTGTTGTTGGTATTGTTGTGAAGGTTTTCAAAAATGCAGTACTTGAAGGTCAGCTAGTTTCTTTCTTGTACAGTGAATAACCTTTTCACGTTTGTATCACCGTGTGTTACTAACAGGGTTGTGCACCATACAGAGTTGCAGTTCAAATTTGAATGTAAGGAAACGATTTGAAATTCAAATGAATTCACGTAACTGTACAGTAATTTGTAACTGGATGGATGGATGGACGGATGGATGGAATGGATGTGGGGTGTGGCCAATTTAGTTCAAATTCACATTTTTAAATTGAAAGGGAACCAATTCTGAATTTTGCACAACCCTCATTAGCAAGTGTGTGAAAACCTTTGGCTGTCATTTTATATTGATGATGTTATGAAAGGACCTTGCAATGAAATCATTCCTGCTCTTTGAAAACAGCACAGGATGCCTTGTAATACAGTGAGATTTTAACGTTTAAAGTTATTTGAGCTATGTAATGATTGGTTAACATTAACCGCACTGCCTAGGTGATACAAGCTTAATAGGAAAGTCATTTAGGTATGGGAGCAAGATTGTACATTTTGATGAAAGATTAAAGTGGACCCCTGTTACAAAATCTTAATATTGTTTTTGTGGTCTACTAGAATAGGTTTTCATGCTTTATTTTTCACATATTTGACTGTTGCAGCTCCTCTTTTCTCAGTCTGTCAGTGACGCTCTGTTTTGTTCCTGTCTTTATGAAGCTCTGATTGGTCAGCTGGACCAGTGTGTTGTGATTGGTCAACCGCTTCAGCGTGTTTGGGAAATGTCACGCTCCTTACAAAAACACGCTACTAACTCCACTCAACCAGTCCTTGCCTTGCTTTTATTATGCGTATGGGATATTGTGTTTGTTCCCAGAAAAAAAACTCCAGACTTCAATGGAGGCATTTCAGGGAGTTCAGAAACAGTGTGCACTGATATAGAGAATAACTCCATCTGGAGTGACTTTGTGCTTTGTAACTTGTAAACAATGACGCTGTTGCAACATTACACACTATACAAAAACATAATAGGTCCTCTTTAAGACAAACTATTATTTTTATTTTTGGGGGAAAGAACATGCACTAATTAATCATTCAAGACCAGGAAAATGTATCAAGTAAATAGGGTCAATTTGAAACAAATGGGTAGGTGTCTCAGGCAGCTAAAACAAAGTGATATTCACATATTAATGTCCACTTGTTATAACTGATTTTGAGTGTCAGTTTTTTCTCCAAACTCCAATGTACATGGATGTGCTGTACCATAGGCCAAGTTTTGTATACGTATGCTACATAATTGTTTTGAACTTTGTTAAATTGGTTTCTGTCTATATTTCTGATGTTTTGAAAAGTCTTGCTTTGATTAGCTTTTTTGTTTTACTTTGTGTTTAGAGACTAAATGTTGGGTGCTGTAAGTAAGCTGTGTATACTAACAGTGTGTAATTTGATCAGATGAGTGTAAACTCTCCACCTAGTTACACTCCAAATGGATGAAAATTAATGTTTGTAACATTAACTGTGACATCTAATCTGTCTGATACCTCCTCAGCCTTTACATCCCGGCACCAGGGCCAGCATCTGCCACATTCTGTGCTACGTACAGTTACTGTCTCTGTTGTAAGAGCACCATGCTTCACATGATAAGAAACACATTCACATCCTTAAAAATCCCTTAAAGGTGAAGTGTGCAATTTTTATAAGACTAGGGAACTGCAACACCAATGATTTTAGACGTCTTTCCCAAACATCTGCTATTAGACCAACATAAAACCTCTCTCCAAACTCGCGCTATTGAATGAGCCAATGGAATTCTTAAAGAAACTAAGCAAGGAAAGAGCCACAGCCATAGAATCTTTACACTTTTGGGGGGAATCAATCTACAAATTAATAATTTGTAGTTTGCATATTAAGAACAAGAAAGAATTAAACATTGAAAAAATTACTCGCTTCACCTTTAAAAATCTTTCACCTGTAGCTCTCAGCTCTTATCTCTTCTTTCATACACCCAATTTAAAAAAAGATATTTGTACAGTTTTGCAAACAAGTCTTTTTGTAAAAAAAAAAAAAAGAAAGAAAAAAGTTTTGAGTTTGAAAAAGAGTTTTGCACATGATACCACTCCTGTGCACTGGATTAATTTGTTACTTTACTTTGGTTATATTTATTTATGCACACCCAGCGAGTAATTGATCTGTGTTTTGGGTAATTGAATAAAGTAAAAGTGTGACCTGCCTCTAACTCTTTCTGTGACATCATTAATAAAGGTTTTGTTGACTGCTTGAGCCCTGTTCCATTGCTGCGTTTTACTCCAGTTTTAGACATATACTCACAAACTTCCGTATAAGTATTTCCCCTCGGTGTCAAGTGGGCGAGGAAACCTGGACTGAGGGAGCGAGTACTACTCAACATGTACAGTTCAGGCAGACAAATTTGACATCACAGCAGGCCGTGCTTAATTTACCCACACAACTCTAGTGTATGATATTGGCCCTGTTTCAAATGGCACACTAACCTCTGAAAAACAACCCCACACCATAATCCCACCTCCACTTTACACTTGGCACAGTGCAATCAAGCAAGTACCATTCTCCTGGCAACCACCAAACCCAGACTCATCCATCTGATTACCAGAGATAAAAGCGTGATTGGTCACTCCAGAGAACAAGTCTCCACTGCTCTAGGGTCCAGTGGTGGCGTGCTTTACACCACTGCATCTGGCACTTTGCATTGCACTTGGTGATGTAAGGCTTGGCTGCAGCTGCTCGGCCATGGAAACCCATTCCATGAAGCTCTCTACACACTGTTCTTGAGCTAATCTGAAGGCCACATGAAGTCTGGAGGTCTGTAGTTATTGACTGCAGAAAGTTGGTGACTTCTGCACACTGTGCACCTCAGCATGTGCTGACCCAGTCTGTGATTTTACGTGACCTCCACTTCGTGGCCGAGTTGCTGTGGTTCCCAATTGCTCCCACTCTGTTATAGTACAATGGGTTTGTATAAACACAGATGTTTGTCCACACTGTGTTTTAACAACTAGCCTATAATGGTAAAATTTATAAACAGTCTCTTCAAATCAGCGGTCCTAGATATCCCCCCACTCCTGGGTAAGAGTTGGGGGAATCCTTGCCCATGACCTTTGGCCACATGAGTTCATCGTGGTGGCATGAATCGACTTAACTCCTCAACAACTACGTAAATTTACCCACCAACCATTCAGAAACGTCCAATTGCATTCCAAACTTTGTCTCTCCATCAGTGTCTGACTCCAGTTCAGACAATGTAAGGGTGAACACGCTACTGACATTTTGGCTGTGCTAGATTCTCCAGTTTTGTTATTGTTGAGTACCCTATTCAAAGCACAAGCTGTTAAAGCTCCGTCCTCCTCTGGAAAGGGGCAGGAGCAGCAGCTCATTTGCATTTAAAGGGACACAAAAACTGTGTTTTTGCTCACACCCAAATAGGGGCAAATTTAACAACCTATAATGAATAGTCTGTTGGGAATTTTGAGCTGAAACTTCACATATTCCAGAGACACCAGAGACTTATATTACATCTTGTGAAAAGGGGCATAATAGGTCCCCTTTAAGGTAGAATATTTGACCAAAAGAGCCTTCAGATAAAGAACATCATTATTGCCTTTTAACATGATTTTAATCATAATTGATTGCTGTTATATAAAGCCGCGTTTCCACCAAAATTACCCGGGACATTTGTCCCAGAACTTTCTTCCCCCAGACTGTTTCTGCCTGCATTCCCATCGCAGTTTAAAGCACAGAGAAGATAAGGCAAATTAGTTCTGTGTAGGACTGCACACTACTTTCAAGTTCCCGCTGGATTTCATCTTCTGCATGTAAGCTTAATAAAGCCTGAACCTTGTTGTCGGTCCATTGGTCATTTTTTATACTCCTTTGTTGATTCGAATATATTCGAATATATTTGCTATAGCAAACAACTCTTACTCTTACTTCAGCACCCAAGTCCCACCCATGAAGGTTCCTGAACTTTAAAAAAGTACTACCTCACAAGCAGAAACTTTCTGAGGACATTTTTACCCGGAAATTCATTCAGAACCTGGTCTCTGCGGTCAACAGAGTACCCAGAGTACCACCTCAAAGTCCCTAGTTCCTGCAGTGAAAATGCATCACTGCCATTATAAAGCTTGGAAGCATCAGGATATTTATTAATATAACTCAGATTGTGAAATCTTCAGAAAGAAGAAAGTTATATACAACTATGGATGGCTTGAGGGTGAGTAAATCATTGTGTAATTTTCATTTTAATAGTGAACTACTCCTTTAAGTCACATGATTGTCTGAAAGATTACTATTATTATACATTTGTATACTTTTATCTAAAGTGATTTACAAAAGAGGAGCAAAAGCAATTTGTCAAAGATAGTATACAATATACATCTATTTCCATGTTGTGGACAGCAGAGCAGAAACATAAGCACCACATTGACCTGTGTATTCAGAAGAGTATGGGTTTTTAAAATGACCCAATTTTGGCTCCACCCAGCCTTTATAGCAAATTTAATTATGTCTTTGCTTTTGTCTGTATGATAAAAGCTCCCAGCTAATTATAAGTTGGTGTCACCTATAAAAGACATTATACAACTGCAGGGTTCTTTAGTTAGTAATTATGATGTCCAAATACTGTGGTTGAGTCCGGTTGAGTTAAATAACAAAAGCAGAACTACACTGCCATCTTTGATGGTTACCTGTATGCAGTATGCACAGGGGTAAAAAAGTTATCTGAATTAATTTAATTAGTAAATAACTACAGAAAGCATGTTTTCCCTAACTAGTGGCCCTCATGTTGTGTCATAACACGGTCAATATTGCACAACGCCTGAAATGCACTATCAGCAAACTGAAATCTGCTGCTGTCATGCTTTAATGCATGTCTCCAACAGGATATTCTTGTGCAGTATGCTACTAATACAGCTTGTTTAATGCTAAAATGCATGCAAATTGCAATGCAAAGGATGCTCTTTTTTATTTTATTTTTTAATCTGAACAAATTAATTGTTTTCACATTTTAAATTAAAAGATAGATAGATAGATAGATAGATAGATAGATAGATAGATAGATAGATAGATAGATAGATAGATAGATAGATAGATAGATAGATAGATAGATAGATAGATAGATTTCATCAGTAGTGTTTGTGTGGTGGGAGGGGCTTCATTAAGGGGTGTGCGTGGAGAGGAGGAGGACGGGGCGGGGACAGTGCTGACGTAATCACGGAGCCTGTCAATACGGTGAAGAAATGCAGTGTTTGGTGCAGCAGACTCCGTGGAGGTTTACGAAATCCTTGCGTGTTTGTTAAAGGTCTGAAATGGCCTCGCTCCAGAAATACAGGTTTATTCGCCAGTACGCCACTGAGGAGGGGCGGTTTTGAAGACAGCGTGTGAGCAAAGCGCTCGCTAGCCGTCGCCATCGAAATAAAACTGGGTTCGTGGACAGAAGAAAGAAGACGACAGGATTTGGACACGTTTACACAGACCTATGAGACTCTTATCAGGTAATGTACACTGTAAATGTCATTCTCAACGCCTGTGTACAGAAGCATCGCTCTCTGCACCTGTCACATGCATTATTTACATGGCCATTGTTAGCGCGACAGATGAATAGAAAAGTTTAGCGCGCTAGAGTTGGTTTGGACACTCATTCAAGCCTCTGGGTGTGTGTTTTTTCGTACGCGATGCACATGCAAGACGTTTTCTGCGTAAATGCGACTGGGTTCAATGCGTGTGTGTGATTTGTTATTGTTCGCGAGTTTGAGAATCGGGGACGGTTACGCAGATCATTATTATGCGGCGCATTATGACGCACTGGGTATTATGACGCAGTCGCGCTTTCTTTCATTATTTCGGAGGATGAGTGGATGTAGAATTCAAACAAGGAATTGGTAGTTTTTGCGTTGTTATTCTTACTCCGGCGAAACTGAACTTCCGCATAATTTCGTTTGATAGCTGGCCTTTCTTGTCACACAGCTTTTTAAGACGTAAGAAAATGTGTTTGGGTGTGATAGATATATTTAAATTTATATATTTTAAACTTTATAGGTGTGTAGCCTATTTAATCAACCTTTCCACTTTTTATGATTGTGTATTTAATTAATTTTCTTACACACATACACACAGAGAGACCCATATGAAGAAATTAGCACTTTTTCTAAAAAACTTACAAAAATATTACCGGTAGTATATGTTTATAACACAGATTTGAGGTCCTCAGTATTGCATATATACACAGTGTTATTATTTACTTATAATAGTATATACTGTAATGAGTAATAGTAATTAACTACATGTATTTACTATAAGGTTAGGGTAGGATATGGTTGATGGTTACTTGCATGTAATTATGCATAATTTACTGTTATTACTATGGAAATTACATGTTACATGTGTTACAAAGACACTGTAAAATAAAGTATTACCTATATTTCTATCTATATGTCTCTATAATATATATACTGTGTGTGGAGAATTGAGAAATAACAGAAGCAAATTTCTAAAAGCACAGCAGAGTATTTTTAGATTTTAGATGTCTTAATAGATGTCATTGCAAAAGTTATTTGAGAACTTCATTTAGAAAAAAAAATCAGTTTCTTATTATCTTTATCCATTCAAAGATGACTGACCGCAGTTTAATTGTTGTGTTGGCAGGTCTAGTGTGTTTCCAGATGTTTTAGCATGTGTCATGTATAATAAATCGCTGGCATTTAAATAGATACATAGATACTAGTCAACCACACACCCATTGTGATGAACTCAAGCCTAAACTAATGTTCAAACTCTACTAAAACTTCATAGTGATGGGCCTATCAAATGGGAACATCAACATTTTAACAGTAACCTTTTAGAATGACCCTCTTACACGCACAGGTTTGTTGTTATTAAAACATCATATAGCGTATCATGTTGTGGAATCGACATCCATTTGTGCTTTATTCCCTAAAATCTATCATTCCCGCTCAGCAGAGTCTTGTGACCAGCCATGAAAGTCTGTGGTAATGTAGTGGTCGATTGTTTGTTAATGAAAGGTTACCTGTAGCGCATTCCCTCTCAAGAGTATGCGTCATGCTACAGAATGCAGAATGTGCTCCATAGGTGCCCTCACCCGTGGGGATCACATGTTGCCACCTTTTTTTAGTCTGTAAATAGATTTACAATGGAAGTGTTTAGTGGGGGCAACAGGAGCCTGGTTACTAGATTAAAGAAAGACAGTGTACTGTCCAGATATTATCATCAATCTGCTCCTCTTTAATCAGTGTCCTATTGTTGCAGTCTTGTCAGTACCTGGGTAAATGATTTAATCCTTTGTTAGTTTAATCTTAATAAAGTACAGCTGTTTACCCACATTTTTGGTAGGATTATTGCGGTTGAGCCCATTGTTTCTGTGTTAGACGCAATCATGAGAGGTTTCGCAATGGACGCTCAAGTAAATGCGAGAGATTGGAATGAACAGCCAGACATTTACGTGGAAGAATGTATTCGGAGCATTCTATACTAAAATTTGGTTAAAATAAGTTTAAGTAAAATAAGTAGTTTAAAGAAAAGCTTCATTGCAAAGACATTAATGAACAGGTTCATATTTTTATTTAGTGTGTGTGTTGGAGCTTGATACAGTGATACAGCTTGAAAAATACCAGATGACTCAATATGACTCTTCAGCATGCTGGGGGACTGTGACCCCACTCTATAATGACACGTACACACAAGCTTATTACATTCCTCTTGCCTCTGGCACTCATTTTTGGAGCCATTTGGAGACATTGACCTGAGATATGAGATGCTTCCTGTGGTTGTTTTCGCTCAAAATTCCTTTAATTTTCTCTATTTGCATTCATCATTCCTTTAAGACTAATAGTTTTGGTGTATTTAGTTTTTAGTGTGTACAAGAACTGAATGGAAAAACGGTGTACTGTACATTAAATCCAATACAGTAAGTCGCTTTGGATAAAAGCCTGCCAAATACATAAATGTTAATGTATGTAAATGTTTAAGCTATTTTAGTCTCTTCACTAAATATTTTCGAAAATATTTTTTTTTTCCTTAAGAATAGTGTATAGTTAAAATTAGTAGTGTATAGTTTTTGTTGCCTGATTGTTTAGTATCCTGCACATGAGAACTTAGAAGGTATTTATGATGATTTTTAAAGGGATAGTTCACCCAAAAATGAAAATTTTATGTTTATCTACTTACCTCCAGGGCATCCAAGATGTAGGTCTGTTTGTTTCTTCAGTAGAACACGAATGAAGATTTTTAACTCCAGCCATTGTATAAATTCGGTTAAATTAGGTAATTAGATTATACCAAATTATATACCTTATAATTAGGTATAATTATACCTAATTATAAGGTATAATTTTTTTACCTTATATCAAACGAACCTCGTCTAGGATTCCGAATGCATACTTCCACCGGAGAAGAAACCGATTTTGTGTCTTAAGACATCAATGTGTCGCCACGAGCCATGGGGTTTAATATGGATTCGTATACGTGAGTTTTTTACTCTCATAAATACAATCCATTGAAATGCATTATACGAGCAACGGCTGGAGTTAAAAATCTTAATTTGTGTTCTACTGAAGAGACAAACACACCTACATCAGATAAACATCACATTTTCATTTTTGGGTGAACTATCCCTTTAAGTGTTGTTTTAAAGCCACAAATTATTTTCACAAGGTCGCTTATTCAAAATAAAGGCATAGCTTGATATAGCCTAGATTTCATGGAGCTTTTATTATGCCGCAGACGAGTGTTTCAGATTCTTCCGCTCATGCGAATGTGGGGTAACTCAGCACTGTTTTATCATATTAACACATTATTTTAATGTGTTGAAAGTTATGTTATAATGCATCTCCGTGCGTTTGCTCGGCAGCTACTATTGACACTTGTTGCACACTGCAGTAAATTAGATCAGTATTAGGCATGATGATTGATAAAACACTTGCGGTAAAGCAAGAAAACGAGATTTAAACAATAAGACTGTGTTGAGCGATAACAATGATTCGTTTTCTGTTGATGAATGTATCCAAACAGTTGCTCAGATGTCTAATAAACACATAATATATTAAAGCATCTTTGGTGTTTCCATGGTTTCTACAAAATACAACCGGAAACCGAGGGTAACGCAGGTATGATGTCATTGATAGGCGACGCACAGACACTGTCCTGCTTAAAATAGCTTATTTCTCTGGATTTTAACATTCTTGGAAACATTAGGGATAATGTAAGTGCACAAGTCAACAAAATATATAATATTAATTTGTTATACAAAAATACAAATTGGCAATACAAAATATTCTTATTTATAATTAGAAGATAAGGGGGGAATGGCAGTTAAGTAGAATTTTATGTAAGTTGGATAAAATCCTGCCAAATGCATTATGTAAATGTTTAAAGTTATCCGTTTTCATTTGTTGTCATCAACTGTTTTGACTATTGTTAGTTAGTGTAAACTGACATAAAAATAAAAATCTGAAAATAAGTAATATTACAATTTTCAAAGTACAAAATGTAGTTTGTCTTTCTGTTCCTGCTCTCACATTCTTCGTCACTCTTTATCAGCGACATAATCTTCTTTCTGGAAAACATTTGGAAAACAATGAACTGCTTTCACAATATTACTCGTGTAATAACTTTGTCAGTCTACTTCTTTTCTCACAAACAGATTAATTCTTAACACATAGTCTTTGTGAAATGAATGAGCCGTCAATCAGATGCACTGTTGTCATGCTTTTGACCGGTATGAGTTTGCTCATTGTCGGCAGAAAAACACAGTCAACATTTGATCATAGGCTGAGCGAGCACAAGTGTGACGGACGGTGTGTGTTGTGATATCTCTTATGCAGGTGAGCGATGGATATGAGAGAGGTGTATGTGGTGGCTGGCAGCTTTGTGGGGTTCCAGCTCTTATTCTCCTGCGTCAGTCCTGTTCTGTCTTCCAACTTCACGCAGGGTTATGGGAAACTTCCACCACAGAAACTCAACGACTGGAACTCCAGGTATGAGCCTAATATAAATCAAAGCCGCCTGAACAGAAATGTGGGTAGAAATGCATGGATGGGTGTAGAGTATTTATAGAAATGGATGGGTCATTCTATATGTATGGATGGATAAATAATGGTCAAACTAATTAAAAAACTTACACACACACACACACACACAACAGTTCTAAAGGAAGTTACATATTGTCAAATATAACATGAATGAATAATGCTACTGGGTTCATGAAGATCGTAAGATAAATATTATCTTAAGATCTTACTTGTTCTTACCTTAAGAACTTGCTTGGAAAAATTCCTAAGAAGTTCTCAAACATTTTCTTGAGAAAAAATATGAATAGCATAGTAAAATGTATGTTGTATAATTGTATCCTATCCAGCAAATGAGGCTGTCTTGTCTAATATAACAAATTGAAATCAAATCTTAAGTGTATCTTTTTTACACTTTTTTAAGTAGCAAGCTCATCTAGGTTATTTTTAACGTAAAATGCATTAAATGTATCACTAGATTTATGTTGTAAATGCTTAATTCTAAACTGACTTGAGCTGAATAATGACATATATTATTTTTTGTTGAGCTGCTTTACAGCAGAATTTGAAAGGGTGAAATTTGCATCATTGATCATTATTTTCCTGTTAATTACTGCTGTGTATAAGCTGCTTTGAAACAACCTGTTTCTTATAACCCGTTATATAATTAAAGGTGACTTGACTTGATTTAATATATTAAACAACCCAATAAATCGGTTAAAGACAAGTTGGATTTAAGGGATTTTAGACAACTTGAAGATTTTTGTTTTAAAAACAACTTTTCCCTGGGATAGAATTGAGTTTTTAAACAAGCTGATGTAACTATTCAGATGATGCTGTCAATTATGAATATTTCAAGGTGTTTGAAGAAAATAATATTGCTAACGTTTCACTTAGAACCTTTAGAACTTAGCGAAAATGTCAGGCCCTGTTTACACCTGGTATTAAGTTGCATTTTGGTCGATCGGATCACAAGTGGGCAACGCTAAATACGGTTGTAAACAGGGTGTAAAAATTGTTGCGCTTTTCCACTTTCGGTCACTTCCAGAGGTAGTTGAAAACACATTCGACCGGATTGATTTCAGTTTGTAATGTGCTCGAATGTGTTCAAACTGCCACAAAAGACGCCTACTCTCCACCTACTGACCTAACACGTAAACATTATTTGAAAGCGCATTAGCCAGGCGGGATTTAAACTTTGACGGCTGAAGATCCAAGTTTGGTTTAAAGAGGAAAAATGTCCTTCTTATAATTAATTACTGTATCCAGTCATGTGAGATAATTCTCTTTTTTGATGAACATCTCTTCAAAATCAAAAGCAAGTCCCGCACACTATCAATACTTGTATAACAATATCTATTTTTTTTTTATTAGTAACGTTTCATGGTCTTGTTCTCATGACCTTCATCAGGCATATATGTAAGTATTGATAATGTGCTGGACTTTTTTACTTTTTTGGTCTTCTTTCCTACGACTATCTATTACCTGCAGGTGTGCGATGATCATTGTTAATTGATTGATGAACATCTTCAAAAGTACAAACAAGCCTTCAAATATCATTAGTAATGTTGTACTCCATGAGTGTAGGCCGACACAAGTGAGGTCTAGTGATCTCTGTACAGTATTATGAAATGTAGGTGAATGGCAGTTTCCTCTAATCACCTTTCCTCTTTCTAATCTTTTGAACCTGGTTAACTTTGACCTTACACCACTTAGTTAGTAAGAGATTGGTCTCTGTGCAGCATTTTAAATGGTTATAATGTTAGAGGTCAAAAACACAAGATGATTGAATCGGTTCTAGAAGATACTAAATACCCCTGTTCCAGTTTTGACATCCTGCATTGCTTTAAAAGTCATGACGTGTTTAGAGAATGAAACTGATATGATATTCTGTCAGCAAATCTCAATGCTTTAATGCTGTAATGAAAGCACACAACCAACTTGCTTTTACTGGTTAAAATGCAGCTGTAGATTTCTTTCTTCCCCTATAAAGACTGCATTTAATTTTTGAAAGATTGTTTAACATCCACTGCTTTTTAACAATGGTGCAATAATATATTTATAATTACCGGTATAGCGTATTGTGAACTCACAATATTTTGCACAATAGTTTTTAAAAAGATTTGATCTGTTGTGAATAAGCTTATACACCTACACTCTAAAAAATTCTGGGTTGTTTCAACTCATGTTTGGGTCAAATATGGACAAACCCATCCACTGGGTTTAAAAATTTAATTTAAAAGTATTGGCCCAAACATGGGTTGAAACAAGCCAGCCTTAAACCTTACGCCTCAACGATGAAACATGTTTCACACTATCATGGGATGAAAATAAGGCTGAATTGTTCATTTGAAGTAATCGGACAATAAAGTATTTCCTGTCAAACTTGTCAACCTTGATTGCTTTGTTCACAAGACTTAACTTGGTAGAAAACTTGCTGGAAAAAAACAACAACACATTGGATGAATGGTCCTATTTGAGGGTTTATTCTATTAAATGGTGAAAATTTTCTTAGAGGGTTTCTCAACACAGATAACAGATACAAAGGTCTACAGTCCACAGACAATGTTCACATTCAAACACACTAATGGATCAGATCAAATCATAGTTCATTCACTGTCCGCTATCTACCATAAATGTCAGCATTATGTTATCTATATGATATTCCTAAAGCAGATTTCGTTCTACCCAGCATGCAAATTATGCAATTACTTTATAGGGTCTTTAAATTTCTAGTTAAATTCTTGGTCTCAATCTCATCATGGCATTATCCCTGCATAACTTTCGATTCGCTATACGTTCATGTTGTTTACATTATATGCACTTACGTGCCGATTGCCAACAAAACACAGACATTTGATGCATTTTCACTCACCGCCTGCGGTTTGACTCGTGACCGGGAACAAACAAACAGATGGGCGTGCTCTTGCTCTCGCTCGGGTTGATGAGCGCATGCGCTCACCTGGGAGAAGTGCTCATACAAGCAATTTCAGCCTTTATGACGTCGCACAGGGCCATACTCGAAAAAAACGTTCAGAAACTTGTTCGAATCCTAAAGGAGAAGTATCCTTCAAGAATATCGGTAATCCTGAATACTCCGTCATACATCCAACTTGTATCTTTGTCCAAGAGTCCAACTCTTTAACAGTGTACATAAGTCTGAATGCATGAAATAGACGCTGTAGAAAGATTTGTGGACACGCTGGCGCTCTGACGTAGATCGAATGCTCTGTCTTTTTTAAGCTGTATTTAAAGGGGCCGCAGAGCAAACAAGCATGTTGAATGCCAGACTGGCCACAAGTAGGGTATAAGTTAACCTCATGAAATCGTTTAAATGTGAAAGTAAGAATTAATTGCATTCCCGCTGAAAAACAAGCGTTCTAGCGTCTATACTATAGTGTTGTGTGCCTACTTAACAAATTACACATCACTATGAATGATCACGTTGTAAATGAAAGGGAAACCCGCACAGCAATTATCAACTTCTCTCATTACCATAAAGTTGAGCTGATTTCAACTCTCCTCAACGACCAAATCGTCCACGATACGCCACCAGCTCCCATTGAAAATGAATGACTTCCGGCCACCTTGACGCTCTCGCCGCCGGCGGTGTGAATCCACAGTTAGACTCCCCCAAGAATTGTCTCACTTTATATTTAAGGAATTTCTTGCACAAGTTCTTCCAACCTGGTCAAAAAATAAACAAAATACATTTCTGTTAGACCTATAAACATGGAAAACTCAACAAATATGATTATTTTCAAACAAAACTGTCTTGTATTATTTAAACTTTGTTTGACAAGCTCTTGTAGTTCCTTTTCTTGGTTAAAATTACACTAATTGCAATCACATTAACTCTTTCCCTGCCAGTGTTTTTTGTTGTTTTTTTTAGTTGCCGGCCAGCACAAGCATTTTTGATCATTTTCACAATTTCCATGGCCCCCAGAATGTTTTGTTGTATAAATATCAAAAGACGGAACAGAACCTCTGCTTTAAAAAAAAAAAATCTGTAGCTTCATGGATCCTTTTTTTCTCAATAATTAAATGTAGGTAAGTTTTAATTTAAAAAAGCAAGATTCTGAACAAAAAGCTGAGGGAATCGCATTTTTGTCAAAGACTACATCCAGATCAGATTCAGAGCGTCCATCAACACCTCCAAAGCTTCACAGTCCTACCTCTTCATGGGTGCGACATTTCATTCATAGCTTTAGGCAGTTCTGATTTATATGCTGTTTAATTTATGATGGTCGCTTTAGCAATGCTTCAGTCGCTTGTTTCTGATTCTTCTTTGCATGTTTTTGGATCTGAAAATTCTGTACTCTTTCAGAAGATGTGTAATAGCGCCCCTACTGTATAATACAATAAAACACGGATTGGCGTAAAATTCTGTCAATAGTAGGGAAGGGTTGTGTCATAAATTATTGAGGATTCTGTCAATGGTGGGGGATGAGTTAATTTCAGTGAATTTCAGTTAATTGTTTCGAATCTTTAAATTCCGAGTCAAATCGCAATTTTTCATTCTGTATGCTACCTTGAGTCGAGTTAAATTCAAATGCAATTTATTTATTTTTTATATAAGGCATTCTAAATTCTGAATCATGCACAGCCCTAAGCGCCAACCCGCTTGAGTTTGTGATTACTGAAATGTTACTTGAAAACTCAGCGGAAAGTTCCTGATGTAAAAGTAGTTTTGTTTAGCCTTCCCAAGCTTTTGTTTAGACTTCTTTTCAGGTTCAAGATCCAAACGATTCTCTTGTCTGGAAATAACGGAGTTGTTTTTATGTCCTCAGGCTGGTTTCCACTGTCCACGCATTAATTGTGGGGCTGTTCTGTCTCTATATCCTCTGGTACGATGATGCCGTCAATGAAGATCCCGTCTGGTAAGAGCCCAGTAGTTTAAAAACAGGGCAGCTTTATTTATACCTTCATGTACTTTTTGGATACCACTGTGAAATGTTCTGGGTTTTTTTTCACTGCTTAAAACCAAACTCCCAAATGCGTCTTTAGTAGAACAGCTATTTATGAATCCATAAAACCCCCAGAAAGCAAATATCAAACAATTAGTACCAATCAATCTTTTAAGTGCCAGTATTTGATTATATGACAAATTCCCCTTTATCCTGAAATTTTAATTGAAACTTTTGCTCTGTCATCAGAAATGTTGTGTCAACTGTAGTCGCCAGTGCAGAGAACTGCCGTCTCATTTGTCTTCTTGTCTTTATTTTTCTTTTCTTCTTTCCCTCTCTTTAATCTTTCCTTTTCTGCCTGCTGCCTGTTTGGTCTGCATCTTTGCATCCTGAAGGGGAAGAATGGTAATTTGTCTTTAGTTGTTGTCCTTTGTAGCTCTGCTCCAAAACCTACTGAGCTGCCTACTGAGTTAGCATTTTGAGGACTCATAAGCACGCTACCAACAAGATGCCTGTCCCAAAAGGTAGACAGCAACTTAGGGTGTGTTTACACTTGGCAGGTTTGGTTCAATTCAAACAAATTCTGGTGCGATTGCTCTGTTAGTGCGCTTCATTTGATTAAGTGTGAACACTGCCATCCAAACTCTGGTGTGCTCTGGAGACCCCTGAAAAGATGGAAGAAGACTTCTAAAAGAAACAAAAACAGAACGTGATGTAACAAGAGGTGACCCTAAAAGCACAGAATGCTCAAGCATACCTGTTTTTTCTCTTCATAGTCACGACGTTGCCCATCACAGTTCAGTACAGGCGCCAGAAACATGTCTCCTCGCAGCAGATCTTCGACTGTGTGTGTGATGGAGGGATTCCCGCCATTGTTTTGACTCATTTACACATTTTATAAGCTCTTAACAAGTTGTCAGCTGGTCAAAATGCCATCCTACGTACATGACAAGCACATTTAGCCCAGCACACTGCATTGTTTTGGATGTTCGGTAAGTTCCATCACAAAATACGTATCTGTAACTTTAGGTTTGTATTAAAAATGGCAGTGTGACTGAACGCAAAGCAAGCCAGGAATAAACGTATTCCAAAAGGACCAAGAGAACCGAACTACAAGTGTGAACACACCCTTAATGTTTCCTTCTAAGTTGCTTCGTTTTAGCTGCATTGCATGACGGCTTTATGGATAAAACAAACCCAGAATGTATTGCAACACAATACTCTGAGCATAAAATATAAGCTGTGTCCAAATTCATAGGCGCCACCTTTCAAAGGCTGCATTCGAAGGCTGTATGCATCACATTGTGACGCAAAGAAAGGCTGTCTCAGTTTGAAAGCTCCTTTGAATGTGGCTTTCAAATGCATTCTTTTTTTTTTTAGGGGAACGAAGAAGTATTGTTGGGTTTCAACTTGGTTGAATATTAATTTTTTTTGTTGATTTTTTTTATGTTGACATATCTTACCAAAATGTTTATTTTTTATATAGTTTATACTCTTTATTAGGATAACGAATAGACCAAGGTGAACATATTTAGAACAGTTGTGAATCCTGTTGTGTTTTCAGACTTTATTTTTTAAAGTCTAGTACAAACATTACTGCCACTCATCAACGGCAGCTGTCACAGGACAATCCTCTGAAGGTTAGACCGTCCCATTTAACAACACTTGGTTTGAAGATGAAGTCTTTTGAAGGATGCAGACTCTGAATTGGGACATAGCAATAGTATACACAAATATTAATAGCAACATGCTAATGCCAGACTCTAATGGAAATCAAATGCGAGTCAAGTCTCCCATCTAATTCATATTTATATTGCATGTGAAATTGCTGCTTTTGTCAAGTAAACATCAAGGCAGCTCACTAGGTTTGGGAAAAGAGCACTTGTCTTTGCATTTCACTTCTATATTAATCTCTTCTTTTGCCATTTGCTTTCTGTTTAACAGTGACAAGACACTTTCTCTGCTATTTTGGTTCAAGGGTTTTTTTGTTCTTTTTCTTTTTTCATTTTCTCCATAGAGATTTTATGAAATGCTTTAATAAAGAGCCTTGAATCACAATACTAAACAGTTTGATTTGAAGTAAATGAGGGAGTGAACTACTCATCCCATAAAGCATTGCAAATGAAAATAAGGGAACAACATCAAACTATTGATTTATAATGATTTATTATAAGTATAAACATAGTATACTTTAAGTGTATTGCAAAATATCACATATAAATAGTTAAGTGACTATAGAGACAAACTCAATTAAGTCTCAGAGTTCATAGTGGTGAAAGCTGTACATTATTGTTAAAAGAGTTTCTCTATGGAACAAATGAATATTCTTGAATGAATATTTGAAAAATGAATATTTACTTCCTGAATATTTTTTCCCCCAGTTCCTTGTTCTTGCTTTTCTTTTCTCCTTTCTCATCACCTCTGCTCCTTTTTCCCCTGTTTTATTTGGCTACCTGTTGAGAGAGGGAAACATATTTCTGTCTGTCTGTTGTCAGTGTCTCTTTTCTCTTCCTTCTCGCTCTCTGAGATCAGAGAGTTTTTAATCTTGCCAACAAGGCGCTTTTTCATGAGGAAACGACATATTCCCAGTTCCCCTCCTCTCTTGTATCATGTGACAGTCCTCCAGGCCTTCTCTCAGTCCCTCTGTCTCAGGCCAGAAATGCTGCCCACAAACACTGCTGAAAAAATTCATTCCCATCCACCCCTCACTTCATCCTCACCCCAATGGGCCTTTTCACATTTCCGGGGTTTTAGAAACTAAAGTTGTCATAGTCGGGTAACAGCGTTTCCATGCCATGTCTTCAAGAGAACAAATTTGGAACTTCCTGGGAAATATTAGCAAAATGTCTGTAATATAAATGGAAGCTGCTGCAATTGTGGAAGCCATTGTGGCTCAGATTGTGCAGATGAAACGCAATAAACTCTGAAATGTTATCTTGCTTTTGGATGCCTGGTGTTTGGGAATGCAATTGTTTGAAACTCTTCTGGAAAGGGAATTAAACCCAACCATTTTGATGACAGACTTTGGTACAGACATTTCAGAATGACCAAAACAACTTTTGAGATGCTGTGTAATGCGATATTTATTTATTTATTTATTTATTTGTGCATTGAGAGATTTATTTGGCATATGTGTTTGCATTGTAGCTTATGCACATGTCTTTCTTATTTTATAAAAAAGTGCGTAAGATTTTTATGTGCATTTTTAGAATTTTTTTCACATGTTGGCATGTCCAACCAATGTTTTTAATGCAATATCCCTAAATATGCACACAAATAGGTGGATGGATGCCTTTACGATTTATTTATTTTTTCAAAGGAAATTTCCTTTTACCAAATGTTTAAGTGCTCGTGTGGATTTTTTATTTTATTTTTTATATATACTCGATGTCACCTCTTTTGTCTACTTTGCTCTTTTCTTATTTCTTTTTGCTTTGAATCTTCTTGTGTTTGTGGGATCATGACATGCTTTAGAAGGAACTTTTTATTCTTCAGTTTTTGTTCTGAGCAGCCACCGCATGGGATTTAAATATCCAGTTTCAAGTGTAGGTAAATTGCATTGTGCATCTTAAGCTACATTGATCATTAATATGTCAGTCTACTGTATAGCTAATACAGTCTAGCTGTATAACAGTTTTACAGTGTTTCTTGTCTTGTGCTCAGTGTGCCCAGGGGCATCGGACTGGGGGTAAAACCAGGGGAGAGAGAGCCCTTGAAAAGTCTGGAATATATTTTATTTTACCTGGATATTTTCAGTTCCTACTTAAATTTCAGATGAAATGTAAAATTAGTGTATTAGCTGAATAACTTGGTTGATATAAATGACTACATTTTGGTAACTGACTTCTTTTCAAAGAAAGGTGAGCACAAACTAGAACATGAAGTCTATAGTGCTAAACTGCTTGAATATCTCCACGATCTTTAGTGCTAAAAATGAATTGAAAGAGCAGAACATACTCTTTCAGATGATATTTTGGTTATACATGTAATCTGAGGTTAAGGCTAAATAAACTGTATACTAACAATGCTGTTTGCATACAACACACCATTATAATAGACTAATTTGAAATTTGTTTTAAATAAATAGGCTATTATATCTAAAATTAGCAATAAAAGGCTAATCAGTGTCATCTGTAACTTGGAAGCTCATGGTAGCTTCAGGACCTCATCAATGACTTAACCAGCACGCCAGTGGGCATTTACTGGGGAATAAACTTTAGTATAAGCCATACATTTGAGGAAGCTAAAACATGTAAGCAATAGCATTTGTTTCGTTTTGCCTTTTTTCTCCAGATAAAAATGACTAGTGACACAAGTTTTGTTTTGCCTTTTATTATGAATGGCGCTTTTTGTTCATGTACAAAACTAAAATGCCATGTTTAAGATTTAATTTATGCCTTGAAGTAATAAAGCATAATACAAATAAATGTTCTCTCAAGTAAAAATAATTTAAGTCAAGTGATTGTAGACCAGAGTATGTTAAGAAAGTCTGAAACGTTTGGTTGAGGAACATGGTGGCCCATCAGGACTGCCTATGCATAGGGCCCGGGATCTTGTGCTACGCCCCCGATTGTGTCATTAAAGTGAATTTTAGAAGGTACATTTAATGCTAATACTTCTACGGACATCTTATTTTAAATAATCAGTTGTTGACTGTACAAATGACAAAATTATGGTAAAAGACATTTTAAGATAATTTAAACCACAATATGTAATTTTACACCACTAGAGGTCGCTCATTCAAAACAAAGGCGTAGCTTGATGACGCCTGGATTTTGCAGATCTTTTATTAGGCCACATAAGAGCGATTCCGCTTCTTCCGCTCATGTGAATGTGGGGTAATGCAGCGCTGTTTTTGTTTTATCGTATTTGACACATAATTTGAGTGTGTTAAAAAGTTATGTTATAATGCTTCTCTGTGCCTTCGCTCGGCAGCTGACACTTGTTCACACTGCCGTAAGCTAGATCAATATTAGGCATGATAAAACATGGTACTCGCGGTAAATCAAGAAAACAAGATTTAAACAGTAAGACTAACTGTGTTGAGCTATATGATAAGGATTAGTTTTCTGTCAATGAATGTACTCGTTTTGTAGAATGACCCAATAGAAAGGTGATTTGCTTCAGTGACTGGGTATTTATTTGCTAAATTAACAAAACAATAATGCATGTTTACTCGCTGTTTCTTTAATCAATAAACCTATCCCCCGCCTAAACCAATGAGTTATCTACTCAGGTAAGAGTAAAATAACTTGATAATCGAGTAGGTTAAAAGTTAATGTCTGAATGACATGTTCCACGTTCAAACCATAAAAATCCATGAAAGCAATAGATTAGATAAGTGGCGAATTTAATAGAATTAGTGCTGGGCAATTGTGTTTACATAATATATGTATACTTCATACATATATATATATATATATATATACTTTTTTTTTTTTTTATGCATACAGAAGTGTATTTTTATATATGTATAATAATTATAAACCGTACACCAATATATTATGTAAACACAAACTTTAATTTTGGATGTGCTGGGCAATTAATCGATTGCCCAGCCCTAAATATAATATAAAGTAATAGTTGAAAGAAATTAATTATTTTTTCTGGCAAACTATCATCAAAGTTATTTACTTAAAGGTGCAGTATGTAATATAGACAGCTAGCGGTTAAAATTGGTAGTGCAGTATAAATTATTGGAGAGAGTTGTTTGCCCCACCCACTCCTCCTCAGACTAAACTCAGAATGAACATGCGGGTTGCCAGATTGAGGACACGCAACAGGAGCAAGCACAGTTGACATTGGAAGGCGACTAGCCTTAATCTGTGAATTGATTAGCTTCTTCCGTGGCTAGAATACACCATGTTTTCCGCCAACTGGCAGCCCGGGTGTCGAAATGCTATTGGGTAAATTGGCTGTGGGTGGGATACAAAGATGAGTAGGTAGTGCTAAACAACAGAGATATTTATATATGAGAGTGCATAATGTCTGTCAACAGATAGTAAAATAATTTGGTGTACTAAAATAAAGTCTGCCCTATTTTTCCCAAATAGTTTAGTAAGAAAGATCATAGATGCTTCAGAACCACTTGCACACGTAAGATTAAGTATAAAATCCTGCATGGATGCTTCAGCTGTGCAGTGCTAGACAGGCAGTGAGAGTTCAGGTGTTTGACAGAGGGGTCAGAGGTCAGTGGAGTCACGCTGAGCTTAGCTTCCTGTGCATGAAAGTCTGCTAGCGCTTGTGTAGAGATCGTGTTTCAAACGCGCGTCCTTTGCTACTGGACACCTTCAATCGCTGTGTATCAGTTAACTGATCGCTTTACAGGCTCAGAGAGAGACATGGATCTCAGGGACACATGCACTGTATCGCTGGCTTGTTATTCATTCACCAAGATATTCATCTTCCATATGGCAAGCGCATGGGTTTGTTTAGTTTATTTCATCACAGTTCATAACTCTCAAATGACCCCATCGACCTCACTCGAATGTAATTTCATGAAAACAAACTGTTTAAACCAATGCTTGATGCCATTCTCCACAGATTAAGCTACAGGAATGATTTTGTATGTAAGTTTACGCAGTCTTTCTCTGAACAAAGTGTCTTTTTTAGTTATGCTCTTGCTTGGTTCAAAAGAGTCTAGGAATAAATTAAAAGTAAACAAGTATAAACTTAACAATTATGGACTTGTGTCTATGAATATTAATTCGGAATGTCTTATTGTTGGAACGCCCACCGTTTTACATTTGGTTCGGCCATACAAAATTACGGAAGATGTTGGTTTGTCAACAGTAGTGTAGGGGTATGGCGCGTACCTGCTGCCATATTAATATAATTAAATAATCATAACAGAATTATATTGCTATTTATACAGTAGAATGTCCTTCTCAAAGAAGTAATAACAATAATAGTAGTATATTTTATTAAAACATTATGTTTAAGGAATATCACACAATTGCTCATCTATGTTTTAATTAACAATTAACAAAAAATGAATGGAATTGTTTAAATTTTATTTGATTTACATTTTTTAAAAAGGAATCTTGTGACATAAATTTTTATGTGTCATTTTTTTACCATCGTTTTTAATAAAAGATTTTACTTAATCATAGAACAAACCAGAAAAAAAATGTATCATAAAAAAAGTCATACAATTTTTATGAAAAATAGTTGGTTAGGCATTATTTTGGTTAAAAGAAAAATGAAATTCAACCAATAAAATTGAATCCAGAAAAAATTAAATGGAAAAAGCTGAATTTTGGAGTAAAATAGAATTTAAAGTTCAGTCAAATTGATTAATTGTGATTTAATCATATCTAACAATAAGGTTTGTATATAATATGGGGGTATATATTTTCCACCATAATTTGCAAATAAATTGTTTAAAAATCAGACAATGTGATTTTCTGGATTTTTTTCTCATTCTGTCTCTCATAGTTGAAGTGTACCTATGATGAAAATTACAGGCTTCTCTCATCTTTTTAAGTGGGAGAACTTGCACAATTGGTGGCTGACTAAATACTTTTTTGCCCCACTGTATATACACACACATATGTATTAGATGTGATTAATCACGATTAATCAATTTGACAGCACTATTTCATAAGGCCCTAATCTATTTCAGTTTTTTTTCAAATGCATGAAACTGATCTGAGATCAGATAGTTCAAAAAGTCACAGCACACATTTGTGTCACATAATAAACATTTAAGAAGATATGTATTTGCTTACAAAATACTGTTGCCAGAAATTTGTGACCGTGAAAAAAAAGCATTCTTAATGTTGTAGATTACTGCCAGTTCAGATTTCAGGTGAATTTCATGAAATACTTTTTCATCGAAATGTGATTTTACAGAGAAACATCACTTGTACAGTTGGCGGTGTTGACAGTGGCATGTTGTAAACCGTAATAAATGGCTTCTGTCAAAAACAGCACCACCCCCTCATGCTTTGTTGTTGGATAAGGTTTCCATCTGCAGTTTTACTTCCTGGTGATAATTTTACGGATTACACTTTTCAGAAAGAAGCAGTCTGTGCTAATCTTATTAAGTCCAAACAGTGCAGCATTTCCATTGCTGAGTGACTGCAATTCGTATATACTGTTGTCTTTGCCTTTTGTTTGAGCTTTATCATTCTCTCCTTCCTCAGGGGGGATCCTAACATGGTTAAGCTCAATGTGGCCATCACCTGTGGATACCTGTTCTATGGTATGAATCGTTGATTTATTATGGAAGTTCACACACAGATGACACATTTCAGGTCTTTTCAGGTTTGTTTACATTTTTTACTCTCTTGTTTTCTCTTCCGTCCTCTACTCTTCTCTCAGACCTGGTACTTCTAGCTTGTAACTGGAGCACCATGGGTGACGCGTTTTTTGTCTGTCACCACTTGGCGGCGCTGTACGCTTATGGATATGTGCTGGTAAGTACCTGGTAATACAGAGCACAACACGAAAGGCCCTTGAAATTGAGGATTAATTAAAGATGTCTGAGAAAATTGAAAAATCTCTTATGACCAGTCAAATACAATACAAATTTTAGGTGTCATATAAATTCAAAAAGTATTATTTTCCACTATTCTTTTTATTTAAAGTTTTTTATTTACTTTTTAAATTTGTCAAATAATTGTCTGTATGATCTGCATTTTTTTTTTTTCTCAGACACGTGGAGTGCTTCCTTATTTTGCAAACTTCCGACTGATTTCAGAATTGTCAACGCCTTTTGTGAATCAAAGGTGAGATTTACTCAATGGGAGAGATTTATTCAGAACCATTTTTTGCCAAATGCTAAACTTCTCGTTTGACCTCTGTTTCTCTCTCCGCAGGTGGTTTTTCGAAGCGTTAGCCTACCCTCGAACCCACCAGCTGGTTGTCGTCAACGGCATCGCAATGGCGGTCGTGTTCTTCCTGGTGCGGATTGCCGTGATGCCCCCCTACTGGGCGAAGGTGTTTGGCACCTTCGGTACGCCAGCGTTTGAAAGGCTTGGTCTCGGTGCTCAGGTGGCTTGGATCGTATCCTGCATTTGTTTGGATATCTTGAATGCAATATGGATGTACAAAATCGCCCGCGGCTGCTACAAGGTCATTACCGGCAAGCTAAGAGGGGGCAAGATGGACTCCAAAAAGACAAATTTCGTGAACAACCACACAGACTGAGAATCATCCGCAATAATGACATGTAGATTAGACGTATTCTCTTCCCGGAATATAGCGACATCTGAGTTGTTTCCATTGTGCTCTGGATGGACGTGCTCTCAAAAAGAGGTTGAGAGGATCCATCCCAGTGTGGTTTTAACCTCTGTAATTTACAAACAATCTGAATTCACCTACACTGGTGAACGTCAAGCAGATAAATGCCTCAAACACAACCAAAGTGCCTCAAAGCACAAAGAGAAGCAATAGAACATGAATATATGAGCTTGTGACCACGGAAAGTCCATCGTATCTCCATCTCAAAGCCTTATCCAGTCAGTACCCATCCATGTTTTTCTCCAAACCAATCGTGGTTGGCTCAAGAGCCATGTTTCCTGTGATATTTACACTGATGTGCCTCAGTGGTCTCCAGGTTTGAACTTGCTCCACAATTGCTCATTTGTTGGCGGATCGGAAATGTTCATCAAATTCATTCAGTCTTACTCTACATTGCCAGTCTGACTATAGTTGCAAGGCTCCGTGAAACCACAGATCTACCTCTCTCACCGTGTCAAGCACAAGTGCAGCACCTGCCCGTCCCAGAACCAACGCCGTATGGACTTGCTATGAAAATAATCAAACGCTCATGGCCTTTACTGTTATAGCCCATGCCTGCAGAAACGCCTCTTATGTTGCACCTCAGTCACTCTTTTGCATTTCCAGAAGTTGTCTTCCATGTGGAATTGGGGTGAAAAAGTGGTTTGTAAAGCCTTCAAGAGTTTCGTTAGTTTGTGTGCATGCTTTGAGGTCATGTTTGCATTCGATTCAAGGAATCTGCAACGGTTTATTCATTTCTCAGGTTCTTGCCTCATTTTCTGTATTTGCATGCATTTCTCGAACATGCTGAAGTTGCATTATGGTCTCTCTAATCTACACGTGCGCAGCTTTTAGACTGTTTCTGTTCTCGCCAAATAGATACTTTAAACTATATATTTTTTTCTTCTTAGTTCTGTTTCTGCCAAATTCAAGGGTATTTTCAGCTTTTTGGTCACTAGAACTTCCAGCCCAATTTTTAGGCTTTTGTCATGAAGCATGAATGCTGATTCTCTTGAATGTGATTTCCAGCTTATATTTATCTGGGCATGTGAACCCTTGTTGCATTGCGCTGTGGTGTTACGATACAGTATGCATATATACATATATATAATTCAGACAGACATACATAGGCGGTACTTATTTCTGCCAAGTGATGATAAAATCCTTGTGTATTCAGAGCTAGTGTTTCTCTTCTGAAATTCAGGTACACCTCCAAAATGAATGTTATTTTGACTTCTTAAATTGGGTAATTCTGGCAGAGAATGAGAGACGATTGTGGGAAATGTAGTTTTTTGCCTTATATCCGTAATTCGAAATAACCAAATCATCCTCTAGGCCTTGAATATGTGAAGCTGTGACAATAGGTAGCTGTGACTTAAAATGCCTGAAATGAGCTGTAATTTTTGTGTTTATGGAAATGCAAAAGAAGGTTAGGCTTTGTGATCCGACATCCACACAAACGTTGCACAATTGGATGCCTTTGACGCGTTAATATTGTAATGTTCTTCAGTGGCTGGCCGTCCTCACTATGCTATTGCATTTTGAAGGGCTGATCGAAATCAATAAAAAGTACAAATTGGATTAACAATACTCATAAAAATGATACGTATTCATTAAAACTGACTTTTCTCTACAGTTATTGATTGTTTTCTTTAGAACAGCCACAAAAACGTGCCTGTTGTGCAAAATAAGTGCATGAAATAAGAGTATAGATAGGACTGTGCTAGTATAAAGCAGTCGTAGACTTAGCACAACCCTAATATTAGTACTGTGCATATCCTCCGATTTTAAACTCCTACGTCATAGTTGACACTGTGCTAATTCAAAGGGTGGGAAAATGTGAAAAATCTAGGATAACCTTAGTATACAGGATTCCCCATATCAAACGTCCCATTATTGTTTACAAAGACCTTTATTATCATCCATGCTGTACTTGCCTGCTCTCATTTGGTCCGATCCTCATGTGGAGCAAATAGACAGTATCCTAACCAAGACAAAAAGTGTTTTTTTTTATGATCCGGAGCTCGCATGATTTTAAAAATAAGCAGTTGCCATCAAATAAATCTTATAGGCAGGCAGGATAAATTGTGGATTTATTTTGAATTGCTTAAGTATATTGGAGGAAGGAGTCCCATATTTGCTTTTCGATTATCAATAGAGTGCAACAGCTCCTGCCCCGTTTTTCAGTGGCGCTGGTTCCGGAAGTGTTTTTTAATAAGTTTTTCCTATTGGGATTTTTAAAATAGTCTTTGTTAAAGAGTTATAAGCCATCAATCAAACCAATCAGCTACGAGTTGAATCACAACACTTCAAAACTTTGATCTGAAGCAACAACAAAAAAATTGAAAATCGGACAAAAATACAAGACTGTGTAGCTTAAAAGAACTACAATCCCATGAAGCAGTGGGAACAGCATAATCAAATTAAAAACTATGGATTAATATATAACTACTCATTAACAAACGTTGTGATTTCATGGGAGTGTGCAAGATCTTTTGCCGTGATCTGCTCGTTTTGACTCTGATTGGTGGAATGTCTGTACAGCATCGTGGGTAATGTAGTTTTTCCACCACGAATTCCGCTGTTCAATTTTAAAACTAAGCTGAAATAATGCTGACTGCATTTTTGTCTTAAAAAATTGTCTTTTTCCTAATGGAGAAAATGAATGGAGTTTTTACTTCTGGAACCGGACTGTTGCGCTCTAAAAGGAGAAATAATCTAAGGAGGGTGACTAGACAGACTTTTCTACCTGTCCAGATGTTTGGACGGAGCTTTTTCCTTCTTATGCTGTCGGCCTTTGGTACAGACAACCTGCTATGGAATTCAATGGAAAAATTTACTATGTGCAATTTGGTGACTAGTCCAATGCCAGTATTGAAAATCTATGTATTTGTAAATACCTTCAGTCTTGAAGTACAAGTCGCTTATAAGATGTGATTATAAGTACACTACAATGAGCACAGAACTCTTGGATAATTGTTGTAGTTCAGTTCTCTGATCTTTTGATTTGATTGATTTTATCTTCTTCTTTTTTTTCTTTTAACACATTACTGTGCTGTGGATCTAATCGTCTCTGAAAATCTGAATGTGAAGAGAGATACCGGACAGAGGCCTCAGAGTTCTGGTGGCAGTACACTTTGAAAATGATGGATGACATTTATGACCACTAATAATTTTGTCCAAGTAGCAGTCAAAATTTAAGAAATTACAGATTTATTGATTAATAAATTTGAGATTATAAAAAAAAACATTCTGAGTTGTCTTTTTATAACTTTTTTTTGCATTTAGATTTGTTGACTGACTGAAAGCCTTTGATAATTTAACTACATACACTACTGTTCAAAAGTTTGAGGTCATTAAGCTGTTTTTTCATACTTCTGTTCAGCAAGGACTCATTCAAAGATTATTTTTAAAATAATGCTGTTTCACAATTCTATTAATCAAAGAATACAGAAAAAACATATATATGCAGCACAACTGTTTTCTTCATTGATAATAATCGAAATCTTTCTTGAGCATCACATCATCATATCAGAATGATTTCTGAAGGATCATGTGAAAATCAGCTTTGATCACAGGAATAAATTACATTTTCAAATACACTGAAAAAAATTATAAACGCAACACTTGTTTTTGCCCCCAGTTGTCATGAGCTGAACTCAAAGATCTAACACTTTTTCTATGTACACAAAAGGCATTTCTATTTCTCAAATATTGTTCACAAATCTGTCTAAATCTGTGTTAGTGAGCACTTCTCCTTTGCCGAGATAATCCATCCACCTCACAGGTGTGGCATATCAAGATGATGATTAGACAGCATGATTATTGCACATGTGTGCCTTAGGCTGCCCACAATAAATATACAAATCTATTGTATATTACAATAGGAAAAAAAGTTATTTTAAATTGTAATATTTCACAATATTACTGTTTTTACTTGATCAGCCTTGGTGAGCATAAGAGAGCATAAATGTTCTCCAGGTTTACAGTTCTTTGTGATGGATGGATAAGAATGAATCCTTAATACTTTCACTTTTTTTCATTTCATTTGAGTCTTAGACATTTACTTAAATTGTAGAATGATTTTGTGAATGAAATATTTTAGATGTAGCAATGGGCCAAATGATTCATCCCCATGCTTGCGCTATACACATTTTACTAACTTTTTGCAGACTTTTTTATCATGACATGTTTTGATGTGTTCATTAATCTACCGAATGTTGGTTTAATGTCGGTTTATATTTGACATATAAAGTGACTGTTTTGACTTTTTAGCTGTCTGTTTGAACATTCAGAGCACTTTTCTGTTGGCAAGACCGTTGGCAAATGGCAGTTGTTTGCTAATTCTTGACGTTAATTGAAGATTTATCCAGATTCAGTGCAAATGGACATCCTCATTTTAAGAAGTAGTACAAAGTGAATATCTATCTATCTATCTATCTATCTATCTATCTATCTATCTATCTGTCTATCTGTCTATCTGTCTATCTGTCTGTCTGTCTGTCTGTCTGTCTCTGTTTGTCTGTCTGTCTGTCTATCCATCTGTCTGTCTCTGTTTGTCTGTCTGTCTGTCTATCCATCTGTCTGTCTCTGTTTGTCTGTCTGTCTGTCTATCCATCTGTCTGTCTCTGTTTGTCTGTCTGTCTGTCAATGTATCTGTCTGTCTCTGTCTGTCTGTCATCTCTTCCATCTCTTCATCTCTACCTGTTGAAATATTTTCAGGTAGTTCTGCTTAAGCTCAGAGCTTATGTAGTACTTGAAGACAGGAGAGAGCAAAGGTAAAGATGATGACAAATAATATTAAAGCGGGGGAATGGGAGATCGTTGAGCCTGTAGTCTGGCTCTGATTGAATCCAGCTCTACTGCATGTACTCATGGTCAATGGGTTGGGTCAGAGAGACTGTGTGTGGATAGCTTTTACCAAACATGGTCACACAGTGCATCTGAGGCTCGGTGAAATCTCCCCTGGTACCTTCTCACACACACACACACACACACATAAATACTACATATTTTGTATGCCTCACACCGAGACCTAGTATATACTTTTCAATTTGCTATTACCTGGCAGAGATGGTTTTCATGACTTGTTTTCAGGGCATGTATACGTTTAAAGCATATGCAAAGAAAACTGTATATCACTCCAAATTTAATTTCTGCTCTGATGTTAAATCCAACGCATGGCTCAGATCTTTAAAATAATGACCATACACACGTCCAGGAGTTATAAAGGAAACTGAACTGCACTCAGACATTCATCTTGAAGTTGTTCCCAGACGTAGATTTGCATTCCAGACGCTCTATGATCTTTATATAGTTACATTTATGAGGCATTAAAGTTGTTTGAGGGTCGTATTGTCTGTTCTAATCAGAGTTGTAAAGAACGTCAAGCAGATTTATGACGTCCCCTTGGCATTTGCTTGTTTACAATAGTCTCCAGTCCATTTGGTTGGTGGGCTTATGGATGACTACTGTGTGCAGAAAACCTGCCCGTGGCTGTTAGATCTCCAGAGCAGCCTACTGAATTCCTCTAAGCTTTGTAGCTTGAATGAGCCATCGACCATAAATAGGCAGACAGACCTATCCGAGAAAGGAGAGAAGGAAGCAGGGAGGGCAGGGAAATCTCTGGAACTGGCGCTTTCAAATGCTGCAACATTTCTGTTTTTCTCACCATCTCTCCATCCTTCTTGATTTTTCTCTGGCTCATTTGTGTCCATAAACGCATACATGCAATCACTGCGTCTGAGGCCGACGAGTGCCAAACTCTCATTCACATAAAACTGCAGCTGTTTGCCTCTTTACAATCAGTATTGTCAGCTTTTCCTTTGTTTTTTTCCTTCTGGATTAACATTTTTTCCCCATCCATTTGCCGTGACAAAGCCAAAATGCTGTTATCATACACTTTGAGCTCTTTCAAAATCTCTAACCAGAGGTTCTTAGTCCATTGTAAAGCCATTGAAGATATATTTCTAATAACTAGAATGCCTTAGCAACCCACTTTCAAGAACTTTCCTTTTTCTAGTTCTTGCTTTGTGTCATTTATTTGCTTATCTTCGCTGAAGTTGTTTGACAGACCAGTGACCGACTCACACCTCCCACTGACATCCTCATTGGAATGAAAAAAACCCACCTTTAACACAGAACAGATCTCTAGAGCATCTAAGAATGGATTAGTTAAACGATGCCAGCATTACAAAATGATGTATTCATATATAGAGAGAGACAGAAGTCATTTGGACTCATTTATGGTGTGCTTGATGAACTCCAACTGAAAGTGAAGTCCTCCTCATGAGGCTCATGAGCAGTACAGCATGAACACCTCTTCGTCTTGACCCTCATAGCAGGGTGATAGTCTGCCTCAGTCATGACCAAATAAAGCGTCCGAATTCCTCCCCTGCTCTTTTTCAACCCCTAGAATGTTTACAAGAACGTTGGATCAGGCTGCGCTCCGAATGACTCTCTCACTGGGACCCGCTACTGTATCGGAGCATCACAGATCCGCTTTTAGACGACTTACTTACACACTATGACTGTCTGATGTCAGTGGTCTTATACCCTGGCGATTGTCAGGGAGACAGTCGTCCATCTCCAGATTGTCCCTTCATTACAGCGTAGTACAGGTTATACTTTCACTTATATGAAGAAAAAAAAAAGATGTTTTAACATGTTCCAATGGTCCAATCAAACAACCAGATCATCATTGTAAGGCAAGAAAATTGTATATTTATAATATTATTATATTTAATATATATCTAATTTATATATATATACACACACACACACACACATACATACATTTAATACATGTTATGTTTTATATCTAATAAAATGACTGCATGGCATTTTTCGTATAATGATTTTTGTTATCGTGACAAAAAACTATCGTGTCATTTTCATTACGAGGGACTGGTGTATTTTTAATCAGTAGTAGGTCAACCTTCCCATTGATCACTCGGTGTATCCCACAGTTCTTCTGACATGAACATTTTAATTAGCCATATTTCTTAGCGTTTGTTCATTGAGCAGGAGTTGGTAAGTCGGCAGTCAGATAAGCCTGGATTACAGTGATGGATAAAGGGCACTGTATTCCACCTTTGTAAATGTTAACACAATAATTCAGATGCTGTCCTTTCATATTAGATAGTTATACAAATACATGAGCGCTTTCATAACCACTGGTTTATGTGACATATTAGTGAGCACTGTATCTGATTTTTCCCTCTAAATCGACACGTTTATTCTTTCCATTGATAGTTTAAAATAATGAGAGTACATTTGATATCAAAACTAGTTATTACTGAAATACCATAGAACATAACTAAATGAGTGTGCAATAAAAATGACAGTAAAACATTAAAATTTTAAAGTGTAAAAACTTTATTTCATGACATTGTGTTGTCTTCATTTCATTCCTATGTTGGATTGCATAGCGCCATTATGACATCATAGTTCTGCTGATCATTGTGCTCTGCAGTGGATGATGAGGAGGTTTTACCAGTGTATGCGCTCTGACTGGACGACACACTCCTGGCCACACATTCCTATGGCATCAATGCATAACACAGAGACACTAAAAACGAACTATTGCATTCACACCAGTGGGCCACAATGTACTGTACAGTACATTAATAAAAATTTACAAATTTTTAACATACAAGATTAATATGTGATTATAATGTTGTCATCAGCAATTAAGAGAACCAAATCTTCAATTGAATCGAAACAAAAAGCCTGAAACATTTTTGTATACAAAGGTGTACAAAGTCTGCATCAATGCTTAGATTGGGGGTACGTGTCAAAGTAACATCCACATGGATGGCAGGACCTAAGGTTTCCCAGCAGAACATTGCCCAAAGCATCAAACTGCCTCTGCCGGCTTGCCTTCTTCCCATAGTGCATCCTGGTGCCATGTATTCGCCAGGTAAGCGTTGCACATGCACCCGGCCATCCCTGTGATGTAAAAGAAAACGTGATTCATCAGAGCAGGCCACCTTCTTCCATTGCTCTGTGGTCCAGTTCTGATGCTCACGTGCCCACTGTTGGCGCTTGGCAGTGGACAGGGGTCAGTATGGGCACCCTGACTGGTCTGCGGCTATGCAGCTCCATACACAACAAACTGTGATGCACTGTGTATTCTGACACCTTTCTATCAGAACCAGCAGCAACTTCTTGAGCAATCTGAGCTACAGTAGCTTGTCTGTTTGATCGGACCACGTGCATCAATGAGCCTTGGCCGCCCATGACCCTGTCGCCGGTTCACCACTGTTCCTTCCTTGGACCACTTTTGATAGATACTGACCACTGCAGACCGGGAACACCCCATAAGAGCTGCAGTTTTGGAGATATCCTCACCCAGTTGTCTAGCCATCACAATTTGGCCCTTATCAAACTCACTCAAATCCTTACACATGTCAATTTTCCCTGCTTCTAACACATCAACTTTGAGGACAAAATGTTCACTTGCTGCCTAATATATCCCACCCACTAACAGGTGCCGTGATGAAGAGATAATAAAGTGCTATTCACTTCACCTGTCATTTGTGTGTGTATCGCCGATAGATTCACAAAGAAACATATGTATTCATACAATTAAACTTTTTTAATATTTATTGTTTGTGTGTGTGCGTTCGTGCGTGTGAGTGTGTGTGTGTGTGTGTGTGTCTATTTAATTGCATGTATTTCAGATAGGCCTACATATAAAACACTAGCTATAAAGTTAGTCAAAATTAGATGCTTATTTATATTTATTCCAAAATGTTAATTAAATGGTAGTTTTCCATCGCAAAATATTATCAAAGACAATGCTTGCAATGTGAAGGAAATGATGTTGTGTTTGAAATGTTCATGACTTCCGGGGGGAAATGACAGGAATGAAAGAATACTATTAATTCATCATGGTAATATTCTTTAATGTATGATTTTAAGGGCATTTTGTTTCTTTTGTACAATAGACATATTTGGTACTGTGTTGGGGCAGAACTTGATGTCCAATGTAAAACCTCACCTACACAAATCAGAAGCATCCCTAATTCACTTCAAAGTGGAAAAAGTGACATCGGACGAGTTTAATGCCATGCCGGTGACATCATTTCTACAGAGCAGCGTGACGTCGAAATTGGACGTCGGCCCCGGCCAATCAGCGCTCGCTCCGCGCACGCACAGATGGGAAGAGTTTAAAAAAGATTGTGGAAAAGAAGATGTGGCCCAAACCTTCCCACATGAACGGACAGTTGGACTGGAGATTCCAGATCTAACATTATATCGCAATCCTCTCGCCGAATCTGCTGAAAAGCACAATGTCAACTCAGTTCAAGAGCGGACCTGCTTTCGGACTGTCTGCGGAGGTCAAGAGTAAGGTAGGCATCTGTTGTGATTGACAGCTGTCAACGATGCGCAGGGGCACGTGCGCTACTGAAGCCAGAATGTTCACTGTGTCATTTAGCCTATTCTATAGAGGAATTTTAGGTGTTTCCAAACGTCAACAACAGGGTGTGAATTATGGGAGGATTTAATCCAACTAGCCTTATTAAAACTGCCCTAAAACGAAAACAAGAGGTTAAGGAGACGAGGTTATTAAAATAATGTAGCCTATTATTTTTAAACAAGTAGGGTATGTAGCCTATATAAAAAAATACAATAAAAAAAAATCTGTTATCAAATATTTAAGAGTAGGCTACAACTTTTGGACAAAAACATGTACAGTCATTTTCACTTTATTATGTTTAAACATTGCACATATATGAAATAAAGAAATATTGTTTTGTTTTAAATGCCTTAAATGTATCAACGCATAGGATATTAGCACAATGATCCTCAAATACTTTATAATATTTTCAAACCGATTGTGGTCATGTGGTAAATAATAGTTCTCTAAAGTTATGAATGCATAACCATATAACTTCTAGGCCTATATGTGACCCTGGACCTCAAAACCAGTCATAAGGGTCAATCATTTAAAATGAATAAATTAGATTTCCATTGATGTATGGTTTGTTAGGATAGGACAATATTTGGCAGATATATAACTATTTGAAAATCTGGAATCTGAGGGTGCAAAACAATCTAAATATTGAGAAAATAACCTTTAAATTTTCCAAATAAAGTCATCAGCGATGGACATCACTACTTATAATATATTTTATATAATATCTTCATGGAAGATGATCTTTACTTAATATCCTAAGGATTTTTGGCATAAAAGGAACATCGACAATTTTGACTCACACTGTAAAAAATCCAACTTATGTTTTGTATGACAAATTCAGCTTTTAAATTGTATTCAACTATGTAACATGAAAAAAGGTGAGATAACTCAAACAAATAAGTTAAGATAACTCAAAAATGTTCTGTAGGTGGTTGCCTTAAACTTTTAAGTTTTCTCAATTTTTTTTTTTTTTTTTTTACAGTGCATACAATGTATTGTTGGCAATTGCCACAAATATACCCGAAAATAAAACCAGACTTATGACTGGTTTTGTGCTCCAGGGTCACATATAGCTATGTCGATAGATAATAAAAAAAAAGTTTGGCCTATAACTTTTCTAATTTAGCAGAAGTTTATCAAAGCATGAACATTTGTATGACCTTGTTGACATCTACCACTCATTTTGAAGTGATTGCACATTGTTCTAAAAAAACATATGCAATTTCAGTCATATTTTCTCAGTCATAGTTTTTGGCCTTGATCATATCATTCTGTCCTAAAGTGACATGCTGTTAGTGTCTGTATTTGTCTAATGTGCCTTCACTCTTAAAAATAAAGGTTCTTTATTGGCATCGATGGTTCCATGATGAACCTTTTCAGTGCACAAATGGTTCCTTAGTGGTAAAAAAATAATAATAATGTTCTTAGATTATTAAAATGCTCTTAACACTAAGACAAAATGGTTCTTTTAAGAACTGGTCTGTGAAAGGTTATTTGGGGAACCAAAAATGGTTATTCTAATGCATTGCTCTATGAAAACCCCCTTTAGGAACTTTTAAGAGTGTATGACATCAGAAGGGACATTTAATTGATTCCTCTGTCAAACTTCTGCCACGTTTATTCCCATCATAATCTCAGTGCTCCAGAAAACCCTGAAACATAAACGCTTTGGCTTTCTGGCTCTAGCTGTCATTGATATCCCATTACACTTCCTGAGCAGCAACAGAACAGAAGTCATAACAGCACCACATATCTGCATTCTCTGCTATAACAGAAGTCCTGCTGCGCAATTTCAGGTGTCAAACTAGGATTTTGCATGTCATTGGTATTATGTCAGACGTGTCTTAGGTATGTGGCTTTCGGTCCCCATATAAGGAAGAGTTGTGTTCACTCACAATATCTGAGGAGAGGAGCATGTTGTAAACAGTTTAGAATAAGGAGGAGCATTGTTGGAAGATCATCTCTGTGAGCCTCAGCTAACCATTAGTCAGTCATGATACAGGCCTGCTCTTTATAGAAATGTCAGAAAATTACATTACACAATTCATTTTTGAGTATTCGTCTTTTTTGGCTGTGATGAAAGACCTCATATGGGTCCGTAAACAGTTCTTAATACAACCATTTTTTATTAGTGGGAAGGACATTTTAATAGTCTAAAGAACGTTTTTCCACTATCACTCTTAAAAATAAAGGGTTTTTATTGGCATTGATGCTTTCATGAAGAACCTTTAACATCTGTGGAAACGTTCCATTGCACAAAAGGTTATTTATAGAGGAAAACAATTATTTAGATTATTTAAATGTTCTTCACACTAGTTTAAAAAAGGGTATGTATATATAAATATATATATATATATATATATATATATATATATATATATATATATATATATATATATATATATATATATATATATATATATATATATATATATTTATATATACATACCCTTTTTAAACTAGTGTGAAGAACATTTAAATATATATATATACATACATAGTGCTGTCTTTTATGTAATTAATCGTGATTAAAAATATTTTTTTATTTTTTTATATTGACATAATTTCACAGTTTCTCTCCAAATTAACGCTGAAACAACTTAAAGACAGTATATTTAAAATATTTATTGTGATGGCATCTTTTTATGAATGGAGGCCAGTACTAAAACTGAGGTCTAACATTAATGACAGACATTCAGTATTACAGTATAATCGAAAGATATATAAATTTAAACATTTATTAGGCTTTTAAAAAATTACTTTTAACTTATGTTCATTTACTTTAAACCCATTATTTAACCTAAATTTACCTGTGCCCTTCCTACCTGTCTAACAGGTAGAAATGTACAGAAATTGAATAAAGTTATCAAACAGTCTGCACTGCATAAATAATAAAATAAATTATTCCTTATTAAGCTAAAATGTTCTCTGTTACCTTTGTTCTTTGATTAACATTAATGACACATCACAGTGACTGTTTTTTTAGGCTGCTGTCACTTTAAAGGGATTAATTCACTTCAAAATGAAAATGTCCTGATGTCTCATACACCCCCATCTCATCAAGGGCTGCGTTCCACTCCACTTTTAGACATTCACTTGCGAAGTTCCCTAAGCAGTCCCCCTCGGGGAAATCCTGCTGCCATTTTGAAGTGCATTCCACTTCGTGAAGTGGACGAGGAAAGTTTATATGGACAGACCTCTACTGTAGGGAGCGAGTCTACTTTAGTGGTACACTTCAGGCAGCTCCATAAACCACAATGCAACATGGTTGTGATGTCACCGCTTGTCGCATTTAATTTACTCCTCCACAAACAACTCTGATATTTTAATTATTTGTTTAAATATTTAAAACGACCCAAACACACCTATATACATATAGAATGCTGCATTAAACTACATTTCGCAAGGGGAAAAAAATGATAGTAAATCAACTCCATAGTGGATTCCAGGTGATCAAGGGCTTAGGGCGTTCCAGTTCAGCTCATTGCAAAGGTTTCACCAGTAGTGGGCAACGTAAAGTATCAGGACATTTTTATTTTCAAGTGAACTAATCCTCTGCCACAGCGGAACATGACGCGGATCTGACACTCTGTCACACACACATTTTCTCACACCTCTTTAGGTTAATTTAAGACGTTATTTAACTCATGCAAGACTGCTCTTATATGAGAATACTCAACAAAACGGCCATTTTGGCATAATTCAGTGTGTTATTGTTCACTCAAGCGCGAAAGAGAACTGGATTCTGGAGTGCTGGCGCACGCCTTTCTGTGTGTGTGTCAGGGCATTCACAGACAGCTCGTTCTCCTGCTTGAATGGTTTAAAAGCATTTGCATGAATAAGAGTGTAATCATATAATGGAACTAGCCTAAGAATGACAGAAAAAACGGATGTAGCGTTAATTGCGTTAAATTTTTTTGACTCATTAAACTGGAAAAAATGTATTGCATGCGTTAACGTTGACAGCACTACACACAATCCAAAAGGCCAGTAATTCCATTTATATAAAAGGTACTTTATGGAAAGAACCTTTATTTTCAAGTGTACTAAAAGTTAGAAATCATATAGGCCTACAATGTAACTGCTAAAAATAAATGTCAATGTACAACATGCAGGTATTTCTAGTGTAACCAAGGGTATAAAGGAATGTTATCCAGGCCGTCTGTGACAGAATTCCTGCTGCAAAAAATCAAGTCTTGGCCTGGATTCTATAGCGTTAGACTGAGGTCTGTTCCAGATGTCCAGAATGAGAGAAAAACAATAAATCAAGCCCTCAGCAGAATTCCTTGGAAGGTTATGAGTGCTGTCGGCGTTCTTTTATCGGGCACATTTAGCGTGTGCTAAGTATGTCGCTTCACACGAGACAGACAGGCGAGAGAAGTAAGGGACGAAGAAAGAATCAGAATGGAGGCCTGATCGGATGAGACACCGAAACACAGCTGTGACAGAGCGAGAGATGGCCAACAATAACACTGATTTAAAGTTACAGCGTTTGTTTGGCTTCCACACCAGCACACCAAACTTGGGAGAAACAGCTCTCTCTGATCTCTCTCACTCTCCTTTTTTTCTTTCTTGTTCTTCCTTTATTAGAAATACCACAGAACTGAAAGACTACAATCTATTGCATAGCTGTTGAGAGTAAATATTTAGCTAACGCCGCAATACATTGAAGGAGTTTTCACATGTAGGAACGTCCCCAGCATTCCCAACCTTTGTATCATTTTAACTAGCCCTGCAGTGTGACAAATAAATTAAAATCTGCATGTGTAATAATTGTTAAAGAATGAAGCGTATATAAGTACTGTAAACTAGATGTGCGTAGTGATGCTTTGACCTTTGACCTCCAGCTAGCACACAAGTATGACCCACAAAAGGAGGAGGAGCTAAGAATGTGGATCAGTGAGGTCACAGGCCGCAAACTTCCAGAGAACTTCATGGAGGGATTGAAAGATGGAGTGATCCTCTGCGAGTAAGTGATTCGTCAAACTATCTTAAGATGCTGTTTTACAGTGATGAAGTTCAAAGGCCTGAGTTTACACTTACAGAACACAGTATATGCAATATATTATATAATACATTTCCATATATGGGAAACTACATGTTTAAAAAATTAGTAAATGTTAAAATTAAGAGTTATTTCACATGTTTTGCTCAATATTAATATAGGGGGAGATCTGTTATTTTTTAAAGTTATTAAAGGGTTAGTTCATCTAAAAATTAAAATTCTGTCATTATTGACTCACCCTAATGTCGTTCCAAACCCGTAAGACCTCCGTTCATCTCGGGAACACAGTTTAAGATATTTTAGATTTAGTCAGAGAGCTTTCTGTTCCTCCATTGAAGGTGTATGCACACTCAACATACCGTGTCCAGAAAGGTAGGAAGAAAGGTACGAAAAACATCATCAAAGTAGTCCATGTTACATCAGTGGGTTAGTTAGACTCTTTTGAAGCATCGACAATACATTTTGGTCCAAAAATAACAAAAACTACGACTTTATTCAGCATTGTCTTCTATTCTGTGTTTGTTTGAATCCGCGTTCACGAGTCCACAGTGACACTGCTGACGTAAGACGTTATGTTTGGACCAAAATGTATTGTCGATGCGTCAAAAGAGCCTAACTAACACGGACACGGACTGTATAGTGTGCATACACTTTCAATGGAGGGAAATCTAAAATATCTTAAACTGTGTTCCGGAGATGAACGGAGGTCTTACGGGTGTGGAACGACATTAGGGTGAGTCATTAATGACAGAATTTTCATTTTTGGGTGAACTAACCCTTTAAGGCATTATTTTGGAATTTAAAAGTTTTTCTGGCATGTCTGAGATTTTGTGGTTACCGTTGTGTTAAAGAGTAGAGCCTGTGGTTAGGCTGATGATTGGGATCAATATTTGAGATAAATAGGCCTTTTGTGTACATAGAAAAATCTTAGATCTTTGAGTTCAGCTCATAAAAAATGGGGGCAAAAGCAAAAGTGTTGCATTTATAATTTTATTCAGTGTATATAGTCATCTATCTATCTATCTATCTATCTATCTATCTATCTATCTATCTATCTATCTATCTATCTATCTATCTATCTATCTATCTATCTATCTATCTATCTGTCTGTCTGTCTGTCTGTCTGTCTGTCTGTCTGTATGTCTGTCTGTCTGTCTACACTATATTGCCAAAAGTATTGGGACACCCCTCCAAATTATTGAATTCAGGTGTTCCAGTCACTTCCATGGCCACATGTGTATAAAATCAAACACTAGGCATGCAGACGCTTCTACAAACATTTGTGAAAGAATGGGTCGCTCTCAGGAGCTCAGTGAACTCAAGCGTGGTGCCGTGATAGGTTGCCACCTGTGCAATAAGTCCATTCGTGAAATTTCCTCACTACTAAATATTCCACAGTCAACTGTTAGTGGTATTATAACAAAGTGGAAGCAATTGGGCACAACAGCAACTGAACCACAGAGTGGTAGGCCACGTCAAATCACAGAGCGGGGTCAATGCATTGTGCCAAGTGTAAAGTTTGGTGGAGGGGGGATTACAGTGTGGGGTTGTTTTTCAGGGGTTGGGCTTGGCCCCTTAGTTCCACTGAAAGGAACTCTTAATGCTTCAGTATACCAAGACATTTTGGATAATTTCATGCTCCCAACTTTGAAATTTTGGGATGGCCCCATCCTGTTCCAAAATGACTGCTCACCAGTTCACAAAGCAAGGTCCATAAAGACATTTGCGAGTTTGGTGTGGAGGAACCTCTTTGACCTAACAGAACACCTTTAGGATGAATTAGAGCGGAGACTGCGATAGTTCCCAGAAGAGTTGAAGCTGTTATAGCTGCAAAGAGTGGGTCATGTCCATATTAAACCCTATGGATTAAGAAAAAGGATGACATTAAAGTTCATGTGCATGTAAAGGCAGGCGTCCCAAACCTTTTGCCAATATAGTGTAACTGTCTGTTTGTCTGTCTGTCTATCACCAATCTATCTGTCTAACTATCAATCTACTTAATATCTGCCTGTCAGCATAGAGACATTGAACTGAAGGAAAATACTAATTAAACAAAATAGCAGCTCCTTTATACATAAACATAACATATACATTCTAATCATTTTTCTCTCTTTCTTATTCATGCTCATTATTTATGAACAGGCTTATCAATACCCTTCAGCCTGGTTCTATAAGAAAGATCAACAACTCTCCTCAAAACTGGCATCAGGTGAGCAAGAATTTCACTTTTTCAGGCATATCTGGCTGTTCCAGTTCAGGTCTGATCTACACATGAAATCCAAGGAAATGCTTCCAAATGTCTTCGCTATTTATACTTGTGTTAAACAATTCTTTTAAAAGAACTTCACAATCATATAAAGCCTGACAGATTGAAACAATTTTGTTAGGCATGAAGGATGTCCAGCCCATTGTTTAGATTTTTGAGGGAAAATCTTGTAGTGAAACACAATGTGGGATGAATACATAAATCAGGAACATATTTTATTTTATTTTTTATCAAACGGAACATGCTATTTATACAGTTACAATATGTTATTGGAAGTTCTGTGCCGATTAGAATGCTTGTGTCATTCATAAAATGTAATAACCTTCTGTTCCAAATATAAACAGGGCTTCTTGTTACTTTTGAATTGGATGTGCATACTTTCAGATTCTGGACAAATCACAAAGAATGTCACTTTCTTCCTGGTTTGGTCTTGTTTGTTGCAGCTGGAAAATATTGGTAATTTTGTTCGAGCCATTCAAGAGTTTGGACTGAGGCCACATGATGTATTTGAGGCCAACGACCTGTTTGAGAATGTCAACCACACTCAGGTCCAGAGCACACTTATTACACTGGCTGGCATGGTGAGTCACACATTTTAATACAGAACTGATAAAGACTAGCTCAAAACGGAACATCTGGCTTCTGTCATATTTTATATACATTTCAGAAATTCATAGTAAGTAGAATCATATAAGAGTATTTAACTGTTATTTAACAGAGTGATTGAACGAATTTCTTGAATAGTGGATAGTGGACGTCCCATACTATACCCTCGCCTCATATGATTTTTTTTTCCTGCAGCGGTTTGGAGATATGTCACATTATTTGACTTCTATAAAATCCTCATTTCAAATAAGTAGAAAAGAAAAAACAATCAAGCAAACACCAAAAAAGATTTGCTCTAAAATAAGTTGTTTGTGCATGTTAGTTTATATAACATCGTTTACTTCCACTTTCTAAATGTAAAATTCCTTTAGTACTTACTTTTACTTATTTATCATTATTTTGAAATACAGGCAAAATCTAAAGGCTTCCATTCTAATTGTGACGTTGGAGTGAAATACGCAGAGAAACAGCAGCGCAGATTTGCTCCTGAGAAACTAAAGGAGGGACGCAACATAATCGGCCTGCAGGTCAGTGGATGGTCATCGGGAATTGTCCATTTCTCTCTATTAAAAGAAATGGAGGCTTTATGCATTGAAAAAATATTTTGTCAATATTTTGTATAAAATGTTATCCAATTTAATTCAATGGTAGACATTATATACCATCATATCAATATATAAATAAATAATATTTATATTATTTTTTAATACCATTCAAATGTTTGGGGTCAGGAAGAGTTTTTTGAAAGAAAATAATTAAATCAATAAAAATATACTTTTATTCAGCAAGGAGACAGACAGTAATATCAGAATGATTTCTGAAGGATCATGTGACACTGAAGACTGGAGTAATGATGCTGAAAATTCAGCTTTGAATCACAGGAATAAATTACAATAGAAAACAGTTATTTTAAATTGTTATATTATGTCACAATATTACTGTTTTTTATTTTATTTTTGATTAAATAAATGCAGCCTTGGTGAAGAAACTTTTAACATAAAAAAAAAAACCTTACTGACCCTAAACTTTTAAATCCAGTATATGTTGTATAAAACCAGTGTTGGGGAAAGTTACTTTTAAAAAAGTAATGCCTTACAATATTATGTTACTCCCTAAAAAGTAACTAATTACTTTCTATAGAAACCAATGCATTACATTACTTTTGCGTTACATTTTTTTTTGTTAAGGGCCTTTAACATCAAAAGCAAATGTAAAAGGAAATGAGTAGTATTTGTACAGGTGAGGGCACAGCAAACCTGTCAGCTATGCTGCCTTTCTGGATTGCAGAAGAAAAGTTAAACATTTAACATTGAATTATTGCAGGTTTGTGTAATAATCTAATTTTAATTCATTTTGAAGAATACTGACCATCTTGTTCACATTCGCACACAACACCTCAGCACTTACTCTCATGTTCTCTCAACATAGAATTACGTATTTGATGTAAATAAAGTGCATTACTTTACTAGTTACTTGAAAAAGTAATCTGCTTGCAAGTAACTCAAGTTAAATGTAATGCATTTACCACAACCATGACATTCTTTATATATTTTTCAGATGGGCACCAATAAGTTTGCCAGTCAAAAGGGCATGACATCCTATGGCACACGGCGTCACCTCTACGACCCTAAGACAGGTATGGAAAATCCTCTGGACCAATCAACAATCAGCCTGCAGATGGGCACAAACAAAGGAGCCAGTCAGGTACTCAAAAGCTTTCTAAACATGCTCTTATTCCCTTTTACAATTATAATTTTGAAAATAAAAATTGCCGCCATACCCAAGATGTTGCTTAGTTCTTTTCCCTTTCTTTTTCCACAGGCCGGCATGACAGCCCCAGGCACCAAGCGCCAGATCTTCGATAAGAAGCTGGACATGGAGATGTGCGACACCTCTACCGTCTCACTGCAGATGGGCACCAACAAGGTGGCGTCCCAGACCGGCATGACGGTGTACGGTCTGCCGCGTCAGGTGTACGACAGCAAGTACTGCTCCAACCCGAACGAATACATCAACAACGGGCAGGACTCAGAGATGGACGGATATCAGTATTCCGACTAGGACGAACAGACAGCTGCCAGCACGCTGCTTTTTTTAAACATTCACCTGCACTATTTTTGATATTCCAAATTCTTGCCGACCAGTAGGAGCAGCTTGACATCTGCCAGCACAGCCACCGATTAAAGCTGAGAACTTCAGTGAGTGACCGTGCATAGAAAACAAAATTAGGAGGAATTTCTTCGCTTTTTGTTTTTTAAACACAGGCTTTTCCTGCTTCTCACCTGTTGTTGTTTTTTTTTTAGATTTTGTTTCATTACTTTTTTGAGTGTGCCATTCTTCCATCACCCTCATGACCCAATTGTCTTTATATATGAAAAATAATGCAGATGATAAATATTGAGATATTATTTATGATGCCTCATAGTTACATACGGTATGCACTACCGGTCAAAAGTCTGGAATCATTAAGATTTTTGTGTGGTTCTGAAAGAAGTCTCTTCTGCTCACCAAGGCTGCATTTATATGATAAAAAAATTAGTAAATATTGTGAAATATTAACAGCTTTCTTTTAGATTTTATTTAATTTAATTTATTCCTGTGAATTTTCAGCATCATAACTCCAGTTTTCAGTCACATGATCCTTCAGAAATCATTCTATTATGATATCTCACGATATTACTGTTTCTACTGTATTTTTAATCAAATAAATGTAGCTTTGGTGAGAACAAAAAATCGTTTAAATGGTGGCAGTTCCAGTGGATTGTTACACCAGCACCTCTTACATTAAAAAAAAAAAAGTCCATGATGCTCTTTTGATTGGATACAGGAAGAGGAAATCCACCAAAGATGCCATACTATCAGTTTTCCAAAGGAACTCACATGAACTACTGCATTCAACAGCTTCAATTAAGCATTTAAATAATGTCAGCATAGTTGTTTAAAAAGGTGTAAACTGAATATTTTCATATTTTTTGTGAATTTATATTTACTTTATAAGGCGATTTAAACAAGTAGGACACATTAAACCCTATTTAACAACCATAGGACAGACAAAAATGCTGGATCAATTCTGTCATTATTTACTCACCCGCATGTTGTTCCAAACCTGTACAAGTTTTCCTCTATCAAACACAAAGGAAGACATTTTGAAGAATGTTGACGTATCATTCGATAGTATTCCTACTATGGAAGTCGATGGGTGCCGTCATCTGTTTGGTTACCAACACTCTTTAAAAAATATATTTTGTCTTCAACAGAATTCTAAAGATTGAAGTAATCAAGTTTAATTGTTAATACATTTGAATAATTAACCTAGTGTAATGCTGTTTATTGGAGGATTTCGGTCAAAAATATTTCTGCACGTATTTTTTATTCAGTTTATCCTTGATTAAAAAAAATAGACAAAGTGAATTGACAAATAGAGAACAAAGTACTGTTAAAGAGGGCTGTTGATAAGCAGTTTTTCATTAACAAAGCATACTGTGAAAAATCATGTGACCCAGAATGCCTGTCACTCCTCAAGGCTATATGCTATATTCAATAAACTTGCATATATGCAAGCGTGACTGTTCTTCAGCCTGTCAAACCGAGTATGAGGTCTCTGTGGAACAAGAGTGGGTGTTTCTACATTAGTGGGTGTTTTCAAACTGATGGGTGTTTATAAATGACGCAATGAAAATGATCCCCTTCACCCGACCCGACCCCACCCCTAAACCCTACCCACACTGTGACGTGGGCAAATCAGGTGACACAGTTGAAACCGTCCCTCTGTTTATGGCCACACCCACTGATGAGGTAACTCCTATTACTAACCTGCAGAGACATCTACTTGGTCAAACCTGACGCTGAACGATCAAAGTGACCAATCATGTCAGAGGAAACATAATGTGCAAAAATAACACAATATAAGATGTTTTTGACACCATTGTTCAATGTGCAGAGTTAATATATTTAGCTTATATGCCACTATAAATTGTTTAGCCATGACTAGATTGCTCCCTGATGAAATTATTAAACCTGTTACAGACCTTTATATTTCAGTTATATGTCGAAGCGTTGTGCGTGTTAAGGAATGTGTCATTGTTTTGCATTGCTGCTGGGAACAGCAGAACGCAAGATGATCATAAAACAGTGAATCTTTCTTTTGTTTCTCACAGAAGGTGATATAGCGTGTCCCGCTTGCATCAATGCTTCAAATGTCTTTTATTTATATGAGGCTTAGCAAGTAAAAAAACTAATAAATCACTATTTTCAAATTACTCGTCTTTATTTTCCATTTATATGAATACTGGATAAAACTGAAAATCTTTCTAACATTATAGACATTACATTTTAGAGTACATTTACACGACAACAACGTACTAAAAACGGAAAAGTTTTTCCCATATAAACGACAACATGGCTAAACGTTACCCGCTCACACGGATCGGTGAAAACGTATTTTTCATGCCAGGCGATGGCGATGTCACTTTGTAAAGAAACACGTGCGCCTATCGACTGAACACGTAATATGCACGACGTCACTGTTTTCACAAATTTGTGTTTTTGTAGTTTACACAGAGAGAATCTAGTTCTAAAAAAACTTGCACTTTGAAATCCGTTTTCAAAACTTTGCGTTTTCAGGTCCCCAAAATGCGGTGATCGTGAAAATGAACAGCCAAATGCATAAAAAGTTCTGTTTTTAGTTGAAAACAGCCCCTTAAATAAGGGTACGTTCACATGACAACGATGTACTTAAAACGGAAAAGTTTTTCAGGTATAGATGACGTTAACCATCCCTGTTCACACGGATCCAGGAAAACGACTAAAAGCGCTGTAGCTACAGGTCCTTCTAAAAAATTTGCATATTGTGATAAAAGTTCATTATTTTCCATAATGTAATGATACAATTAAAATGTCATATTTTAGATTCATTGCACACCAACTGAAATATTTCAGGTCTTTTATTGTTTTAATACTGATGATGTTGGCATACAGCTCATGAAAACCCTAAATTCTCAAAAAATTAGCATATCATGAAAAGGTTCTCTAAACAAGCTATTAACCTAATCATCTGAATCAACTAATTAACTCTAAACACCTGCAAAAGATTCCTGAGGCTTTTAAAAACTCCCAGCCTGGTTCATTACTCAAAACCGCAATCATGGGTAAGACTGCCGACCTGACTGCTGTCAGAAGGCCATCATTGACACCCTCAAGCGAGAGGGTAAGACACAGAAAGACATTTCTGAGCGAATAGGCTGTTCCCAGAGTGCTGTATCAAGGCACCTCAGTAGGAAGGAAAAAGTGTGGTAAAAAGCGCTACACAACGAGAAGAGGTGACCGGACCCTGAGGAAGATTGTGGAGAAGAACCGATTCCAGACCTTGGGGACCTGCGGAAGCAGTGGACTGAGTCTGGGTAGAAACATCCAGAGCCACCGTGCACAGGCGTGTGCAGGAAATGGGCTACAGGTGCCGCATTCCCCAGGTCAAGCCACTTTTGAACCAGAAACAGCGGCAGAAGCACCTGACCTGGGCTACAGAGAAGCAGCACTGGACTGTCGCTCAAATTTTGCATGTCATTCGGAAATGCTGGAGGAAGACTGGGGAGAAGGAAATGACAAAATGCCTGAAGTCCAGTGTCAAGTACCACAGTCAGTGATGGTCTGGGGTGCCATGTCAGCTGCTGGTGTTGGTCCACTGTGTTTTATCAAGTGCAGGGTCAATACAGCTAGCTATCAGGAGATTTTGGAGCACTTCATGCTTCCATCTGCTGAAAAGCTTTATGGAGATGAAGATTTGGTTTTTCAGCACGACCTGGCACCTGCTCACAGTGCCAAAACCACTGGTAAATGGTTTACTGACTATGGTATTACTGTGCTCAATTGGCCTGCCAACTCTCCTGATCTGAACCCCATATAGAATCTGTGGGATATTGTAAAGGGAAAGTTGACAGGCGCAAGACCCAACACTCTGGATGAGCTTAAGGCCGCTATCGAAGCATCCTGGGCCTCCATAACACCTCAGCAGTGCCACAGGCTGATGCCGCATTGAAGCAGTCATTTCTGCAAAAGGATTCCCCACCAAGTATTGAGTGCATAACTGAACATAATTATTTGAAGGTTGACTTTTTTTGTATTAAAAACACTTTTCTTTTATTGGTCGGATGAAATATGCAAATTTTTTGAGAATTTGGGGTTTTCATGAGCTGTATGCCAAAATCATCAGTATTAAAACAATAAAAGACCTGAAATATTTCAGTTGGTGTGCAAAGAATCTAAAATATATGAAAGTTTAATTTTTATCATTACATTATGGAAAATAATGAACTTTTATCACAATATGCACATTTTTGAGAAGGACCTGTATTATTAATGCCAGGCCAGTAGATGGCGATTAACCTAGAAATCTAGACGCACCTAGCGGCAGCAAATTTAATCTGCTCGCGAGTGTCGTCTAGCAACTCTCAATACCCTTCTGAGCTGGAAAAGCCTAACTCTGGATGGGGCAAATCACATCTTGTATAGAGTCGGTGGGCGGGCTTAACGTAATGACGGTAGAGTTGCGACGGTTCCTGCTGCAAGGAGATGGCGGCTGGAGATGTTGGCGAACAGCTGTCTTTCGAATCTGCTTTGGCGCGACTCTGAAAGATTTAAAGTTAAGCTTTTACGTTGAAAAAGAGCAACTGAGAGCTCTAACTACGTCAGCTTCATCTTTGCTCTGGTTGGTTGTAGTGCCATCCAATTGCAGGGTTTCAGTCACGTGATTATGATTATGTGAAGGCAGCTCCTCCCGACCGCAAACGTACGTTTAAAATCCACTTTTTGCGTTGTTCTTTGAGCTTTTTACATTTCTCACCTTTATGAACGACAATCTTTGGAACTCTGAAAAAACCCTTTCCTTTTTCACGGTTAGAATGATTGGAGCAGCCATAAACTGCACAAAACATGGGCATTTTTACAGACGGCAGATCCTCGCTAATTCACTTCCTGCCCGCCATCTGAATTTTGCGTTCGCGAAGCAGCAATGTGACGTCACGTGAAACCAACCGTTTTCACAAATGCACACTTTTGTAGTTTACACAGAGACGATAACAGTATAATTTTCAAAAACTTGCACTTTAAAACCTGATTTCAAAATTTTGCCATGTCAGACCCCCAAATGCCGTTGTTGTGTAAAAATTAACAGCCAAAACGTATAAAAAGTTTTCCGTTTTTAGTTAAAAACAGCCTCTTAAATGATTCAAAAGCACAGACAACAGTTTTCCACAAGAGAGAATATGCAAGTCATTTATTGACACAAAATGGTCTAATAAAAACCTATATTGTAACAACTAAAAGATTAGAAACAACTGAAAAAATAAAAGAAAAATCATTTTGAAATGAATGACATCCCTTGCATTTTCTCTGCATTTCTATAAAACTAAACAAAAGGGAAAAGGCTGGATTTCAAACCATGATCTCAATGATGCCTGAACCTCCATCTGTGGCTATATTAGATCATTCGTAAGCAAAATCATTACAGTGAATCATTACATGGGTTTAAAACAAACAAACAAACAAACAAACAAAGTGTATTTGGTCATCTGTGACATTTGACCTAGGGAAACTACTGATTGGCTGCTTCACAAGCGTCTATCCAATCACTGTACACGTCCACAGGCTCTGAGAGATCTGAAAGGGTGCTTAAGGACAAGAACAACATCACTTTGATAACATACATTATGCATTGAGTACAATTGCTCATACTCTAATAATAACACATTAAAACACATGCACATGTCTTTTCAAACTGATTTTGAGAAGGATACAGGTTATTGGCGTCTGGAATTCTTCTAGACACACAGTACATGATATTATCCCTGTATTTCGACTTCTTTCCCTGGGATGAAGTCAAATAATTGTTAGTTAGTGGTCGTTTTGTTCAATGCAACAGATAAGCAAGTCTAAGGAAAAAGTTAATTCTTACATCTTAACGTCACATGATTTCTCGTGGTTACAGAAGGGGCAGGTAAACTGGGTGTCCAGGTTTCCCGTCATCTTTTTCTTAGGAGGAGGTTTTCTCTTTGACTTTCTGCGTCCCATCTTGCCAAAAGCTTCAAGGAGGGGCAAAAATACATGTTGACAAGCACAAACGAAATTAGATAAAATAGAGTTTTCATAGTAATGTTTATAAAACATGAAGGCGCTTCTTCTTCTGTCACATAAACAGAAGCAACAGCCTCGAGGTTTACAATATAAACACAGATCATGCTAACCTTCGCGGGATGACATTCAGCATCTGAAAGTAATGTAAAATTCATCTACATTCTTTATGGCAACATATTCAACCACACCAACTGCCTAAAAACTGCCACAATGAAAGACATTAACATTCATATGTTAATATTAATTAACATATGAATGCTGGTATGTTTCTTTTGTTATACAGATTTTACAGTTTTGTGATATTTAGGTAACGTTACTCGAAGCTCTTAAGAGTCTGAAGTTAGACAACACATACATAGAAAAACAAACACACTCTCAGTAATATGCAAATACTATGAAAACCCGAGCAAAACCATATGGTCAAAACTGCCACGATATACATGCACATATTAATAAGACATTACGCCTTCGGTGAATATCAAATCCCTTACCAAACTGCGATTAACGTGAAGCGACTCTCGGGGAACAACAGCTCACACTGCCTGCCTGCTGAGGATAAACAGAGGATTTACTTCCGCTCGGTCAAATGAGTTTAGGACCGGGGTCAGATCTGAGCGCCCTCTACTGTTGAACACTGGAACTACAACATGACTCAACACACTGTTTTTTTTTTTGTTTGTTTTTCTGTTTTTGTGAGAGCTAAAGTAAACAATGCGCAAATTAAATGAAATTCATTATGTGCGTTTTAAACGCATACATTTTTTTAATGAAACGATTATACGTTTATGCTCTTATAAACGCTTGGTCAAATGCTCCCGTTAAACACGGGAAAGGCAACAAACTAGAAAAATAAGAAGTCTATATCATTATCAAATGCATCTTTATTTATCATACTCTTATAAACAAAAGTTGTGCTGCGTTATTATTTCATTTTATGCTAATTTATATCAGTTTGAGGCTACTAAGCCATATTCCTTATAAATACCGTCCAATAAACTCCTAAAAAGGCAAATACGTTTCATGTGTTTAGTATTATCAGTGTTGATAAAATAGTTAAAATTAATAATAATGTAAACTTGGCAACTAAACTCAAATCAAAACTATATTAAAATATAAATAAAATAATAAAAATAGCAAACAAAAACGAAAGCTGAAAAGCCTAACGTGTGAAAAAAATAAAAGCTTACTCTAAATATTATGGTATTATAGAGTCAGTGTTATATCCTAAAGTTTAAATTTATATGCATGGATGTTTTCATGTTTGCCAATTTTGGGTGGGCATTAGAAAGACAAGCAGCTTCTTGCATCATGATTGGATAATATGCGTTCCTCTGTTTGAATAATAGAGCGTGATTGGTTGTTGTCGTTATGAAGGCGGGACTAACAGGGTAGGTGTGATGGTCAACAACTGGAACAACTGAAATTTTGCGTAGAAGACAAGAAGACAAGCTTCAGGTTTCTTCGAAACTGATTAATATAGAACGACCTGCATAAAGAGACTGAAAATATCGGGTATGTATTTTCTATAAACCGACAGAATTCACCCTGAGTAGGAAATTGCTTCAGTGTGTCATGCTTGCGTAAGTAACGTTAACAGAAATTGCGTGAACGACTATCACGGAAGTCTTGAAACGTGCTGTTGTCATTCCTGTATTAACGGGACAGAAAGTAAACTGATTAGTACATTTTATTAGTGGATCCATAATCATAAGCGATCAGGATAATCGGTAAGGGTCACAGGCTCAAAAACTACAGGCTCTGTATTGCAGTTGCATGTTGTTTTCATTTTATCAACATAGTCTAGCACGAAACTCTTATCTATACAGACCATTTGGACACTTGTTTAAATGTATCGGCATGCATACAAGTGTGTGTGTGTGTGTGTGTGTGTGTGTGTGTGTGTGTGTGTGTGTGTGTGTGTGTGTGTGTGTGTGTGTGCGCGCGCGTGTGTGTCACTGTGTGTGTTTGTGTGTCACTGTGTGTGAGTGAGTGTGAGTATGTATATAGCGAGAGACTTTGCATCTTTATGTATGTTGATGCAGGTTTGTATGACCCCTTTATTTGAAATATGCTGATTATTGATTTTCTCTTTTCAGAAGTGAATTATGGCTACTGAGGGCGACCCAACTGACTTTGTGAAAGTACTTCACCTCCTGGTTATTTCGTTCACCTGGGGAATGCAGGTGTGGGTGTCTTTCATAGCAGGTACATTAAAATACACAAGTGTTATGTTACTTTCATCAATTATGTTATCATAAAGCATGCCATATTGGTCCTAATTGCATTCTTCACTCTCAGGTTTTGTGCTGATCTCCCAGGTATCCATGCACACGTTCGGCCTTGTGCAAAGCAAGTTGTTCCCGTTTTATTTCTACTGTCTGCTGGGTGGTAATGCAGTCAGTCTGGCCATATATGCTGTGTACCACCCCAGAGAACTGCTGGACTGGCACGAGGGCATACAGGTGACCCATCAAAACTTTATGCATTCATTCGTTTTCCCACTATCATGCCCCTCTCACACTCTCTATTCTTAACAGATGAGTCTGTTCTTTGTGGCCGTGATCTTGGCCGGTCTGAACGCGCAGTGGTTTGGTCCGTCTGTCTCAGAGAGCATGCTGGTCATGCAGGAGATCGAGAAGGAACATGGTCTGGGAGGTCAGGTGGGTATGAGCTCCAACAAGGAAGGATACGTTAAACTGCGTGAGCAGGACCCCAAATACAAGGAGCACAGAACCACCTTCTACCGTTACCATGGTCTGTCTAACCTCTGTAACCTCATAGGCTTTTTCTCCACCACTATCAATCTCATTTACCTGGCCCTCCATTTGGGAACTATATGAGTATGAGAGAGTACAGACAGACAGATATTTTTAATGATTTATCCCGTGTCGGTTCGCTTTTATTTTCTCTCACTGTTTTGTATAACAATAATAATAGTTTGAATGCAACAAGAGTGTTTAGTGTTTTTTTAAGAACCAAATGTAGACCAAAATTGTGTGTGTGTGATGGGTGAACTGAGTGAAAAGTTGCCCAGTTGATTTTGTGTTCACACTGTCCCTAAAATAGGAGTCAGATCTCTTTTTAGTCCATTTTATTTGTGACTGGGTTTCAGTCTATCCCATTCACACTAGACTATTATTATTTTACTTTTATAATGTTATTATTAATAATAAACTGAATAGTGGGAAATTCAATTAAAATAATAATATTTTGTTGTTTTTCTTCACTTTTAATGAAAGTAAGGCAACAAACTTTAGCCTTCTTTTTTGCAGTGAACTGAAGAGTGTGTTTGTGACAGTATTTTTTTACAATCAAGTTTCAACTGTTTATTGTTAGTTCATGTCAGATCAGGTCTGTTCAATAATATTAACAGATACAACTTTAGATTTTAATAATGTATTACTAAATGTTGAAATTACCTAAGATTAATAAACGTGATATTTTTCACAGTTAGGGTTAGTGTTAACTAATGCAATTAATCAATTGTTAACAAATGAAATCCTTTTGTAAAGTTTGACCAAAAAAATCATAAAGGCATAATTCTTGTGAACTGCTCTCAAAGTAAATTTTTAGTTATTATTATTATTATTGTTGTTGTTTTTATAAACATGCCCATCCATATTGAATGATATTATTATGGATGTTCACAGTATTTCTATTTAAAATGTTTCAAATTGGGTAATTGCACTGAATTTTGTTTAATTATAAAGATAATATCTATTTAGTAATAATATAAATGTTTATGATTGTTTTGGTAAATATGTACTATAATTCTTATCTGTTTTTGCCTTTATGCTTCAAAATGTGAACAATACGTTTACAGTATTTTCCCACTAGAGGGCTGTTTGTGGAAACACTTATGGAAATAAGAGGACCAACTTTAGGCTTAACGATCATAAAATGCTTTTTATATTTGCATATATATAGTGAATAACACTAAAATGGCAATTCATCTCTATGGAAAAGCAAGTGTACAGAAAATGAACCTTTGATCATCTTTGTAAACTTATTGTTTGAACAGCAAAGTGAACTTCCTATTATGAATGTGGACATGGAAAAGAGAGGTGTGAAAGATTCAATACATGCTAATAAACTTTTGTGAATATTCAATTACTTTTTTGGTATATTCAAGCCTTTGCTGTGAAGATGTGTGGATTATTTTTAATCTTTAGTTGTTGGTTGTGTTTTGTTTTTTTTACAGTTTATTAATCACATATTTCCTTTTAATTCAAAGGAAGTAAACATTGTGTGTGTGTCCTTTTTTAAATTATTATTTGTATTGACCCTGAACAAAATATATATTCAGTTAAAGAAATACCAAAACAACTATACTGTATTTAGCTCAAGTTGAGTTTAAAAAATAAATAAATAAATTCAATTTAAGTGGTCTGAAAAGAGTTTTTACAAGCATTTATTTGCATTTACTGTACCACAGTGACTTACAAGTATGTGACATATTATATTATGATGCTATAATAACATATTATATTATGATGCTTGCACAGAAAGCGCTAGTTAGAACTGACACTTGCACACACAAAAAAATTATATTGAGACTTGAGTGATTAAAACAATACAAAGAAGAGAGATGTAAATGTATTGAAGGAAGAAAACACATTTTAACTGCTATACAGTGATGATACTATATTCACAATCATTCAGTGTCATTTAACAGGTGGAAACAATTAAACTAGATTTGTATGTCATGAGTTAGGATTTGAAATTGTATACAAACTACAGGAAGTAATGGCAACCTGGGAAATGAAGTGTTTTTCCCCATCTTAGTCAATTTAATAAAAGTTGATCTAATAAATAATAAATGAATTTTATAAAATCTACCTATTTATAAAGGTTATAAAACAGATTGAATGACTTTTATTTTTAGACAAGGATTTTCATTTAATTCCTGCTTATTTACATTTAAATTCGAATTGTTATTTAGCATACCTCGATTTAAAGTCGTTTCAAATTCAGGAATCGATAGATAGATAGAACAAGTATGTAAAGAGGAAGAAAAAGAGCAGAGGTGCTGTTCATGACGAAGCTGTCTTGAGCTGGAAGTCGTTGTGTACACACTTCAGATCCGGGAGCTCCCTCACACATACACACACGCACACACACCGACAGAGTTTGTTACATACGCGTTTCAACGCAAGGATATCCCGGTGGCTTTACCGGAGCACGAGATAAAGCGCTGACTGCCCTTGTAAAGGTAAGTACTCAATTCAATTTAGTCTTTTCGTTTGAAAATAATATTTTGACCGTCATTCAAACACTTCTCTGTCTCCGGATGGGAAAACGACAGCAGTTTCATGAACTTTTGAGTCATGCAGGATATCAACTGTGTTTACATTTTGTTCTTTATGATACCGTGATTATGTCATCATTGTTGTTCTTCAAAACAGTCAAGAACGGTAGAAAGTGAAGATTCGAGTTCAGTCCAGCAACAGAACACTTGAAAAGTGTCTGTTTACCATGGTAGTTACTACAATCACCCGAGGAGCTACTTTAAAATGTAAATACCATGGTACATATCAAAGTAGACTGTGTGATACAATGATGGTACTGTTTTGTTAGGAAGGACAGGCTGACTGATTATTAAGTTTTGTTAAGTTATGATATACCCTTCCCTTTTTCATTAATCGATTCAATCAATCGTTTATTCATTCATTCATTCATTTAATTATTTATTTATTTATTGCTGTTATTGTAGTATGGCTAACCTCTTGTATGCATGGACTAAACAACTTTATTTAGTTACATTCATTAGATATTAGCCTATCTATTTTATAAGATGTAGCTGTGTGATTGTCTGCAAAATAAGCAAATTGTGTCCTGTTTAATTCTATTCAACTGGAACACAGTTGTGGACATCTGCCAGACGATCAATAGACAGATCAGCACCATGGTAACCAGAGACCCCTTCCCTCAAAACAGCATTTGGCCCTCTGGTGAATCTCAGATGTTACAGATCATTGATCTAATAGCCAGCCGTAGGGCATTCAAACCAGCTGAGGTGCATTTTGGTTCTGCATGTCTCTGAAATTTTGCAGAGAGATCTGATCATTTAAATGGAGTTAATTTAATATATGGAGTGAAATGTTAATTTAATAGTAAAATACATCCAGCGAAAGTCTTTGAGGCAAGACATACCCCTAAGGTTAGAAAGGTAAAGCTTGTGTTTTACTTAAAGTAGCATTTTTCCCCCTCATGTACAAAAATGTCCCTCCTTTATTATGCATAATTATGACAGAAATTATGAAACATTATTTGCACATGTCAAATTAGACACAAAGACCCTCACATAATTGTGCAATTGTAACCTGGCGAATCAAACTGTAGTAACTTTATTATCTACAGTTGTCCTCCTCAAAAAGGATTGCATGGTTGAAGGTGATGCCATATTTCATGTTGTAATAGGTCTTTATTATTAATGTGAAAGATTAAGCTCTGATTCTGAGCAGATAAAAGTAATGTTAATCAGGGGAAGGGGTTCCATACAATCCATAGCATAAGCATTATTGATTTGTCTTCCTAATGGGACAATTGGGATGGAATACAATGTTCTTACTAATGGATGGACGGTTGTGCTGAGTGCCATTTGGTATGAAACCATTAAATTGAGCTGTAAAATGAATGCCAAGCTTATATTCGCCTTGTCAGATCTGTTGTATCCAGATACACATTTGAACTGCAGATTTGTGTCGCCAGTATATCGTTGTTAAAGATCACTGGGAAAAAATCCACTTTTATGGATGTCTTTGGCTTCAGTTTTAGTATTGGAAGGCCTCATGTAGCCAGTGCACATGCTCAGCATGTGACAAGGGCTTTTTAGGGAGCTTAAGATCCTGTGCTAAGGCCTAAGAAAGTACAGTTTTACTCAACCTATGTGTTCATTTGAACAATAAGGCATGGCAGTGAGTGAAAAACGACACTGAATAGCAAAGCATGCATGTAATATATCGGTAACACAAAAAGTCTAATTTGTTAACATTAGTTAATGTATTAACTAACATGAACTAACAATTAGAATTTATTAATCTTTTTTAATGTTCTTTGTTCATTGTTTGTTCATGATAGTTCACAGTGCATTAACTAATGTTTATAAATACAACTTTTGATTTTAATAATGTGTTAGTAAATATTGAAATAAACATGAACTAAGATTAATAAATGGTGTAGAATTATTGTTCATTCTTGGTTCATGTTAACTAAAGTAGTTACTAATGTTAACAAATTGTAAAGTGTTACCGTAATATTTGCTATTAAGGGATAGTTCACAAGAAATATGAAGACGACTTGGATTTTATGATTTTTTTAATGATTAAAAAATTGCCCCTTCAGCCCCAGTCTCTACTTTCATTTTATATTATCATCCAATTGTGGGATTTAAAAATATATATTTTAGAAAGGAGTCTCTTATCTTCACTAAGGCTGCTTTTATTTGATCAAAATATAATAAAATTGCAAAATATTATTGCAATTTAAGAATCACAGTTTCTTGTTTGAATATGTTGTAAAATGTCATTTATTCCTGTGATGTCAAAGTTGAATTTTCAGCATCATTCCTCCAGTCTTCAGTGTCACATGATCCTTCAGAAATCATTCTGATATGATGATTTGATGCTCAAGAAACATTTATGATTATTATCAATGTTGAAAACAGTTGTGTTGCTTCATATTTTCCCAGTTATCCATTTAATGCATTCTGTGCTCATTTGCTAAATTTTCCTTTTAAAATAGGAAGATGTTTCAAAACCTCTCAAGTGTTTCTTATGGTCTTGCCCAATGATTTTGCAACCCTGCTCTACACTGTAATCTGAACGTTAGGATTAACCACGAGACCAGCCACAAGCTTCTCAAACAAAACAGCGATACTGTGCATATCAGTGAATATCAGTGATATAGAGTGATGTGCCACTCTGAGAGGGTCCTTCAGACCAGGCCATTCTAAATTACTATTTCAAATTAGTTCAAAAAGATCCTTCCTAACAATTGCTCTTGTGTCCTTGAGACAATAGCTGCTGTAGGCAGTCAGTCTCTTTGTTGTAGCATCTCCACCTCTGGAGTGGAGTGGTGTTTGGGGCGCTCTGCTCGCCTGTTAATGGGTCTGCATGCTTTGTTTGTGGGCCCGTCGCCATGGAGATGGGCCGTGAGGGTCTGATTGATCAGCTGAACATTGGAGGGGTTGTGTTTCCATTCCCAAAGGTTTGCTTGTTAGTTAAGGCTCTGCTGTCGGTGGAGATGGCTGGTTCTGAAGGTTGTGCTCAGAAGGTAATCAGACATTTGTTTCCAGACCAGAATTTGTAATTTATTTGAAGTCCATTTTACTTCCATGGGACATATTTCAGAGCGACACAGGATATTTGATAAGAAAAAATTTGGACTGGATGTTTTGTTCTTGCATGTGTTAAGAAATTAAATAGGGGTAAATTTTGATTTCATGTTTGAGACACGAAAATTCAAATAGTGTATTTAAATAGTTGCAAGCAACTTCTAAATGAAACATGAGGTCATTTAAAGAAGCACAATTTCTCAAATTTACCAAGTGGTTCTTGTATTGATTTTGAAATGTCTATTTCTCTCTTTTAGATGGCATCCGTGACCAACTCGCGTCTGCAGCAGACACAAAAAGACGCGGCTGACCAAAACTTTGACTACATGTTCAAACTCCTCATAATCGGCAACAGCAGTGTGGGTAAAACCAGCTTCTTGTTTCGCTACGCGGATGATTCCTTCACTTCAGCCTTCGTCAGCACGGTGGGGATCGACTTTAAGGTGAAAACCGTTTTTCGCAACAACAAGAGGATCAAACTACAAATCTGGGTAAGTTTGATTATCACCTGATCAGTCTGAAGTCTTTAACTAATTGGAGGAATTCTATTCAAACTATATTTAAAGGTCAAGTTCGCAGATATTTCAAGCCTGAGAAGATCATGGAAAATTAATTAAATCTTTTAATGAAATTAATGAAGTCATGAAAAATGTATATAAATGTATAATGCATTTTTGAATCTCCACACTTTCTAAGTCCAATTTCTATTCATTGTTTTTAAAATCCTAATAAGAAGAGACTGCAATATAGTCGTGGAAATTAATTTCACTCTTAAAAATAAAGGTTCTGTATTGGCATTGATGGTGGCATTGAAGAAAATATTTTTTAGGTTATTAAAATGTTCTTCACTTTAAGAAAAAGGTTCTTTTAAGAACTGATCAGTGAAAGGTTATTTGGGTAACCAAAAATGGTTCCTTAGTGGCATTGCTGTGAAAACCCCCTTTTGGGACCTTCATTTTTAAGAATGAAGTCAGAAAGTTTGCATCTAATTTTTGTTAACCTCTGTCTTTAACTTGACCTCTATCCATTCCATGCTGGGCAAAAATCTCGTTTTGATTTCCTGTGCCTGTTTGGTTTTGTCGTCAAGGACAACACCTGAGGAGTTTTTGTTTTTGGAGTAGTCGTGTTTGTTTCTGTCATGTGATCGTACTGTCTGTAAATCTGAAAATACTTCAATAAATATAATATTTAAAAAAAGAAAAAAAGAAGTGTGTATCTGGCATTTCAAATCATGCGTGTGAGCAATAAGGTACTCAAGGCATTGTTTGGCAGGATGCGAAGCAGAGTGTCGGCAACCCCTTTGGCCGTGACTTATTCACGTTACAGCACAGCCTTGAGTACCTTATTGCTTTTATAAAATGGTTACCACACAATACAAATATTAAAGCCAAAACATATGTATTAATGCAATGTTCATGAAGTGAAATCACAAAAAGCGTTCCTTCCGCCTGAAAAATAGTCCCTGACCGTGAACAGCAAACACTGATCTATAACAGAAGATGCATTATTACGCCATGAGATGGCGACAATGTCTTATGAGTATGTCAGTAGCAAAGACTTTATTGAAAGGACTGAAACTTGTTGTGAACACGGGAACAAGACGCAACGGACAAATGCTTTTACTAGCGTCAGTGTTAGGACACGGGAAAACCCCTTTACTGACAAGATATCGCAGCGGACATTCAAACTGATTTTTTATTATTAACATAGGACTGACCTAAAGGAATATGCTAAATATGAATGCAGGTAATTTACTCGGTCACTCAAGCTCTCTCTCACAATATTACAGTAATATTTAATGAACTATCAATTGAGAACAAACATATGTTTACGTTGCTAAGAGTTGTTGCTAAGGGTGTTGTGTAGTGATACACAGAACCGTTGGGTGAAGCAGTCATAGCCGTGTTTTAAGCTGTGAAAAAAACAAAGCTATTGACCAATCAGAATTAAGGACTGGAACTAACCGTTTGATAAACATGTATGAACCAGCTTTAAGATTCAGTGGATCATGCATGTTTGTGGTATTAATTTGAAGTTGCAATTTTGCAGAATGAGTTATAGGATAATAGTATATGCTGTAAAATGAATAACAGGGACTTTTGAGAATGTTTCCTCTATCTGAATGTGTTGTGTTGTGCTTTGTTTGCATGTCAGCTTTAAGTTTTGGCCTCAGGAACTGAAGGTCAGATTACTGGTGTTATTAAAACCTTCTCAGAAAGCCATAATTATCAGCCACAGATGGGTGTGTAGATGTAATGTCAGTTGCCGGCTGGTACGGTACTTTGAGTGGGAGTGAAGTCAGAGCAGCATTTCTGCTGTGGAGGAATGTAATGATTTTTAAAGTTGTGGATTAGCCCTCAGTCTACGTGCTATATAACTGGAATACTACTCTTGTGATTGATCTACTCTGCTCTGATTGGTCAGATGGTTTAGTCTGTTGTGATTGATTTACTCTGCTCTGATTGGACAGATGGTTTAGTCTGTTGTGATTGGTCTACTCTGCTGAGTTTTACCATTTTCAAATCCATTCAGCCGATCTCCGGGTCTGGCGCTAGTACTTTTTGCATAGATTAGCATAATTAATTGATTCTGATTAGACCGTTAGCATCTTGCTCAAAAATGACCAAAGAGTTTTGATATTTTTCCTATTTAAAAGCTTGACTCTTCTGTAGTTACATCGTGTACTAAGACCGACGGAAAATTAAAAGTTGCAATTTTCTAGACCAATATGGCTAGGAACTATCCTCTCATTCCTGCTTAATAATCAAGGAACTTTGCTGGCATACCATGGGTGCAGTGAAAATAGGCTAACTTCCATCAACATAACCAACGTGACAGCCTGCTTGCATAAGGAGCGTCCTTTGTAACCATGAAGACGTTTGTGAGAGATGATTCAAAAGATATTTACTTTGGTGCAGATCCTGAACCATATCTGTTTGAACTGGAATACACTGAAGATGAGCTTTTGGAAGATGAAAGGTAAGAAAGTGTGGTTTAACAGACTAGGGCAGAAGGGAGGAGGAGAGCAGATTCAAACCTTTACAATGCACATAACCATGGCTAATCGCACAGGTAAGTCCACTACTTAATTTGCCGGCTGCAACTCTGCAACTACACAAACTTTGAATCTGAAATCGCCTCATAAACCCTTATTCACTATTCCCTGCGTTAGTCCACTAAGCAGTTCACGTGAATGAAAATGAGTGAGTAAATTTGTACAGCCGCTGGCTGTAGTTGTTGTGGTGTAATGTGGGATTGAATGAGTGCGCTCTCAATAATATCCACTATCGTTTCGGACACCACTACAAATGGTATATTTGAGGGTATAGTGGGCGATTTTTGGATTCAGGCTTAGTGCCCGTCACATTGAAAGTTACCTAGCTGGGGAGTATTTTTAGGCGCTGCGTAATACCATTGCGCCTGCTGCACCCATGGTATGGCAGCAAAGTTACTTGATTATTACGTTGGAGTGAGAGAATAGTTCCTAGCCATGTCAACCTAGAAAATCAAAACTTTTCAATTTCTGTCAGCTTAGTACACAATGTAACTACAGAAGAGTCAAGTTTTATATAGGAAAAAAACTCAACTGTTATTTCTCGGGGAGTTCACGAGTTTGTGTGCCCATATGATCTTAGTGAAAGTGGTAAACGGATTTGGCTTGCTGTCTGCTATAGAGGGGCTCGGAGAGGATATTCTACCCGAGCTCCGATTGCCCCCTATAACAGGCAAATTGTTCAAAGGGAGGAGCTGGGGAGGAGGAGGGATGCTGCAAGAACTAACAATGGGAAGAGGTAGGCTGCTGGTTTTATACCTTGGTATTAAATGGAAGATTAGATGGGCGTACTTCCTCCCGAAATTACGTTTAGTAACTTCACTTGGAAAACTTATTAAGAGGAGTGTTCCTTTAAAGTAGATTTACTTTAGCAGTGCAGAAAACAGCATCTTCTCAAAATGTTGACAACACAAACCAAACTCTTCCAGTCTAAACTACAACTACAGTGTTTGAGGCTCAAAGTAAACATTGTTCACGGGCAGCAAATGAAGACCATAGGCAAATTTGTTACAAACCTACATAGGTTTGAGCAGGAAGTAACATAAAAAAATGAATGACGATTGTTTCAGGGAGTACAGAATCAGTTAATTTGCATGATTTATGAAAATAGTTATCTGTTTTGGCAAATTAACTCTTCAGTTCTTTCTTTTAGGGGACACTAACTTTATTTATCTGCACTTTGATCATTGAAACTTTACAGACCTTTTACATTCACAAACAGCTGTATTACACACCACATGAAAAGTAATATCCGAAAAAGCATAAACTTTAAATACTAGTATGTGAAACAGTTTGCATTATACATCAATAAAAATATACTAAAAACAATAGTCTAGTGTACTACATGTGGCAAAGTACATACTACATGCTGCATACTTTAGTATTCTAAATGTTTATCACATGACTCATGCATGTTTAATTGAGTAAATGTCATCCAATTATAATCTCACAAAAGTAAAAAATGTATTATTTGAATTTTAATCCAATCCAGCTTTTGGCAGTTTCATCATATAATAAGAATGCAGTTTATATCACTTAGTTATCACATCCGTCGGTAATCCGGTCACTTCTTGTGCAATGCATTGTGGGATACAGTTTCTAATGCAGTGTTCTTTCCGCTGTATATTGTAGTTTATCCAGGTTTTATGCATAGCATACAAACATTTGCATACTGTTCATTGCAGAATTAGTAAGAGTAGTGCGTTATTCTGAATGGAAGTAGCTTTTCTTTCTCTGAAAGTGAAATGGATGGCTGCGCACACAGCAGTGCATTTAGTCTTAATGTGTGCTGTGGCTCTGATCCAGAACTAGAAAGGCGTGTGTGTGTGTGTGTGTGTGTGTGTGTGTGTGTGTGTGTGTGTGTGTGTGTGTGTGTGTGTGTGTGTGTGTGTGTGTGTGTGTGTGTGTGTGTGTGTGTGTGTGTGTGTGTGTGTGTGTGTGTGTGTGTGTGTGTGTGTTAGTTTCTGATAAAAGCTCCTCCTGGCCATGCAGAACCTCTGCATCTGTCAGCCATTGACTGGAACAAGACCCCGAATTTGATAACTTTAGCTCGGAAGAAAGAGTTCTGCAGATGCGCTGGACTGATTCCGTTGCAATGCATTTTTTTTTTTTGCAGTTTCCTATGCATAATTTAGAAATGGAAATGTGTTTTTGCAATTGTGTGCAAATCCTAAAAGGGGACATTGAGTGGTGGGACACTTAACCTCACGTGTGTGTGTGTGGAACAATCTCGGACCAAGATTCATGCTCATGATTCATAAAGCACACAGTTAGCATGATAGAAAATAATTGCTTTTTTTTCGTCTTGGCCTTAATAAATGTATGCCTTCATGGCTTTTATGTGGTAATAATTCATTCTATGCAGGAAAAGAATAGTAATTATCATACTAGCATAATTATTGATATAAATAAATAATCATTGGGTCACATGCTTTTTTAAAAATATTTTACCGCTCTGTATGTCTGTCACTATTGTCAAGTTTTAATGGATCATGTGTAAACCTGTATGACCCACTGGTTGCCTAGGCAACCGTTCTCTCCTCCCTCTCTGATGATGGGAAAGCGCTTCATGCAAATTTTGTTTGGTCAATAGCAGGTTTCTAAGAGACAACGCATAGTTGCTGTACCAACCCAGGCCCATAGTCCTTAGTTGGATGATTTTTATTTCATTATTTATATATATATTTCTTTTTTCCACATTTCTATCTATCTATCTATCTAACTATCTGTCTGTCCGTCCGTCCGTCTGTCTATATATATATATATATATATATATGCAGTTTTTTATTTAATTAATTTATACATACAATATATGTATGTTTTTTTTATTGGTGGTGGTGGAGATATTGTCTTGGTGGGTTATTAAAAGTATTATAAGAATTTAAAAACAAAATATGTCAAAAATGGATGATCATACAACACATGCACTCCAAATTTGACTCCATTAAAAATAACAACTCTTGTTTGCCATCTGCTGGTCATCATAGGTAATAACACTACAAAGACCATTAATAAGCCTCACATCCCAGGATGTCGCGCCCATGTGTATATTTAATGAATATGTTGTTTAGGATACAGCCGGACAGGAGCGCTACAGAACCATCACTACAGCGTACTACAGAGGAGCCATGGGCTTCCTGTTAATTTACGACATCACAAACCAGGACTCCTTCAATGCCGTTCAGGACTGGTAAGTGATATACACGCATGCGTCTTTACCCTGTATATGTATTGAGGTAGTCTAATCTTGAAGTTATGCACATATTTCTCTTAGGGCCACACAGATTAAGACATACTCGTGGGATAACGCACAGGTGATACTCGTGGGCAACAAGTGTGACCTGGAAGATGACAGACTCATTCCAACAGAGGACAGTCAGAGATTGGCTCATGAACTCGGTGAGAGGAAGCATATTTTAGCCTTTTTGCCTTTATGATTTGCTTATTTCGATGACCTGAAGAGTGGGGACATTATCGGGGAAAATCACAAGATTCAAACATTACCTGCAAAAGTACCAGTCTCAAAGTGCCACAATCGCACAGAGCCGTTTTTATATCTGAAACTAAATATATATCTATATTTACATCTAAATCTGTTCAAAAATAAGTAGTGAATGTTTCCACAATACTGGTTCCTATTTATTTATTTATTTATTTGAATCAATGTAGAAAAAACAGAACTTTCATTTCTTTCATTCATTCGTTAGTTTTCTATTATTTAATTAATGAATTTTATTTATTAATTTTCCCTCTCTCAACTGAATAATCTCCTGAGACAATTTGTAAGTAAAATTCTATACTAATGAACAATTTATAATATAAATAGTTTATTAACAAGAATGATTTATAAATAAGATGAATATTTAATATATTATGTATATAAATAAACTACAATAAATTAAATGTATAAATAAATTAAATTCATTATACATACTTTGTGTGTGTGTATATATATACACATATATTATAAAAATTTAAATAACATATCATTGTATATTTAAAATATTTTTTATTAAAAATATAACCTTTATGACTACATTTTTAAAATATATAATAATTCTTATTGGAATTATTTTTTGAAAATAACACACACGTGCTATTCCTATATCTTTGTTCCTCCACATCCTTGAGAACATGTCATGGCAATTATTTAAAATAGTCAGTCAATATAATATAATCTTTTTCTTCATTTTTTCCTCTCCTACCATCGTTCTCTTATGCATTTTACCTTTTTCCTCTTTTCCGCAGGTTTCCAGTTTTTCGAGGCCAGCGCCAAAGACAACATCAACGTGAAGCAGGTTTTTGAGTGTCTGGTGGACGTGATATGTGACAAGATGACTGAAAGTATGGACGGAGACGGTCCCCTGTCCAACCATAAAGACTCCAGTCAGCAGGACACGTCCCCCGAGGGACACAGCGGCTGCGCCTGCTAAAACAAACTCTCTCTGTCTTTATCACGTTGAGAACTTCTCGTCACTATTTACCACTACTTGGGATAATCTTGGCTTTCCTTCTTTTAACCCAAACAGCATCTGCTAAATGCACACGGTGTTGTTTGTCGACGTGGATTCATAAGTGGAAGTTGAGAGGACGGTGTGGATTGGAATTGGACTGCACTAGTGATCTACGTGTTTCATATTCACACATGCACACGCAGAGACGTAAACAACCGGAGATATTCATCCACGCCCATTCCTCACGCTCTTCACCCTGTTCGCAATCTTTTCTCTGCCTTTCCCTTAAAAAGGCCACGTGGGTCTTTGT